>JARLTB010000042.1:932500-1532500 GCA_030141615.1 Unio pictorum | reverse complement strand
AATTTAGGTAAAAAAAGGGCCTGGAATGGTGGGGGGAGTTGGTTTATCTGCAGACCAATGTCTAAACTTTACCGATTTTAAGTCTTTTTGTTAACTACTGTAATGGATGTAAATCTTGGGACATGAAACAATAATTTTTTCCATGTCCTATGACATAAGCAAGTTAAAAAAATAACTTTTGGTGACCCAACAGTTATTAAACTGTTATAAAGTACTATCATTGATTTAAAAGAGAAAAGTTAATATTCGTCTGCAAAGAGTGACCCGTCATCAGTGAGTAGCATTTACACTTTGAGAACAAATGGAAATTTTGAGTACATGAAGAGAGAATCAGTGTGAAATACACTTTTATATTGAACAAATTACATTCTGGTTACCTTTGTGTAATAAAATCCACAATAAAATATTGCACCGATCACATCCTGATACGAAAACAATACGATATTTAATGTCGGCATTAGTACATGGTTGGATAGCTGTTATTTACATGCTTCATGTACATGTACTTAAATTGGCCTTGATTTTGGTCATTCTCTTCCCATCTTATTGAGGCTAACAAGGGGATGATGTTATTCACATGGAAATGAAAAGCTGTCAACAGTACATGTATTCTCCACAAATACTTTTGTATCGGATGATATTACGAACATTAAAGCGACTGAACCAACAACTTGTTGCAGAGAATTCTCCACACTAAGTTTTTTTGCAAATGTTTCATTGAACCATTTTGTGGCTTCCTCCACGTCTTCAAATGTAGCAGTCTTTTGCTTCTTCCTTTGGTGAGCACAGTTACCTTCAACGTAGTCTTTCTTTATAGACTCAGCAGCTTTCATCCTTCCTGAATGGGTGTTTTTTTAAGCGAAAAAATTTCACAGACCTCTTTGGGAGATGTTCAGCCCTCAATTTCCTTAACAGCCAGATATTTAGTTTCCAGAGACTGTAAATTTAATTTGCATTTTACACTGCTGTTGGTAGCCATCGTAAATGTAAATAAAGTTAAAAACAAAACTTTCACAGCAAAATAAACTTGTTTTAATCACCGATCACTTTCAAAGGTCTCAGAAAAGCGTAATCACGCATATTTGGACGCTTTTTTATATCTGGGATTCAGACTATTATGTATATAGGAGTTCTCAGTATGCATCAATTTGCTGGACAGCAAATTTAAGGGTTAACTAGTCCTGCTTCAACCACCTGTTGAGTGGGAAACTGTGTTGATTAATTGGTTATTTTAGCTGTTTACAATCAGAAAATTCTGTGGCTGAAAGATCCACAGATGTATATGTTGTCTTTATAAGAGTACATCTGAAGAACATGACCCACAAGATAGGCGGCAAGATCAAAGACTTGACTAGCTGCAGAGTGGTGAGAAAATGTGCGATATGACTGATTTCAGAGGTAGAATGACCCATTGATGTGCTTGTACTGGCAGCAAGATCAACTAATTGATGAACAAAGTATGGGTTGGAACTGGCAGCTTGTTGGCATAAATGATTAGAAAACAAAGGACTTGTTCAAGCTGGGACCAAGGGCTTCTATTGACATGTACGTAAATTTGGTAGTAATAGTAGACCAAAGGACTGGGACTTAGTTTTTTTGTCGACAAAGACGGCTTGTCGATATAAGTGATGTCAATATATACAACTGTATTTAATTCAGATTTAAAATTCAAAGCTATGTCAAGATGACTGTTATGACTGAATTTATATTTTGGAAATTTGTTGTTTTGTTTTTTTTAAAATTTACATCGGCACCGATTATTTCTGCCAATACCGATTATACCGATTGTTTTAATAATCTGTCTGATTATGAGTATGGGCGATTAATCGGTACAGCTCTAGCATAAGGCTGTTTCTTTGTAACTGGTTAGTGTTTAATTCGTCTCCGGCATTCAACAATTAGATTTTCAAAATGGCTGCCATAAACATTAGATGTACAATCTGCACCATTTTCTTACAGTATTAACTACCGGTATGTCATGTCATGTTTGGGGGGGGGGGGGAAACATGTTGATAAAACCATCTATTCAGAAGGAGTTGCAATAACAAGATGTTTGAGATGGCTAGTGGTCATACAGGATATCATATCTGCTAGTGTTGTTCCGATTATCGATTATAATCGATCATCAGTTGGTTGAGCAAACCAATAAGATAATCGATTGTGAAACTCCATAATCGATTGTGTTTAAAGGGAGACTACTTTTTAGGTGTATGCAAAGCACAAAGGTTAGTAAAACTCAGCCACTAAAGTTGACCTGAAATTTATTAATCTCTTCACAACTACAAATAAAATACCTTACGATTCATAATTAGGAACATATTGTCATTATTACATGGTCAAGTTGTTAAATTGTCGAGTTAATAAATTTAAACACATTTTGTTGATTTGTTGCAGTTAAATTGCAACATCTTTTGTAGTATTTATAAACAATGACAAACAAGAAAATCATGTCCTTCAATACTTTAAATTATAAACACATCACATATAAACAAAAGAATTTCAGGAGATTGTATCAGTATTTCAGTTACATATAACTAATTAGCCATAAAAAGTTGCATTCATTTAACAAAGTTGTAGAACAAAAGTAATACACGATGTAATATTATTGTCATTTTAAAGTATACATGTCATTAAAAAAGATTACTCCTGTACATTTATAAACATATTGAACTCTTGATCAAAGATACAACTGTGTAACAAAAATTAAAATTTGCTCTTAGCAACCGATTATAATCGATGATCAGTTGGTTAAGGGGAACCGATTATTGATTATGAATTTCTGACCGATTCCCATCACTAATATGTGCATCATTTTTATTAGGTCCAGCTAGACACCATATGAAGACTTTTGGTGAAAACTCATTTTTTATTGCAAAGACCTTCAAAATTACCGCTACTGTGGCCAAATGTAATGACAAATTGATACCACTTTTATTCAAGCCCAACTTGGCATTTAAATACATCTCTTGGTAGAAATGCCATGCAGGTATTACCATGCTAACACGATTTTTAAGGAAGAATACTCTTGGTTAGGATGAGTCCTGAGACAAGATAGTTTACTCTCATTACCCAGCATCACACACCAAAGCAAAACATACTTTAGTGGTCTTACCACCTGCAAAACCAAAAGTGTCGCATATCAATGAAATTCTAAGCATTCATAAATTTTCACTGAATAAATGGCTATGAAGCTGCTGACATATTCCACTCACTTCTTTTTTATCTAGGCCTCAGAAAGCTTTCTTATGGCTACATCAAAAAAGGGCTGCAGCCTAGATTTTCAATGCCCAGGGATCACTGACAGCATCGTCTTGTCACTTTTTGAGTTACAATTAGCATCAATGAAAATGTGGCCTTGGAAGCCATCTAATCCTAGCATTTAGAGTGCTTATCCCATATTTTCATCATCCAGAACTTACAATGATGGCTTGTGTTGTTTCTTTGTAAGTCTTTGGTATGACTCGGCCGGGTTTCGAACCCACGACCTCCCATTTCCGAGACTGATGCTCTAACCACAAGGTCACCAGAGTGGTTGGAGCGTTAGTAGGCCACCATACTATAATATGGTTGAGATAATGACGAGTGACTTGCTAGACAAAATGCATTATTTTTTGCATTCTGAATGCATATGATCACTATCTCATGGTCTAAAGTCCTTTCATTGCTAATTTAATGATGAAAAATATAGTGCCAATCAGACTATTATAATATGAATATATCTTTGTGCTTGGATTATCATTCTGCATAAGTAATTACAGACAAATGAGAACAAACAAGCTTATGCATCAGCATCTATTCACCTGTACACGACATCAACTATAGTTTATTGTTGATGCATGTATATACCGTAATATGTCTATTCTGACGTATGTGAAAAAAGTCTGTCAAACATTTCTTCAATGTGAATTTTACTCAAAATGTTCAAATTTTACTCAAAATTTCACAAATGTACTCAAAATTTCACAAATGTATACTCAAAATTGTTGTAAAATATATATATATATATATATATATATATATATATATATATATATATATATATATATATATATATATATATATATATATATATATAAGATACATGTATATATAACTCAGAGGGCTCACTAGGATTTTAAAACTATGAGTCCAGGAGTCCCATTTTGGTAAAAATAGGAGTCCCACCTGCAAAAGTTGCAGTCCCATCCCAATGTTTTTAAAAACTTTGCAGATTAGAAGAACTGTTGGTTGCCATTGAGTTTAATTCCCCCATTCTTTATAACACTGACATGTACAACTGTATCAGCCTATTCGGTACACCTGGTAAATCTGCACAACAATACATCATTTCTGTAATTATTTGATAACGTGCCTTTATGTAAAAAAAAATTATAAATTTTTTGGGGCTGAAATGCAGACAGAAAGATTTCAAAGTAATGTATTTCATTTCCATAGCCTGATGCATAAACATTATATCTTTTCAAAGCCATGCGCAGAATAGTAAACTATATCAATTCTAGCAACTTAAGCACAGTTCTGAATCTCATTTAAATCTTCATCATTTTTTCCTTTAACCCCAAAATACTTGTCCAAATTTGCAAATTGCATTTTGTCTTGTCCAAATTTGCAAATTGCATTTTGTCTAAGTCTCGATGTATCTTGGTTTCAAGTTCACATGCAAGATTTATACAGCTACAATCGAAAATGAAATCAATTACAGGATCACAAGGCTTCACCAATGTAGCAAATTGCAATTCTGTTTTCCTTTTTGGTGACAAAATATACCATCTGGCGATATTTGTGGTGACACCAATTTTGGCTGATAAAAGCTGTATATACAGTCATGCGTTTGGAGCAGAGAAAATCAAAGACACCATGACAGGAAGCAGCGAACCTGGATATAACATGCACTGTTATATCATAATCCGCTTATGCTGATATCTGGTCTTTTTACTGTATGCTGTATTATAATCAAAATAACCATGCAACTGATTATTTAAAATCCAACACCTCTGAAGACGGAAACGTAAAATGAGTACAATCAACCAGATGAGGCTAATAAAAAAAAAAACTGATGAAAAAAATAGTTTTGCTGACACATCAAATAAAACTGATTACCTTTGAAGCACTGATATATACTAAACAAATAAAACAAATCTGTCTAAATGTTCTACAATTATCTGATGTTGCCGCAGCAATAACAAACAGGTATTTGTTAGGTCCTTCAACTGGAGCCTTTAGCGGTGCCTTCAATAACAAATGCACCATCATCAAAGCAAGCTGACGACCTTTGCTCAAAGAAAGTCAGCAACAAACTCAAATAAAAGCATTTTGCCTCATTTTTCATAGTGATTAGAACATATTTATTGTGCCGTGAAACTTTCCTGTTGCAAAAGAAAAAAGCAACCCAAAAAAGCTGCCATCTCCAAAAAATCATGCGTACCGAG
Organism: Unio pictorum; assembly: GCA_030141615.1. NCBI lineage: Eukaryota > Metazoa > Mollusca > Bivalvia > Unionida > Unionidae > Unio > Unio pictorum. The sequence goes on along the minus strand of JARLTB010000042.1, from coordinate 1,527,074 downwards.
GACTCCTACGTGGGTGACTTTAATGCATCTCAGGTAAAAAATTTGCGTCCAAATATGCATAATTAAGCATTTCCTAGACCTCTGTAACTAACTGTTATTGATACTGACTTTAGTGTAAAGCTAAAATTATACAAACGTTAATCCATTATAAACATGACAAATGAAAATTATCAGATTGCATTTGTAACAAAGATCAATTAAAATAACTGAACATTAAAGCATTAGAAATATGACATTTTACACAGAGAGAAAACATAAAATTTCAAATTTATTTGTAAATATTAAGAATCCAGTTATAAAACTTTCTTTGAATACAATTTTTTCTATAAAAGAATCTGAGCAAGCCAATGATTGCAGTTGTCTATTGCAAGCAAGATTTGCAAGTCTGAAGTAACAGTTAGGACTCATACTGGTACACTGTATGTAAGTCTATGATGGTAGGAGGGACTTGTTTTCTGGAAAAGGATTGCAGATTTTGTTTAATTTCAAGTTATCCATCTGTATTTCCTCGCTAAATTTCCAACAACTTATGATTTAATAAGAAAATGGCCTAATTTATACTACAAATATCCTGTACATTTTAAGTTACAATTATAATGGTTTCTTCTGAGATAACTACTTCTGCCAGTCAAAAAAACGAACTGTTTTAAAATGTGTAGTCTCTTAAATTAGAGGTCATCATTGTCTAAAACTAATGATCCATGCATAAGACATATGATCTTTCACTGAAGGACTGTTTTGTAAGTTATTTTTAAGTACTGGCCTTTCATGTCAGGTTTATAAAAATATTTCTAAAAATACCATAAACAAAGTTGCAAACCTGTACAGTATTTCTGCTCGAAGATAATTTCCAATGCCGTTGAAATATTGTTGATTCAGCATAACTTCACAGATAGATCTGTTAAAGAGTGGCTTGTTAAGACTGTTCAATACATTTTCCCTGAAAAAGAAAATATATATATATATATATATTCTACTCTCTGGTGGTGTTCCGATATCACTGGACTGGTGCATCAGTAAATTACAATATTTATACTGGTGACAGTGTATCAAGATACAGACTCAAGCTATCAGTACAAGACAATGGGAGAATGAAACATAAGCTATCAATACAGACAACCATGGGTGTCTACAGAATTATTAAAGAGCTTTCACCCTTTGCATCTATCATTCTATGCGCGTGCAACCATGAAGACACCATCAGAATGAAACATAAGCTATCAATATAGGTCAAAAGTAGAATCAAACATAAAATTGATAAATAAAATGTCCAAATTAAATATTTGCTGGAGTTTTTTAAATCTCTGAATCAAATCAAAAGCATGTTTATATTTTATAAATACAATCCCATAAAGCCAACTGTATCTAATTGACCGCTACATTCATTTTATTCTTTTAAAAAGATAGCAATTTAGTAATCCCTGGAAGCATTTGTCAAAATAAATTCCATGAATGTTTTGATTCCTTCTTTTTAACATTGGAAATATATTATTTTTTTAAAATTTAAAAACCTTGGGACCATATTTAATATTCAACTGTGGGTTCCAAAGATGTGAAACAAAATTTAAAAGTAAAGAGAGAAATGAGAATTTAATAATGGCCATCATCTTCATATAAATGTGTTAAGAAATGAAGAAAGCTGTTTGCATTTTCAAACATTCAATTAAAATATTAAATGAAAAATATATTTTCCCTCTTAAAATAACATTTAGTCATAAGAGTAAAAACAGTTATTCCAGAATAAAATATATTCCACATCCCAATATACTCCAATATAAATCACAATGTTTCAACACTTGATTCCTCTCCTAATGTCGAGTTTTGGCACAGATTCTCTTTAATTTTATCCAGCAATGGAAGTTCATTCCAATAATGCTTAACTGGTCATTCAGGCCTTTTGACAAATGACGAATCATGGTTACTGAAATACATGTATTACAGATTTTCCTTCTTTGAAAATCACTTGAGTAATATCTGATTTTTAAAATACAGTTGTCAGTTAACATCAGCAAAGCAAAGAGATGCTGCATGCATGGTTAATAAAGCCAATGTTTTTTTGTTTTTTTTAAACTTTAAAAAAACACAACAACATTCTAGCAATCCTTGATACAAATAAAAAGCACCAATCAGAATTAGACAATAAGAAGATGAAAACAATCTATTGTAAATGACTGATCTACAAACATTTAGTCATTAATAATTTACCTAAAAGTTGGTTCTATTTTAATGATCAAAAAAACACTGGATCAGCCTAATGTCAGTTCTAATTTGAGCTGGTGCTGGTGCAGTTGTCAAGAATTGTTTTAACTTCATGGCCCTTAGGGACTTTTTCTCAGCCCTACATTATTTCCTAACTGTATTTTATCTGGTGTATCAGGAATTTAGCAGGTAAAACACATTTCTAACTTTAATGTGAGTGTGTGTGTTTTGGATTTCTAGCATAGCTTTAAAAAAAATTCATTCATCACTACGATGTTTGCAGTGTGGCAGTTTATAGTGAGGTCCAGCTAGCACTGGGGCAGCATGCAGGCATATAGTTTAAAGTGAGTTATGGTTATAAAAGGTGGGTTCTTGTGTGTAAAATTTAAATTTGGGATTGAAGACATAAAAGAGAAACAAGTTTGATATCGAGGGGATTCCAGTATATTGATGTTTTAAGGGGTTTCGGTGTTATATGTTCCATCTTAATATTGTCTGCCTTTATACGCTTCTCCTATACTATTGATTCATTCTTGGTCTACCTCTCCTAAAAATGCATACCATGTTTCACTGAAATAAATGCTAAACCCTCAACACATTTAAACATAAACAAGTGGATACCTTTGCCTTACATATATCCAAGACAGGAAGAAAACACACTTTATGACTTTAATCTTAATTTTATATACAAGATATCCAAAAACCGAAGATTTTTAAAAAAAGATATAACTTTGCAGGAGCCATGTCATCATCGCTCATTGCCATGATACTCAATATGCAAATGAGCAGGAAAATGGTAACAGCACATACAATGTTATGTTCCCCATGTTTTAAGTGATGTTTTTATTTTAGTCTTCAGTGGACCATATCATCAACAACTGAAAACTATAAAGTGTATACATGTATATCTAACTGTAATGTGTAATAATAATAATAATGAGAGCTCTGTATAGCGCCTATTCTTTCGAAGCTCTAAGCGCTTTACACCATCAATAATGACATGACTACACTACAGAACAACAAATGACAAAAACAATGAAATTGGAAACCATAAAAACATGCTGAAAACATTTAAGATACAAAACATGATTAGGTCGCTAAGTTTGTCCCTGCAGTCGAAACAGGTGAGTCTTAAGAGCACTCTTAAAAGGCACCACTGTGTCTTTGTGTCTAATTTCAATGGGCAATTTGTTCCACGTCGCCAGGCCCTGGTGTGCAAACAAACGTTGTCCATATGACTTTGTTTTCACCTTGGGAATAATGAGTATACAATTATCAGAAGAAGAGCGTAAGAATCTAGCTGGTTATACACATGGGTGAGGCTGGATAGGTATGTTGGACTGGAGTCTGTCATTGAAACATAGCACAGAGAACAAATTTTGTGTTTGATTCTGTATCAAATTGATAGCCAATGTAGGGTACAGAGCAGTGGTGAGGTGTGCTCTGATCGAGGTACTCTAACGATGATCCGTGCAGCTGTGTTTGGAACTTTTTGAAGTTTCTGGAGTAAATATTGTGACGAACCAGACAGAATTGAATAACAATAGTCCAGTCTTGAAAGTACTAATGAACACAAGTGTTTTAGTGGCATCAACTGAAAGATATTTACGAATGGAACTCATGCGTCTCAATTCAAGATATGCAGCCTTGCATATGTTCATGACATGTTGGTTCAATGTGAGAGTACTGCCTAGAGTAACGCCTAGGTTCCGTACGGACTGTGAGAATTTAATGTTGGTGTTGCTGATATTTTTTGTCTGAGGTAAAGGATGTGAATGAGAAAGTCTTTGTGTTGTGATCAGTATAGCCTCAATTTTATCATCATTCATCTGCAGCTTGTTACATGTCATCCATGATTTCACATCAGAAATGCACTTCTCTACTCCATGGATGGTAGCATCAACTTCAGTTGGGTGGCTAGACTTGTATATTTGGGTGTCATCAGCATACAATTGGTGCGACACTGGGTGATGATCTATGACACTTGAGAGCGGCTGAGTATACAGAATGAGAGAACAGATCCAAAAACAGATCCATGTGGAACACCACAACATACGTCAACTGGGCTGGAGTGTATTCCATTTGCAGATATAATTTGTGTCCTGTTCACTATGTAGGACTTGAACCACTGTAAGGCTATATTCTGAATGCCAAATACATGCTGGAGATGGTGAAGTAATATATCATGGTCTATTGTGTCAAATGCTGCAGATAAATCTAGGAGAGTGAGGACTGTAATCTTTCCACTGTCCAAAGCTGAGAGAATGTCACTAAATACTTTCCAAAGAGTAGTTTCCGTACTGTGGCAAGGGCGATATACAGACTGTACATTGCTAAAAAGACTGTTTGAATTCAAATGAGATACAAGTTGAGTTAGAACAACCTTTTCTAAGATTTTATATATGAATGGAGATTAGAAACTGCGCGGTAGTTCTTTAAATCGTTATGGTCCAGTGTTGGTTTCTTCAGCAGTGGCTTTATGATGGCAGTTTTGAAAAATGATGGGAATTCCCCTAATGAGAGAGAGAGATATTAATAACATCAGTTAGTGAAGGCAATATTGGGTCTAAGCACTCAAGCAGCAGTGATGTCGGAATTGGATCAAGTTCACAAGACTTTGGTGCACTTTTCATCATGATTGTCCATACTAAATCAATAGAAACAGGTTCAAATGTTCCTAATGGTTGTCGTTGAAATTCTGCATCATAACTGTATGGTGACTAATCAGTTGAAATTGTGCTGTCAAGCGAATCTCTAATGGTTTGTACTTTGTCATCGAAGAAATTTGCAAATTGGTCTGGCAGGTCTAGTGGAGAGAAGGTTGTTGGAAGTGGTGTACATTTGTTCCTTGACATTAGTTTGTTAGTTATCTCGAAGAGCTCTTTGCAGCTGGAACTCTCCGCGATCTTAGTACTGTAGTGGGATGATTTGGCTAAATGGACTATGTTTGTGACGTTCTTCTTAGCGACTTATTAAGGCTGGAAGATTCATTTCTCTTGGCAATAACCAACATGGGAAAAACTCTCAAGAGCTTACTTGATAATTAGATAATTACTTGATAATTAGATAATTACTTGATAATTAGATAATTACTTGATAATTAGACTATACTGTGATTTTACAAATTTTATCAACAAAAACTAAAAGTAATCAATTTTGTTTTCATTTAATTGTATGCATCCCGATTAGTATGGGATGAATGCAGTATTATTGGGCGAGGCGGGCTGTACACTGATCTCTCTTTCTCTCTCTCTCTCACATTAATGTCTACACATCACATGGATCAGAGTCAAAACGACCTATGTACAGTATCGAAAAATCTTTGTTTTACTGCAAAATATATATAAATGATCTGCAGTGGAGAATCATTGTGCAGTATGTTATAATTGTTTGTGAGCAATCAAGAAATTAATTGTGATGTTACTTCTTCTTTATTACATGAACAAAGAAGAAAATAATGCAAGTTACTGAATGTAAGAGTGTTCAAATAAGGCAAATACTAATTATATTCAAAGTAAAGCAATCAATAGTATCTTTGAAATAATACCAAATACGAGTTAGTGTAACCCAAGTGTGGCTCGTGCATGCCAATTTTGTCCTTGTAATGCCTTAATTAAGTAACAAGGAGTCCATTAAAGATGGATAAATATTTTCATTTGCGAAGACTACTGACTCTTTTCCTGTTTCACATACATTCAATGATGTTAATACATGTGTATGTATTTAGTGACTCCTTATTTTCTGTTTTCTGTGTAAGCCTAGTTTGTTTTATTAATATAATTTTTCTTTAAATAAATGTTTGCTATATTGTGTATTGTGTGTCTTTTGTTATTGTGCTGTAGTTAAAGTGATGGTCAAGTCAAAATGAAAAAGACTAAAGGGTTAATTTTTTTTCATATTGTTACTGTGGTACAGACAAACAAGAAGAAAAGGTATATTGTTTAACAAGCATTAACTAATAAATATATGCAATGGAAAAAGTATAACTCATGATGGATAAAAACGTTACAAGTGAAGAGAAGAAGTACCATAGTCCTGAAGTTTACAAATAATCGCCTTAGGTAGTTCAGTTAGGAATGTCTCAGTAATCACTACAAAAACTGTTAAAATTGTATGATACATCAAGCTCTTTAAAGACTGGAGGCATAGGAAAGAGCTGTGATTGCAGATACTTGTATTCACATCTCAATTGTGATTATCAAAGTTTCCCAACATATTAAATAAATCTGAGACAGAAAACAGATAAAGGTAGTATGAGAAGTACAACATGATCACTGATTCTTTCCGCCACATCAGTACTGCAATCTGCAAAGTTCTAATGTTTGCTATAAGTGGTTTAATTGAATTTTGGTGTTAATCCTCGCTGACCATTTTTTGCAGCTCAATGTTTTAACAATATATGTTAAAATGTAATTGACTAAGAAGTTAATAGCTACGGGTATTGTAGAAAAGCTGTCATAAAATGATAAAAAGATAGCTGCATGTACTTCGTTTTCTTCTTCCTTTTCTTCTTCTTCTTCTTCTTCTTCTTCTTATTATTATTATTATTATTATTATTATTATTATTCGGTCTTTTAAACGGCTCTCTTTAGTTTAACCCGGCCCTTTTACGTTTTGGTCCTTTCTGACCCTTTACCATACACATTCACAACAAAAACAGTTTTGACATGTACCTAAATTTGGGATATTCAAACAGGACACACGGGCCTCTCTCTTCTGACCAGTCTGCTCCCACCTGCCACTTGCCGAAGCGCCTATAATCCACAAAACTTAGGACCATCTTAGGCTCATCCACGGTAAAGAAATTAAGATGAGCATGTTTCATTAGCTCTCCAGCTTCGTAAAAATCAAACTTTCCTGACATTCCAAATTGAAAAACTATGTCAAGTGTGCGAGGTTTCTCGTTCGAAGTTGTCTGCAAACAATCATTATGTGCATCAGTTTGGGAAGTCAGTGTCAGTTTTACTTCTTTACCCCTCGATTCTGCAGAGATGGTGTAATGTGGAGCTTCCCACTCAACCTCTGGTTGGCGACTCACGATAGATTTAATAATTTTTCCACCAAATATTCGATTTTTACAAACCAAATTCACAAATCTACTGGATAAATGTAATTCTGGCCCTTCAGGCATGATGCAATCAAATTTCGTTGACTAAGCAAGGAATGTTTACATGTATTCCCGCCGTGTTTCCTTACGTAAATATTTACTTCCTATATGACTCCGTCCCTAGATTTATTTGGTCTGCGCCTGTCCCTATATTTACCGGAACAAACCAGAGCAAACGTTTTTAAAACCGGAATATAAATGAAATTGCCAAAACAAATCTTTTCGCAGAGCCGCGTTATGGAGTTTGTTTTTCTTTCCATTATAACTCGAATGTGGAAGCATAAATTGCGATACATGACAGGTTTGCTTACTAATGTGGGGAGATATTTGTTTTACAAGTTTAACAAATATAAGTTTGAGATGTTGTTCAGTGTTATCCCATAGTTTATCCAGACAGTATTTGTAAAATCAATATAGTTTTGCACGTAATGAAAATAATTTGCTGCTAAATATTTTGTTAACTAACGTTTTACAAGCACATACGCAACAATCTGGGAAAGCTTGCCCCTCCCTGACGTTTTATCAATAAAGTACGGCGAAATGTCTGACAAAATGAAATACCCTTAACAATAACATATATATATATATATATATATATATATATATATATATATATATATATATATATATATATATATATATATATATATATATATATATATATATATATATATATATATATCAGTAAAGTACGGCGAAATGTCTGACAAAATGAAATACCCTTAACAATAACATATATATATATATATATATATATATATATATATATATATATATATATATATATATATATATATATATATCAGTAAAGTACGGCGAAATGTCTGACAAAATGAAATACCCTTAACAATAACATATATATATATATGTTATTGTTAAGGGTATTTCATTTTGTCAGACATTTCGCCGTACTTTATTGATAAAACGTCAGACTCCTGTGCAAACACACCCCACCTGCATACGTATCGTATGCTTGACGCGCGCGCGCGCACACACACACACACACACACACACGCCGAATTTTATATAGAACGGCCTCTATTTAACCAGCGCAGAAACGATCAAGGATTAATAATATTAACGTGTTTAAAAAAAAGTCTACCGACACTGAATGTCTGGCTGCGTAACTTAAAGTTTGTCTAGTGTTTGCTAAAATTCGAACGCCCACTGAACTCGGGCGAAAAGTTACGTATTAGAAAAAGTATTATCGAGGCCCCCCCCCCCCCCCCCCCGTTTTCTATGCATAGGTATAGTATCAGTTGACACATATACACACATGCATCATAATAAAGCGTATCCATTTGGATTTAGCACACCACCACCACCCTCCATGCGTACATACTAAATGGACAGTCCCATATTTGATAACAATAGTTAATAAAATGATGATTCCAAATTAAAGAAAATCCTAATCTTCGACAGTATAGCATGACATGATTGATATGAAAACATGCATCAATATATGATTATAAAAATGTAAATGGTTTCAACGCATTTTGTTTTGGGATACAAAACTAAATAGAACCCCTTAAATAAAAATAAATTTTGATACAAAAATAATTCTAAGGGCTTTGAGTATATACTGGAAATTACTGTTTGTATAAAATAAAAAAATCTACATAGAGTCTTGAAAATTATTATAATTCTTTGTTCATATCATTATGTGTAATGTAAATTTCAGTGTAGTACCATCTTAAAAACTGAAGGAAAGAAAATCAAATTTGAAAAACAATATTTGTGATGGCAGCCAAAATGACCTATCAGAATATTTGTAATGTTATGGTACAAAACCTTATATAGATAATCTCACGATACATTCTGTCATGGTCAGCCTGACATGTAACCATTAGGTTTGATGAATGGGCTGGGCTCGCAATAATTTGCTGACTGCGAGGGATGGAATCTACTCTATTTGGAGAATGAATTTTAATTTGAATCCTTTCGATAACAGCCAGACACATCAAAGAGGTCAGTGTTAACATCAATAGCGGAGAACCAGAAGAGTAGAGTCAAACCAAGAAATATTTTGCAAGTCTGCCATTTGAAACAGTTGTCATAAGATTATATTTTCTAGAAAAGCTATTAATATAGGCAGTCTAGAGTGGATTATTCTGATTTCGATGGGAGTGATACATTTTTTTGGAGGTCAGAAAAAATATAAACCTTATTGGCTAAGCTAAACGAGGGGGTGGGTGTCACAGAATTAGAAAAAAAAAAAAGTTGTGGTTTTAAAATAATCTCCCTCGCGATGTTAGTCAGTCCAAGTTTTTCTTCCTAAAGTGAAAGCTGGTTTTGAAATCAGTAGAAAGGAGTCTTCTCGTTAAATAAATCATCATCAAACCTAGAATCGTTAGCATTAATGACTTGGGTCGACAGGCATAGTTCAGCTGGTAATTTATAGTACAGCCGAGTGTGATGGTTTATGTAAGAGACTAATTATGTTATGTTACAGTAGGAAGTGAGTAGCTGCTAGAAAAGACATAAATTCACGTTATTAGGGTTGAGAGTAAGTTGCAAAATCAATATAGCTTAGTTCTGATGAATTTCGATAGATAAAAGGTAATTGTGACCTTGATCACACTTTTGGTTTGCATTTTGGTCAATGTTTCACGCAGTGTTGTCATTGAGGCATGCAACTCTGCATGAAGATGTGATTTGTTACATCCCCACTCAACAAAAGTTAGGTCACTATTTTATATTTGAAAGATTTTCAATTTAATTTTGCTTTTTGGCCTTTTATTGCAAATATTTATTGCATGTTATTTGTGTGTTTTATATAACATCCTTCAAACAAATGTAGAGCACTAGCAAGTATGTTGTATTTCAGTGGTTTATTGCTATCAGGGCACGAATGTTCTGTTGTGTTTGTAGTTGTAGTAGGGTTTAACCCCATTTTCAGCACAAGATAGGCTATACATGGCAGCCAGTATTAATGGTGGATGAAGAATCCAAGAAAACCTCGGAAAAAACCACCTGCCCATGAGAAGCTACTGGCTAGATTTATCACATACCCACATTGGCCGAATCCGAGACTCGAACCCATGCAGAAAGAGGTGGCAGCAATCCGTAACGGAGAGCGCTTTAGACCACTCTGGGCCCCTGAATGTTCTCTGAATACATGTCTTTTTTTTGTCATAATATTTTACATGTTTAACCAAACATTTACAGCAGTGGGATTACAGAGGGGTAGCGCTATTACTGAAATTGTTTAGTGAGTACTAAGGATAAAGAAGGGGGGATATGACCCAAAAAAGTTTGTGAACCACTGATTTACATCATGCTTCAAATTTTTTGCTGTTGAACTGTTGCTTAGCACAGGAAAACTGTATTGAGAGACCACCCTCTCTGCCAACAACAATTATTTCCTAATACAGGCATCTCAAGATGACCACAAAGGTTAAGAAATCTTAATGTTATGTGCATTTTCATGTACTAAGTTTTTCATCTTGGGAAGTGTGATACCTCCTAAACTGTCAGGACCTGAGAATACCATTTGATTAAAACAAAACATCTTTCTCCAACCCATCCCCAAAATCCATGCCAATTTATGTCCATTGGTAACACTGGTACTTGGAAAAGGAAAACTGATTTGTAAGGAGTGTGTTGTTGTGTGGGGACATCTACATTGTGGAATTAGCAGGTAGACAAAACAATGTCTAGGCTACATATTCTAATGGGTTTTTTTTTCTCACTACATCAAATTCCAATTCAAAAGCTCCCTCTAACCTGGATTTGGCTTGGATTTGTGTCACCTTCACGCCATATGTGACAAGTTTATTCTACAATGTGTGGATATGTAAATAGCTGTAAAGGAGGGAATCCTAGCCACACTCCCATACACATTTATGCATATATAGTATGCTTTTTAATTAAACCGTGTTTTGGGGGCCAATAAAGTACCTCAGCAGCTGATTTGTTATACATGGGATTCGCACCAACACTCATACCACTGTAACTTATTGCAATATCAGAAATTAGTCACGATTGAACACGCTCCTTAGGATGTCAACTTGGTTCTGTTATTACATGCTCACATTGGCACCTGCAAGATTGGTGAGTGGAAATTAGTCCACTTAGTCTCTGGCAGTCCTAGATAGGGAAGGGGCTCAGCAGGAAACTCCAAACATGAACCGGAATGCTGACTTCCACAGTTAAACTTATTTTCAAATCTAGCCCCATTATCGTAATGGTCAGTCCCTACAGCCAATAATGTATAAGCCACCATGCAATTAGGCCAATCGATTATAGTTAGAAACTTTCCTTATTGATTCCATCAAGTTTGAAGTTAGTACACGAAGTGTACATCAATTTCCAAAACTTAACCCAATCATTTGAGTCTTAGTGACACAAAATTAGTTTAGTATCACAAAATGTGTAACATTAATGTAATTATAATTTAGATGGTGGTATATAAAAGAAAAAAATAATAAATTCAAATAGTAGAGAATTATTAAAAGGGGTTTTCCGTAACAAAAATGAAAACCCAATAATGTCATGCAAGTTTAGGTTATGACTCAACATCTTTCATGTCAAGTTGACTGGCAGCAGATTTTCAGGCATTATAATATTTTCCCCATTGAGCGAATACTGCTATTTCAATAATGGCTGGTTTTCCTCCATTTTCTTGTGGTTGCCTCTTCAGCTAGGAATGGCACCTCCCATCATGAGCCTGGATGGAGACCTTTTTAAATAATGCTTCACTATCAATAAAAATACAAAACAACCCTGTAAACTTCTTCCAAACAGCTCTGCAAAACTGGATCAATTTCGATAGAATGAACCTTGGCATTGAATCGTTTCCTTGTTTTTATAGCAAATGAGTATGGCCATTGCTACTAAAAATGGAGAAGAAAAAAAAACATAAACCTTTAAATGATTTTTCCTGGAAACTGATCAGCACAAATTGGCAAAAACTGACAAACTATTCTGGCATTAAGGGTGTATATTGGCATTGAGGAATTTAAGTTCGTACACATAATGGCAGTCAAGTATCAAAATATCATGCTGCTACTATATATATAAATAAACTTTATTAATTTCTTCTCAAGGACAAAGCCAGTGTTGGTTGAGTCCACAATAATGGGAAGCAAGATAGTTCAGTCACTTTCAGCTGCCTAGTTTTGTTGAAACAATATTAATGGGATGCAAGACATAGCAGCCACTTAACTTCTGCTAACAGGATAATAACATACATTTCCTAAACCCCTCGATTTGTTCAAATCATACTTGGTAATAGTCCTTATGAAGCCAAGACAGTTCCTTCTTTGACATGTTAGCATACCAATTTAAATCTTGGGGATGAGGTTTCAGATATAGAAACTTAACAATTTAATAATTTGGTTCAATCTTTTTTTCATTTGCTGATATTTTCAACATATCTTGTTGAATCAGTATGAAGTAAATACAATCCATTCAGTGACACTCTTCACTCTCTGATCACTGGATCAAGGTCAGTCATAGAAAATAAGCATTATGGTTTTAGTTCCGTTTTTTTTCTTTTCTTCTCATTTGTAACTTTGAAAACCACTTGACGGAATTTTCTTCACATTTAAAATGAAATATTATGAAGCTAAGACTGCAAATTCTGTGACACGCTTAATTGTACCTTTTGACCTTTGTCAAATTATACACCAATGATTTGATTATCAAGTACATGTACGATATTGGTCCTGGTCTTTTCCTTGCACAAGTTTGTCCCACATGAGACCCATTTGTAAACAAACAAAAATTGCAGGACAAGCTCCACATTTCTTGAAAAATCCCCCCCTCCCCCGAAAGTTACTGATTTATTTTCAACATACATTAAGTATTATAAAAAGTACATTACGTACAAGTCTGTTATGTTATTAAGAGTTTTCCCACCTTTACAACAATATTTTAACTTAGAGCACAAAGGAGTACCTTGACAGATTTTGCTTCAAAGAATCTTCTAACAAAATTCATTTTAGTGATAAATCATGGAGATATTCAACGGTACTTTTTGTGACAAATACCTTTTCTAAACATATATTTCAATGCAATACAATTATGGTCCTAAAATTGCCACAAAAACACTGCAATTAATAAAAATGCATAATTGGTATAGCTTTTGTTGTCAGAATGACTGATGCATATGCTAGACATCTAATATAGCTAGTAGAATGACTAAAGTATATTCTAGACATTTGAGTTTGAACCATGTGTATAAGGTATATTTTCATTTACTTCCTAAATAGCCAGTCTGAATCAAGTTGAGTTGTAGTTTTTTTACCCTGAGAAACAAATCACTTCTGGCTTTTCTATTTGTTATTTATACTTTTTAAAGTATAATAATAAATACAGTTGCAATATAACATCAGTTGTGCTTTGCCATCTGATTATAAGATATGTATGCTCACTTATAAGATGGATCCAGCTGTAAACATGACCCTTATCTGCCATTGCGAAACGCAGTGACATACGAGGGACTATGATATTTGTTCTACGGGAATGGCAGTTCTGATTCTATAGTCTGCAGTTGGACCTGACTAACAAATTAGTATATACGGCAAGTAACATTATTACTCACTACACAAGTTATAAATAGCTAATACATGCAACAGTTTGTGACCATTCAAGTAAAATGCTTTATAGAGGATGAAGTGTGCTTTGTCCATCATGGACAGGCCTAGTTTATATCCATTTAAAACGATCATAAATATAAGGGACATTGACAGGTATAAGAAAAAGTGTCAGTTAAGGCAGGTTTCAATATAACTGAGTGGAAAAATTTCATCCTATAACCTTTACAATTTGCTCATGGTTACAACAGTTATTGAGGTCATCTACAATCTGCACATTCAAATTAGTTGAACCATGTTGGATATACCTTAAATGTTTGAAAGTTTATCTCCATTCAATAAATAGCAATTATCCCCCTTTGACCTTGAAAGTAAGGTTATAGTCACCACAATCTAATCAAGTCTTCAATGCCATGGAACCATTTCAACTCATAAGAATATTCAGTAGCATGCAGTTCCACTGGACTGTTAGCACAAGTTTGTTGTTGCTACTTCTTCTAAACTACTTGGAAGATTATCATGAAACTACTCACAAACACACACAAGGTCTAGTTGGTTTTGAATGAAAATGATGCAGGCTGGACATCCAGCATAACTGCCACAGTAGCCTTCTTGTAAATCCTGCTACTTCTCCTGAATGGAAAGTTGTATCTTGACCAAAGCAGACAGCCATTTTCACCAATTGACTTCTAATGACATGCAGCTGGTCCCAATGAAAGTTGTGCCAGCTGTACATCCAATATGTCTGCCATGATGACCATTATAAAAATCTTGACCTTACTGGTACTCACCCTGAATGGATGATTATTATATGGGAATTTTGCCCAAAAAGCTTCTAAAGGTGTCTACAGTATTCTCAGTGAATATAGAACAAAGCCGACATCCAGTTTGTGCACCATTGCAGCTGATTTGAACATACTTTTATCATTGCAGAATATCAGTTTCAACACTAGACTAGACAAAGGAAGAAATGGTTTTATCATGAGTTTCCAAAAATTCTTTTCATTGTGGGATGATGACACAAGTTTCAAACTCATGACCTTTTGCTTGGCAACTAGGACAGTTAGTAGTCCATCCTTAGATGGGAATACAAAAACAAAATTTAATTTTATTTTAGAAAATTTTGATGGATGTCTTTAAAAGGAAGTTTGAACATAAAAAGTTTTTAAAAAAAGTAAAAACAATTGGGATACAGCTTTTAACTATCTCTTTTGTGATAAGTGGGACACAGAGAGAAATGTGGGTGTTTATATATATATAAGATTATAAAAATGATTTCCAGTCAAATCAGTATACAAAGAACAGAGGAAAACATTACTTAATTTCCAAATACAGGTGATTTATTTTCTTGTTCTATATATATGCAAACTTACAGATGTGATAAAATTGTAACATAAATATATGATTACCATCGAGAAAAAAAAAAATCACTGTCTCAAACAAAACAATACTGCCATCTCTAAAAGCAAAACTGATGTCTGGCTTTTTAGATTACAGGATGGTGGTAATTATGCAATGTTCTCATAATAGCTTGTACCAAAATGTAAACATCTTTTTTTTCATCTTCTCCCAGGCAAGGCAAATTGTAGATCTTTTATAACAACTTTTTGACTGATTTAAAGAATAATTTCTGCCCAATGTTAATGGGCCATAGATAAGGATTAAGTTTGTTTGCTTCACTAGGTTCTTGCTCTCCTGTTTCGAACTGAAGTTGCATTTCCTTCAATTTTTACTGCTTTTTGTGGCATAGTATTGAAGCCCATTATTTCCAGTTTTAGGGATGGTATGGGCTTTGTAATCATTCCTGTTATTGTTGTAATCTGATTTTCGCGGATGGTGAACTTCATTCCTTCTTCAAGAACCATTGGTATTCTCAAAAACAAATTAATCTTGGCTGTGTCCCCAGGCATCAGCATTTTGGTATCTGCTAACAATTTCACACAACAACCCATGCTCCATGTATTGCTATACATCATTTGAATGTAGCCATCAATAATAGGTTTACTTCGTCCACCTTCAGCCTTCGACAGGATATATACCTGTGCTTCAAATGAATCATACTGTTTAAAGGCATCAGGTTTGCATAAAAACATGCCTCGTTCAACCAATTCTTTTTTCACTCCACGTAAAAGTGCCCCCAAATTATCACCTGCTACACACTTTGGTACAGACTTTTTAAACATCTGCAAGTCTGATAATGCTGTCTTTATCATGTTGCCATGACCAATCAGCACTGCTTCTTCACCTTTATTCATAACACCTTGTTTTAATGTTCCTATAACAACTGTTCCACGTCCAGATATTCCAACTGCTTTTTCAACGGGCATGTAGAATGGACCTTGTAAATTTCTTTCTGGAATTTTCATCTCATTATCAATAGTATCTAGAAGTTTCATAACTGCCTTCTTCCCAAACCCACTGTCAACACCATTCAAGGCATGAAGGGCTGACCCAGCAATAAACGGCACTTCCTCGCCATTGTAACCAAGCTCATTCAAAAGATCTCGAGTCTCGAGTTCAACGAGTTCCACCATATCACTATCAACAACATCTGCCTTGTTAATAAACACAATCACATTATGCACACCAATTTGCTTGACAAGAAGTAAATGTTCTCGAGTCTGTGGCATTATTCCGTCAGTTGCTGCAACTACTAATATGGCTCCATCTATCTGCGATGCACCTGTTAACATATTTTTGATGAAGTCAATATGCCCTGGGCAATCCGTATGAGCATAATGACGCTTCTTCGTCTCGTATTCGACGTGGGTAGCATTAATGGTGATACCTCTCCTCTTTTCTTCGGGAGCTTTGTCAATTTCATCAAATTTGACAAATTTTGAAAGACCTTCATCAGACAGCACTTTTGTAATTGCAGCGGTCAGTGTCGTCTTGCCATGATCAACGTGACCTATGGTACCTATATTCATATGTGGTTTTCCACTACCTGTCGAACTAAGTCGATACAGATATAGATGAGAAACGCTTTCCTTTTTTATATTATAGTTTTTTCTTGCAAGAAATGACATGTTCCTTGATGGAATTTCCCTAATTCGAGAAAAGAATCGCATTTGTACGACTCCAAGCCGCATTGCAACTATGGAGGTAGCCATCTTGAGGCAAATAATATTCAATTCAGGGCATGTGTTTCAATGCAGATACAGATTAGGCAGTGTACTGTAAAACAATTTATTGACTATTACTTTAAAATAATAATAATAATAATAATAATAATAATAATAATAATAATTCAATAAGATCTTTTTTTCGCGCACCTAAGGTTTCCGTCTCCAATAATGACGCAAAACGCAACATCAAATTCGACAGATTGACGGAAATAACTTTTAAAAAAATGCAATGCTTACCATTTTAAAAGAGTCAATTGTCACCAAATTATTATGCTCAAAATTATATTAATTTAGGACACATGGGATACCACCCGCCTGTTTTAATGACTCGCGATATGTCGGCCTATTCTGCGCACCGCTTTGAAAGGATGTAATGTTTATCATCGGGTTATAGCAATAAAATACATTAGTTTCAACTGTTTCTGTCAGCATTTCAGTCTAGTAATTAGATCAGGTTTATAGCTAGTTTGCAAAAGTCAACGTAACAATGCCAATAAATGGCAAGAGATATTAGGCAAACTAAACCGATCTTGTATATATTCTTAGTTAAGCTAAACTTTTTTTTTTTTTTAAAGACGCTATTATGTACAGATAAACAACAATGAATATAATATAAGGTGTTTACAACATCTTGTGTATCGGGAAGAATTACTAAATAATTTATTAACAGGCTATATGCCGAGGAATTTCTTGACACATTGGGTAGCAGACAATATTGTATGTATGGGAAAACTTCTTGCAAAATTGGTAACTGGATTAAGATGCAGAATTTATTGAAGGTATACATTTCCATCCGTTATATAATGTATTTATTTGTATGATATTAAAAGATACATATTCAATAGGATTTTCTGGGTTACAGGTTTTAAAAGGTCATAGAGTGGGTCTTCATGTTGAGATTTAAAAATGATTTTAGATGCCTTTCGAGTGGAAATGTGGGATTTTTGTTTCCACTTTATGAATATCACCTTTCTTAATTAAAGTACGAGCGTTCTTTCTTAATACAAAATGGAATTTCGACCCAAAATAGTACGTGATCCAATGTTTACAGAAACGACCTAATGCAAAGAAATAGACAGAGGTTTCATTTTGGTTTTAAGTTCTGTTTGAGATGCAATCGTTGAAAGAATATATGGAAACGAACAAGACTGTAGATGATGAGAACTGTAGTCTGTGAACACATTCCCGTTTGTTTGTACCCCCCTGCCGATTTCAGTAATGAAAAGCATAATTTTTTTTTTTAAAATCCATAAATCTTACTCAGTTCATTCATTGATTTATAATTTCTAACCCGATTGCGACCAGGGTGTCCATAGCACATTCATCGTCTGCGCGTTTTTTTTTTGTTGTTTTTTTTGGGAGGGTACTCTTTCCCCTGACCTTCACACAGACCATTAATGGAAAGGCTCTCCTGTTTTTAGTAAAATTGTGTGCTATAGTATCATTGTATATATTTATTTTATTTCTTAGTAAAATTTAAAGTATATTTCTTTTTTGTTTCTTCTTTTTTTTCCCCTCAAAATTCTTCTATTCCAGACATTCATCATTATACAGTGCATATTCCCGTGATTCTCTTTCTTCTTCTCTTTCTCTTTCTCTTCTCCTTTTCTCTTTCCTTGTCTCGATCCTCTCTTTTAAGAATTGTTCTTCTGCTGTCATTTGTTTCTTTTTATGTTCTTCTTGTAAACTTGTTATGCATTCGTCATTATACAGTGTATATTCCCGTGATTCTCTTTCTACTTCTCTTTCTCTTCTCCTTTTCTCTTTCCTTGTCTCGATCCTCCCTTTTAAGGGTTGTTTCTCTACTGCCATTTGTTTCTTTGTATTACATCTTGTATATTTGTTATCTTCCTGACGTTTTGTTGTTCAGACTGTTGTGATATTTCTCGATCCTTATTTTGATTTTCTCGATTTTGACTGCTGATCGTATTATCCGCTTTGGGTTTCAGTTGTTCAATTGTTTTGTGTTGTTCAAGTTGTTGTGGTGTTTTCCCTTCCTTGTTCTGGACTCCTTGACTTTGACTGTTTGTCGTGTTTTTCTCTTTAGATGCCTTTTTCGGTTGCTCAGTTGCTTCCTTAGCCTTACTTGTGGTTTGCTGGGGACTAGTTATTCGTTTTTGTGGGATTGGTGTTTGTTTTATTGCGTCTTTCTTCCCTCCTGATGTCGTTTGTTTTGTCTCCGGATTAATTTGTCTTTCAGGGATTAGTATCTCGTTAGTATCTTCTCTCATGCATTTGTTAGGCTTGTGTCCTATTTCTTCGCATTTGTTGCATTTCCTGTGGTAGATGCATCCCTTATACCATGTTGTTATTAGGAATCCATGTAGAAAGCATGCTCTTTTAATTGTTCGGAGTTTTGTTTTTCTATTTCTAAAATTCTGGTTTCGTTGAAAATGTTGAAACCTGGTACTACCCCCAATCTTGACTTTCCTACTTTTATTCCAAAATCTCTTCGACCCATATGACAACAATTTCTATTGGTATTTCCGTTGGTATTCCTACTATGTGCAATTCTCCCGTTTGTTTCCTTATTTTCCTCATGATTGGTACCGGGCTTCTTATTACTGCTCTGTGTCCACATAACGTTGTTTCTCCATATGGTAGGGCAGGTGTATTTCCTCTATATCTTATGTTGTAGCCCTCCTTTGTATAGTTGATTGAGTATAGCTTTGATAGTAGTTCCTCGTCCTTGATCTTTAGTTCTACCAAGATAGATTCTGTTCTCGGTATTTCTCGGCCATTTAAATCTGGAAATACTAATTGCTGTGTTCCCTTTCTGAAATTGCATTCTATATAGTCTCCGTCGTCATTTACAACACACCTTGTTCTGAAATACATTTGCAAGGCAATCATTGTTTGTCTTGCTTCCGCCATTATTTCTCGTGCTCTTCGTGTGGTTTAACTTCTGAGTTTCGCTCTGTATCCTCTTTTTCTGTTTGTCTTTCCTCCTTTTCCTTTTAGTTTCTTGTCATTTTGTTTTATTCTCTCTTGTATTTTTTTCCATCTACTTGTCTATATTTTGTAGTCCAACATTGCTGCGTTTACATCCCAGTAGATTTGCGTGCGGTTTGCTTGGTCCTTGCCATTTTTGTTATTGTGACTATGTAGACTTCTCTACGCGTTTCATGCTTAGCGGAAGTTTTCATACTAACACGACACCATATTGCACACGATTTGGGCAAATCTATTTTCCAGAGTGACGTCATTGCTCCTATTTGGTTACTCCCGGATACTTCCCTCGATTACGCATCCGCCTCTTCGCTGAAAATGGACTTGTCCAGAAACTGGAAATTGATGTCGAGGTAGGCCATGGTTGTAATGAAAACTTCCGCTAAGCATGAGGCGCGCAAACGATTATAAATCAATGAATGAATTGAGTAAGATTTAATGACTTTTTATTTTGTTTATGCCTTTCGTTACTGAAATCGGCAGGGGAGGGGGTACAAACAAACGGGGATGTGTTCACAGACTATACTTTACCTTCACAGCATGTCACAGACATTGTATTGACTTACATCATGGAGCATGGCTTTAAAATCGCTCATCTGGCTTGCCAGTACGTCACAATGGTCTAACATATAATCTAGGAAACTATACAACACCTTAATGCTATTGGTTAGGGAAATAGGTACAAATATTGGTTCAGACAAGCCTATGTTAATACAATATAATTCATAATCACAAAGCAAAGATATACACCAAATAGATCATAAAACAAATACACAACCATGCAGGCCTGACATTATTATTATGGAGCAAGAGCGATGATGTGTTTGTCCTAATACATGCAAAGGAAGGAAATATAGCTGAAGTGGGCAGTTGAAACTAGTTTTAATGATGATATAACCTACCTTTTGTTGCTTTGCAAAGATGTGCATTTACGGAACACTGGAACATACAGCGTAAGCGCTCCGACCTTTGCCTCGATTTCATCATTCTTTCGAGAGCGCTTCTTATTTAGTGAGACAACAGAGTGAGCTGGGATGTGGCATTAACAACTATGTCGGTAATACATCATTAAAAATTGCATTACTGCTCGAAAACTCCATTTTAGTATCGTTAATATCTTTCCTTTTGTTATTGCATAGCTGCATTTGACAGTTTGGTGGAAAGCTGGTGAACACAACTCGCGAATGAAAGCAAAACACAAGAAAAATTCACCCTCACAGAACAGTAGAAAACTAGTTCATGCTGAATGGTGACACTGATAAAAGGTCAGTATGCGCGGCTATGTTACACTAGACCTAGCCTTTTTTGCTCTGTGGATTCCGTTGTCTTTATTAGAAGAAAAGCCCCAGACCCTTTAGAAATTCAGTCATATCACTACGATGTCTACAGTGTGGCCGTTCATAGTGATGCTTAGCACTGGGGCATCATGTCACAGGCATGTAGCATGATGTCCCACACAGTCACATTATGTTGACACCAGGCCGACCAATCCTAGCACTAATAACGTAATGCTGAGCGCCAAGCGATGCAGCTGTTAGTACCATTTTTGGTAAGTATTTGGTATGACTCAGCCGGGGCTACTCACAACCTGCATCTGAGGCAGATGCTCTAAGCAATAAGCCACCTGAGTGGTCGGACGGGGTGTGAACTTTGAAAGTGCTATCAAGCACCACAACACAAGGGGAACAGACCACCCCCCAGAAACATCTTGGCTTTAAGAGTTATTTTGACTGTCACCAAGTGGAGGTGTAACAGGAGATCTGGTAGCGAATTTTCCCATCAAAGTTTCTCCAACCTGAAAAGAGCTTTGGAATCCGGACCTCAAGGTTTGTGACATATGTGACATCTGTCACTGGGTCAGAGGTGGTTAACCTCATTAACCACTTTATCAAATGACCAAGTTTCGTCCTCTTCTGCCTCCTTTGTTGATGGCTGAGAAGGAGCAGACGACCCATTAGATGGATAAGTCCTCTGTGTCAAACTTGATTGCTTCAAACTGGACAGAAAAGATATCCACATTGTATTTTCTATATAGGGAGGGTGGATTACATGACACAATGTGACTGTCTCAGGGGAGACACTGGTAGAGGAAGAACTTGAAGTAGTAATTCCTCTTGCATAATCATGGGACTGGTAATCACAGTGGTCTCTGCAGAAGGTTTAGAGTGACACTCCATCCATCTACATGTATTGGGGTAGAACATCTATTTTCCTTCCTCTTACTGTGTAAAACCTTGTGTGACAATAAATGTCCACTGCCAGCAGCCCAATACCATTAACATGCAGCCAAAGTTTCGAAGCCCAAGGGTGCATGTAAGGAAAATGACCAATGGTCCCCTACAATGGAAAACCTTGCTCGGAAGGGTGCAATTCAAGCTCCGCAAATTTATAACCTTCCTACCACTAACATTTGAAGTCTTGGAAGAAACCTGAGTAACCTTTGTCTGGACACAATGGATCCAGACCAAGAGAACACAGAAAGCTCACATGAAGAAGAAGAAACCTTATTTCTCACCTTGTAATTCCTATGACTTTATATGCCAGATCACAAGTCTCCTCTGCCCAATAGCTGCAAAAAGGATAGCTATATATCCTGTCAGAATTAGTGCATGATAAACAGGTATGGTGTGTCCCATGAGGCTTTCCGGTGTGGCCACACCTCCCAACAGTTTCTAGAGACGTAGTTCCTGATATATATATATATAAGTTCTAACTATTACTTTGTATCGTTAATCCAGAAATGCGTGTTCCGGACCCAGAAATCAAAAGCTAGGCTTGAATTAATTTGTCCAAAAATTTAAAGAATTAAAAAATACAGTCAGTTGGAAAACATCATCACATATGCGTATTTGGAGATGTAAAATCATGTGTGTGGAAAACTACAAGAAGTGCGACTGGATGGTCACCAGCATTGGTATAAACAAGGCCTGTATTTGCTATTTGCCCGTTGGATGTTAATAATGAAATAAACATACTGGAATCAAGCCATCCACCCTTTTGACATAATATATGGTTAATAAATTACGCGTCATTGTTGTTTACCAGTCGTATGTAACAATCACAGTTTGGTGATTGTTGTACAAATAAGGTTAACTGATTTAAGCTTTCGACATTACAGGGCTTCATTTCAGAACAAAAAAGCAATGTCATTTATTTTCTCATTAGCAGCTATAACAGTTGTAAACTACACATTATAAGAACGACTGTATTTATTAGTTTATCTTAGTACATTTAACAGCTTGTTACAAGTTTAATTTGTTGAACTTTTAACATTACATGTATTATATATAGTATTATTTGTATTAAGCAAATGAAGATGAGTGGAAACACCAGCCAGCATAATAAAAATTGTCAGAAATTGTTTGAACTTATATGTATAAGTGAATGTTAATAAAGTGAAATAAACAAGTCAATTTATGTACTCGTTAATTTATTTCAACCATTATTGAATATACACGTACAGCTTAAAAATACATGTACAAGTATATAATAGTATGACATTGAAAAATAAAAATGTGCGTGATTGAATTATCCAGCAAACTCATTAATCCAGACATATTTATATATAAATATACTAAGTACAATTTCAGCAAAAAAAAAAAAAAAGAAAAAAAAGAAAGAAAGAAAAGAAAAAGAAAGCTACTCGAGCTACGGAGCCCCTTAAGTGACATGGATGAAAATAATTTTATTTCATCTGAACGAAATACTATTTCGTTATTTCGAAATGCTATTTCGTTTAAACGAAATACTATTTCGTCAGAGGCGTAGCTAGGGGTGGGTTGGCAGAGGGGAACAGATATCCCCGGGCGCCAGACTAGTGGGGGCCTCGAAATGAGTTGTATGTGGACTTTTACTGCAAAACCTGTGATGTGACCGTATGCACTATGAAACTATGCATGTTTTTTTCTTCTCTTTAATAGCCGTTGGCGTTACATTTGGTGATCGTGATTTTATTGATGAAATACTGGGTTTCAGAGTTGGGGGAGGGGCGGCGTAAAAAATGAAATCTTGTCCACGGGCTCCAAACACTCTAGCTACGTCTCTGTATTCCGTTATTTCGAAATACTATTTCGTTCTTTGGAATCGTATATGCAACTTAAATTTGAAAATTAATGGACGTGAAGATTACCACCCTTTGCATTTTGGTCTCTTCACGTGAATGTAGATTTTGCAGTAAACAGTGTTGTGCCCGCGTCTCGTCTTTGATTTGAAAGATACCAAGGCGAGTCAGGTGTAGGCTTAGTCATGTTTAAGACCTAGATTTGGCAATTAATAAATATAAGTTATCGTTGTGGTGTAGTAGCCTGCAAACTCCGTTTAGTAAAGTATGGGTGTATACTCTTAAACTTAATAGTGTGTCCTTCTCTTAGTAACGTATATTACACACGTGACTTTGAAGTACTAAACAATTGCATAGTACATATTTTTCTTAGTAATGTATATCACACATGTCTTTGAATCATTAACACAGTAAACCCTTGAGGTTTTTGCTGTTTTCGCATGAAATGCGAGTAGGAAATACATTTTGGGGACTATTTCTGAATCCACCCTAATACATCAACTTCCAAGTAATATTCCATTAAACAAATGGCTAGTTGTGCTACAGAAAATGTTTTTCATTGGGGTGGCGCATGAGAAGAAGGTGAAAATATTTTTTGGTTGCTTAACGGACCCATAATTTTCGTATGGAGAATACTCTTTAATTAAAATGTCCACCTTGTTCTACTTTTTGCACAGATTCACCTGTCCGTGTGCGTTTCAGACCGATCTGCCGTAGATCTGAGGCCATAAAGTCTAAAATCTGGACACAAATTCGGATTCTGACCATAGGCGAATTTTGGGTGAAAAAAAAATGGCCCAAAAACGTTGGTTTTTCCCTCTGTATTTTGTAGTGCAACTAATATATCCAGATTTTTTTGGTAACACTGTCTATCTTTCTATAATACAACCCACTTTAGCATATCTGCGTGATGCACTATGCAACTGTTCATGCGCTTGACGCTACAGACCTTGGAAGTAGGTTACTACCTCATGCCCCGTAAAGTCGTCGCTAGGGGTTACTGTATTAATTAAGCAGCTGCATAGTGCATGCTTTTCTCAGCAATGTATACAACACGTCTTTGAATCATTAAACAGTTGCTTGGTGCTTTTCTTAGTAATCTATAACACAAATATGACACTGAATCACTCTGAAGTTGCATAGTGCATACTTTTCATAGCAATGTATGTCAAACACAGGTCTAAATCATTAAGCAGTTGCATAGCAATGTATGCCAAACACAGGTCTAAATCATTAAACAGTTGCATAGTGCATACTATTCTTAGCAATGTATGCCAAACACAGGTCTAAATCATTAAGCAGTTGCATAGCAATGTATGCCAAACACAGGTCTAAATCATTAAACAGTTGCATAGTGCATACTTTTCTTAGCAATGTATGCCAAACACAGGTCTAAATCATTAAGCAGTTGCATAGCAATGTATGCCAAACACAGGTCTAAATCATTAAACAGTTGCATAGTGCATACTTTTCTTAGCAATGTATGCCAAACACAGGTCTAAATCATTAAGCAGTTGCATAGCAATGTATGCCAAACACAGGTCTAAATCATTAAGCAGTTGCATAGTGCATAGTGCATACTTTTCTTAGCAATGTATGCCAAACACAGGTCTAAATCTTTAAACAGTTGCATAGTACATACTTTTCTTAGCAATGTATGCTAAACACAGGTCTAAATCATTAAACAGTTGCATAGTACATACTTTCTCAGTAATGTACACACACAGGTCTTTCATTCACTATCACTGTTGTAAGAAAATGCAAGTAAATTGGAGCACTTTTTCTGGATTTGTTTATCTGATATATTTCATTTGGGTCCAGTTTTAGTTATTTGTAACCTCACTATGAATATTAAAAATCCCAACCAAGTGTATTTTAGCATTGTCAATAATTTGCCAAAAAATGGTGTGAATTACTGGTCAGCTAACCATCCCCGTTTTTATTTGTCAACCATAGCACCACCACCCCACTCACCCACCTTATCTAAAAGAGAAAAATATAATTATTTTAAAACAATAATTTCTGAAAATGTGTTATGTCTAGTCCAGTACTTGAAGTACTTAATACATTATAATCATTACAATATAAAATTTAACATTTAAAGAAAAGAACTGCAAAAAAAAACTACCTACCTAGGCACCCTAATTTTAAAACCAGTGGAATAGGAAACATAGTAGGGAGAATCTATGACTGTTTCAAATAAACAAGGAGGTATTGGGTGAGTGATTTTCATCTCCACATGATTTTTGGCATGGTTATCTTGTTTTTAATAGTATATGTTCTACCACTGCCTTGTGGTGCTTAAAGTGGATTTTAAGAATCTAAAAAAAACTACCTACTTAGTCACCCTAATTTTAAAACCAGTGGAATAAAAAATGTTTTAGGGGGCTCTGTGACTGTTTCAAATAAATAAGGAGGTATTGGGAATTTGGATGAATGATTTTCATCTCCAAATAATTCTTGGCATGGTTATCTTGTTTTTAATAGTCAATGTTTTACCATTGCCTTGTGGTGTTTTAAGGCAATTTTAAGAATTTGCATCATGGTTTTATAATAATGAGCTGATCCATCTGACTAATTAGCCATATGTTTGTTCAGTTTTCAAAAACTCCATTAGATTTATCTGGTAATATTTATATATACAGATAGTATAGAAATTAAACAGCTTGATTATTTGAATTATTCTGTGTATTAAAATGTGGCAATTCTAATGATAAAGTTGTATGATAGGTCAAAGTAAAATTGTAACATTCATAGAGAAACAACACTTTACCACTTGATGAAAATTGTATTTACATTTTGTAATGATCATGGTCTATGGGAAATTCACTGTTCCAACTGTATTGGTCCATATTTCCTAGCAACCCTTCACAACTGAAATTTCATTATCTGATCATTTTTCACCTGTGAATATCAGATAAGCATTTTAAAAAAAGTGTAAATGGACATAAAAGTCAATGGGAATCTTGAGCAATTATATAAGGGATAACATTGTCCTAATGTATTATAACCTGGGTTTTTAAAAGCCACATTTTGTCATGAATATGTTTATTTTTTAAATTAATAATGTCATTACAGCTCCTGTGTTGTTATGAAGAAAAAAAATACACTGAGCATTTGATGAATTCACTTTAACCAAGCAATGCTATTTTTGTCAAGACACTGAGACTCTTTTCGAGTTGAAATAACTCTTTAAATATTATAAACTTAATAATATCAAATTAAGAGCAATTTCAAAAACATGTAAAACAATTCAGTAATTTGGTCATTTATGCTAAATACCAATGATAAATTAAAATGTTCAAATTAGTTGAGCTCTTTTTAACTTGAAAAATCAATACCAGTTTTCATGTGAGAAATGCACAGATATCTTATGAATTATTTTGGGAATAGGCTAATATTGTCAAGATGTTGGACGATTTCTATTACAAAACACCTATGTATGTGCATGATGTGATGTTCCATCTGATCTGGAGATTTGTATCACTCTACAGACTATTTATGATACAGATTTTGACCACCATTGGCAATCAGGACTTCATTAAGAGCTTGGTTGAGTATGATTATGAGAGAAAAGCATTTTCATTAATGGTGTGATAATGGAATTGATTAGCTGAAGGTGTCATCAATGTAACAACTATATTTTTGATCAGATTTTAATCAAACACACTTGCTAAATAGTCTTATACAGATTTTGCATGAGTTTGATTATTAGTCTGATCAACACATAAACATAAAATGATTTTTTATCTATTGGACAAGTTTGGTAATGCTCCAGTTAGGATTTTCTCCATCTTAAGTTTATATATTTTTGTATGAGCAAGAAACTGTGCATATTAATTATGCTGTATATTTAAAAGGAAATGTTATCAGGATAAAATAAAATTGGTTAACTCAACATGATATCAAGTTTTGAAGATACCAATAGTTTATAGGATGTTTTCTTCCAATACTACAAGGGCCTATCCAATAGCCCATGTTAACTGCCTTGGTCTGTCCATGGGAAAGGCACACTGCTCCCATTTTTCTTGGCATGATATATGCAATAATGTGTTATTAAAAGTAACATTAAAACAGAGAAGAATAAAAATGTTTAGTAAAATGGTCCACTGTTAAGCTGTGGTATTCAAGTATGTGATATCAGTCAACTAGGACCTCTGTTTAATTGTTGACTTTTTATGTGTTGAGCTGTTACTCATGCACTGTTCCCAGCAGATTCATGGAAATTTGTATGTAGATACTTAAGAAGTACTTTACCCATCACTCCAAATTATATCACTGTGACCTATATTTAACACACCAGAAATCTGTATCTAAATTACTGTTTTATACTGGTAACAGTTTCTTAGACACTATTACTGCATAGTTATGTAACATGATATATGAAAATAAGATACAACTTGATATATGTATATACGATATAACATGATATAAATATATTTTAGTACTTGTTGTTATAGGGTGTAATGCCATTTTTCGGCACAAGATAGGCTATATATGGCAGCCAGTATTAATGGTGGAGGAAGAACCCTGGAAAGAATCACCAACCCAAAAGAAGCGACTGGCAAGCTTTCTCATGTACCCACACTGAATGAGCTCGAGACTTGAACCCACATGGAGGTGAGATGGCAGTGATCTGTAACAGTGAGCACTTTACACCACTCAGCCACTAGGGGCCCCCAATATAAGCAAATAGGATATAATATGATATGTGTTTAGGATATAACATGTTATATATGTATATAGAGTATAACTTAATACATAGGGAAGTAATTGATATATACACCTTAAGAAGCACTGCATGACTTTGAAAAAATAAAACTTTTGCAAACAGTTACTCTAGTCATACATATACCATTATTTGCCTTTAACTTGTTTACAGATTGGAGGTTGCCTAAAAAATGCCATTTATTGCATAAATAATGTGTACATGGAAGCATTGCTTCTGATATTTTAGACAGCACTATTGGATAAGAAACACTTTGGGGGCAGATGCTTCCCTCAAACAAGTGTACAAGATATGGTCAGTTGATTATTTGTATAATGTAGATACAATACATTATATCTTTATCTTTTACATTAGCTATTTTATTAGTCTTTCATTATTTAAGAAATGTGTTAATTTGTCTATTATAGAACGGAGGAATTGCTAAGACACAGAAAGATCAGTGAAGACACCATCACAAGGATGAAAGAAGATGGGGTATATTTAATCAACCAATTTCTAATAAATAAAAGTCATAATATTAACATTTTTGCACTTGTAGACAATGGTACCAGTCTACAAAATATGTTTATTATACCATAACACAAGATCGAAAAGCTTCTAAGGTTTGTGTTTTTCAGATGTTTATGTTTTAGAGAGTGCAATAATTAACAGAGGAACACACAAACCTGAAAAGCTCAAACAGTAAAAGAAACTGTTGATATGTTCGGCCTTTTTATTGTATTTCATAAGGACTGTTTTACATCAGTGATACAGTATCTGAGTCAGTTTAATCAGGGGTTACCAGCTTCTTAAAAAATGTCAAATAAACTATGGATTGAAATTATGATAGACTTACTAGTAATGCCTAAAATTTGGAAAGAGTCATCAAAGATGACAAGCCCATTTTTGTATGTTTATGTGGTAAACAGACTTACTCATAGGAAATTACTGCAAAGTGGATGAGGACATGCAATGAAGTGACACTTTACATATCTGTGTGTTCATTGTGGATAAGAAATGTTAACAATCTTTACAGTTTTCAAATATTAAAGTCTACAATTTGGATATTATTAGAGCTTGTACAATGTCACAACAAGTAACATGTGAAACACAATATCAAACTTGGTACTATTTTTTGGGGATAATTTTCTGATTTAGATCATCCTTTAGAGGAATTTATTGTGCTCTGTACTGTAACAATCGATGTATAATAATGAAAATAACTGTATTTTCATGATTAAATTCAAGTGTGAATAGTTATGGAAGTATACACATAAGACACTATTGAGTGAGAAACAATCAAGTAAGTAAATAAATAAGGACAAAGGCTACGTTGACTACATTAAGAACCAATTTGTTCAAGATTTTGTGAATAGGAACTAAAACTCCCAGCTCCAGCTCAGATGGGATATGTGTTTGAGTCATATCAATATTCTAAGCTTTTTGAACACATATAGACCACTCAAAATGAACCAAAGGTTTCAAGTCCATGTCTTCATTGGTGCAGGTAGAGCTATACTACAATACAAAGTGACAGAAAAATGGATGGCTCTACAGATGGGCAGGATTACATAATCCGCAGTGGTAAATATCTTTTAAAAACATGGAAATAATAAAATGTAGAAGGTTGAAGTTTAAATTTACCATATGTCCCTTAAGATAAGTATATTGTAATTCATATTCTTTTATTTCAGATAGATGTAAATATGATTTCCATGATGGATGTAGAACAGCTACATAAATATATACCCAGATATGGAGATTGTTTAGCAACAAAAGCTTATGCCAAACAACAAAGAGTTCTTCAAGACACTGCAAGCTTTTGCATTGATAGAAAAAGATTTCTGAGAGATAGATTACTGGACAAATTACAAGCAACAGTTAACAAAGAAGAGCATTTCAGGAGAGCAGCACCTCAGTCTGGTAACAAAAATGCAAAAAAAATCCTAAGAAAAGTGGAAATTGGCTGGTTAAATACTTATGGTATTAGTGGTCAGAAGCAAGTTAGGTCAACATATGGTGGTGGAACAAGAGCTGTTCAAGTCCACCTTGATGCAACTGTCTATGACATATTATCCACAGGAAAAGAACTTTTCTTTCCCAGTGGAATATCAGAGAAAGGTAAAGTTGATAACTTTGATTTCTATTTTGCTGATCAAACTCATGAAAAATTGTCTGATGAACTGACTTTGAAGGATATATATCAATCCACAAAACTGAAGACTCTTAGGCTTTATGTTGTAACAACAGCACACACATGAAGCTTAAATAGTAACAACAGCAAAGAAAGAAATAATACAGAACCAGACATTTCTGCTAAACTGTTACATCCAAACCAGTCTCCTCAGATTCAAGCAGAAGGCAATATAATGGCAATAGCATCTGTGTCCACCATCGAACTCCAGATACCTGATAATAACCAAGCTGAAACTATGATTGGTTTAGAAGAGTCAAATAACTCTTCTAATAACACATCATGGGGATTACTTCGAAATAAACAGTATTCATTCTTTTGGCTCCAATGATAATTTGCCTTAGATCTGTCCCAATCATGAAGTGTGTGAGTTAACACATGATTCACACGAGTTTCTGATGACAGCAGTTCATTCTCAAGAGCAGTTTCAGCCAGCCATTGATATGTCACAAGCATCAGACGAAAAAAGTGTTAGTACCATTCTGCTGCACCGTTCCAATTTACAGGAGGAAACGCTGCAATATTTAAAAAAATCTGATATTTTGAATACAACATTAAAGTTCTAGTTTGTAAATGAGTGTGGACATGAGACAGATGGAGTATCAAGGAATTCCTATGCAGCATTTTGGGAATCATTTTTCTTGAGAAATGCAGATGGTGAGGTTTATCGCATACCTGTTTTATCTCAGGACTATGGCCAAGAAGAACGGGAGGCTGTAGGTAGAATTATGATCAAGGGATACAAGGAACACAAATACTATCCACTAAGTTTAGCTCCAGCTTTCTTTAGTGCAGTAGTAAATGAGGAAAATTCTGTCACACCACATTTAGTGAAAGACTCAATCCATTTATATATTTCACAGTCAGAAAAGGATGTTATTGAGGCTGTTAAAAGAGGAAAACATTATGACCAAGACTAGCTACTTTGTCTGCTTGACCACTTTTGTGTGTACCTCAAAGTTAATATTTCTGTTCAAGAATATAATTGAAAAGTTTTTTGTATTTCCAAAAAATAAATATTTTGAATAAATAAATTGCACCCAAATGAAATACTTGTTCATCTTGTCAGAATGGATACTTGTTCATCCCATCTTAATGATTGGAATACTTGTTCATCTTGTCAGAATGGATACTTGTTCATCCCATCTGAATGGATACTTGTTCATCCCATCTGAATGGATACTTGTTTATCCCAACTTAATGGACTACTTGTTCATTCCATCTGAATGGAATACTTGTTCATCCCATTTTAATGAAATACTTGTTCATCCCATCTGAATGGATACTTGTTTATCCCAACTTAATGGAATACTTGTTCATTCCATCTAAATGGATACTTCTTCATCCAGTCTAAATGGATACTTCTTCATCCAGTCTGAATTTCACCTTCATCTATCCAGCTGCCTTAATTTCAACAATGAAAGAAGAATATAAAATATCAACATCATACAGTTTTTATACTTTTTAACTAACTTCCAGGCCTTTAATGTCTAATTTATATATTGTAATTCTCCCAAAAAAGTCAGTGCTATTAAGGAACAAGATCTTCAATGATGCAACTGTTGGTTCTCCTGGTATCTGAAATTTCTGAAATGAAAAGTTAAGGAAAATAAAACCAAAACCAGAACAGTTTGTTTGCATACTAATGATTACAGCAGGAGTCCATAGGACAATAAAATGTCAACATATCAGTATTAACATGTCAATGCATCAGTATCAGTATTAACATTGCAACATATCAGTATCAACATGTCAACATATCTGTATCAACATGTCAACATATCAGTATTAATATGTCAACATATCAGTATTAATATGTAAACGAATCAATATTATCATGTCAAATTTTAATGAAGCATCGATTCCATTTCCTCCTGTTCTACAACTACACAGGACACAGCCAATTTTTATATTATTTAATAACATTCTTGTTGATTCCAGCAACACATGTCAGAAAAAATCAATAATGATGTTTTGTAAAAACACTTCTTTGAATGACTGGCAGACATCACTGACACTATATGATGACATAATCTTTTTATTTAAAAGATTAAAGAAGTTTCCAAAATATTACTAACTGTATGAACCTGACAGAATGACTACGTACTGTAGTATAAGTCACTAGTTCTTGCAAACTGTATTGATACCTACTTTTTCATTATGATGACAATGTTCTTCATATTCAGTGAAAGTACATACGGTTAATCAGAATGTCACAATATTGACCCAATTTTAATAAATACAACGTCAGATTCAGTAATACTGCATACATTATGCAAACCTATGCCAAATCTCATTCATAATACCAGCCACTGCCATCATCTCACTGCTTTCCACATGGGTTTGAGTCTCAGGTTCAGACAATGAGGGCATGTGAGAAAGTTGCAAGTAGCTTCCTGTGGGCTGATGGTTCTTACCAGGGCTTTCACAGGTGCTTCCTACACTGGTTATACTGTCCACTATGTATAGCCTATATTGTGCTGAAAAATGGCATTCAACCCCAGGATCCCCGAGTGGTCGAGTGGTCTAAAGCACTCACTTCCATCTCACCTGTCTGTGTGAGTTTGAGTCTCAGGCTCAGCTAACGTGTATGTGAGAAAGCTTGCCAGTAGCTTCTCATGGGTCGGTGGTTTTTCCAGAGGTTTTCATGGTTATTCACTCCACCAGTTATACTGGCCACCATGTATAGACTATCTTGTGCTGTAAAACGGCATTATAAGCCTTACAACTAAAACATCAGCATTCAACCCCAAAACAGCAACAACAAAGACAAACATTGTGCTAAAATGATAATCCCTCTTTTGTGTTGCTGTTTGTAGCTTTGTAATATTTATCTTTAATCATTCTTCTGGCAACAGAAAAATACATTAAACTTTAA
This sequence comes from Unio pictorum, assembly GCA_030141615.1. Lineage (NCBI taxonomy): Eukaryota > Metazoa > Mollusca > Bivalvia > Unionida > Unionidae > Unio > Unio pictorum. Next base: position 1,493,312 of record JARLTB010000042.1, on the reverse strand, counting down.
CCCATCTTTTATTTTATTATTGAAATATCTGCTCAAAAAAATCTGAAACGTAATCCATCAGATTTATAAAAAATGTTTGATATCAAACAAAGCTCCAATGATATATATATATATATATATATATATATATGGTAAAAAAAAACAGGTACAGTGTTTGCCTGTTTGACATGGCACTAATATGGATTACAAATCCAGTGTTTTAATACCTATATTCAAAGGTATGGATTTATTCACCTTTCGGCTAAAACACGGTATTGGTGCTGATAAAGGAATTTTCATGTTATATGCATGAAATAGAAAAATTAAACAAGATATGAACCAATTTTAAAGATTGGTAAGCCTGGCATATACCTCTCTTACTTTCCTGAAAATTTCAAGAGATTAGTGTAACCCATTGTTGAGATATGCATGGAAACAAGCTCTAAAAATGGACATTTTTGAGCGTTATGTAGTCTCGCTCGAAAAAAGCTTGAATATAAAATAGAGAATTCTCTAAATATCACACTGAAATTATGCATTTATTGGTCTGGTTTTATGCGGAATTCTATCCTGCAAATATTGCTTCTTGAATTAAAGAAATCGGTAAAATATTATGGATTTTATAAGCAAAATACCATCAGTAGAAGTTTTGTTTCAACACTGAAATTCAAACACTAATCTGTTGTTATATGCCAACATTTTGTACAAAATAACATTCATTATAACTTTTATTGACATCTAGAACTCGACTTTATATTATAATAAGTAGTAAAACCATTTAAATCACATGGCTAGCCAAGATATTCGAATGAGAGCTTGTTCTTTGTCAAACTTTCCAGTCCTAAATTTTGTAGTGTCTGTAACCTTTACAAGTTTATATGGCAATAATTTTGTTGTTTCATTATGGAAAAGTATAAATCCTACAAAGGCTCATGTGTATCCATGTGATGTCCAAGTTGGCCAAAATTGGTGGTGCTGTATTGTACCATTAAAAAACAGCAACTCAATAAAAAAAGTTACAGACACTACACAAACAGGTATAAAAATGAAAGATAAAAGTATTGTTCTACTTGTCATTAAAACATTGTTTTTCTCAATAGAAAGTTCCATCTTATGTGATGTAATGTTGCATCATCTATTTACCTCTGCAGCCAAGAGCAAAAAAGTGATGCAATAACACTCTTGATTGAATATTGCATCATCTTGCAGCACTGTCTGTTTGAGTAATTTACTACAAGACAATGTAACCTGAATTTCTTATCCTAGAAGAAGCTGCCTAATTACTTTTTCTGTTCTTTACCATGGTACATCCCTAAGACATGGGAAGACAACAAAAGCAAACCTCTGGGAACAACTCTGGTAAGTTTGTATTGAATTGGTAAACCACACTCTTAAATTGTAGTGTCTGTAACCAATATCCCCTTTTTATACTGTCTATGACTTTATCCCTGTTTTTTTTAAAAATGAAGCCAAATTATGTTTCCTATTACAGTATTGATGTGTAAGGCTAAATTTTGACATATTGTCTGTCTGCAATTTGTAATATTTTGGTATATTTATAGTTTCTTTCATCTAGATTTCTGATAACAGGCAACATTTTCAGTGATTTCTTATAATATGCAATTGAAACTGAGTATTTTTGCATTCCATATCATTAGACTAGTAAATTCAAACAGAAATATTATGAGAATTCAATGAGCTCAGACTTAGTATTGGATACATTGCTGATATTGTCAAATGGTTACAGACACTACTAGACATGTGGATTGACCCGACTGTTGTTTACATTATTAAGGAAAGTGTGCAATCATTGTAAATGCTAGAACATTGAATAATCATCAGGTTTTATGCTATTTCTTTTTCAATCAGATACTTTTCTTTAAGAATCTACAGGTTATTCCAGTTTGCTTATGTATGAAAGCATATTGCGTACTCATTACAAGTATGTTTTGTAAAGTCTAAATTTCATCCGTATACATAGAGGAACAAAAATGAGAATGAAGTTGTTTGTTTTTAGGAAGCAAAGATAAGCCAGAAGAAGATGAACAGAAGATTAAAGCTAGAAGGGAGAAGACGAGGCTAAAGGTACAAGCCTGGAGAAAAAAACAGAGGGAAAATAAGGTGAAACATGAGGAGCTAAAAAGGGTTGATAGAGAAAGAAGAAAAGATGCAAGACTACTAAAAAAACAGCAATCACTTTCCGATTCAAATCTTCAACAAGAATTAAGAAGGAAAAAACGTGAAGAAATGAAAAGGTATCGCCAGAAAAAGAAAGAAAAAGCAGCCCTGGCATTATCGGTTAATAAGAGTGTTGATTTAAGAAGTCCGAAAACTGCTGAATTAAGTAGAAAGAAGAAAGAAGCTGTGAAAAGAACCCAAGCATGGAGAATGCGTATCAAACTGAATGAAAGTATACAGCAAGAGTGTATTCAGACTGGTTGTGAAATAGGAAATACTGGGTCAGCCAGAGATTCACCAATGAATAAAGTGTTACCTAAAGCAACTCTGTACAGACAATTAAAAAAGGTAAAGGAAGTATTACCAAATACCCCAAAGAGAAAAGCAGTCATCATAAGTAAATTAATTGAATCTCCATCAACATCAAAGTTTCTAAATAGGAATAAAATGATAATGACACCAGATTGCAGAAAAAAACTTGAATTGACAGATACTGTTATACAATCTGTGTCAGAGAGCATTTCAGAAGTGAAAACAAGGAAAGGGGGTGCAAAGAAACATGCATACAACATCATTTGTGACGCATTACTGAAGAAATATAAAAGACACAGACTAAAAAAGTATTTCAAAGTCATAAGCACTTCTATTTGAAATGACAATATAAAGTCAAGGTTTAATGTGTAGTGTCTGTAACCTTAAGATCAATCACATATGGGTCTGTGTTTGAGTCAGCACCTTGGGTTGAACAATACTTTAGTGACTATGATTTATTGAACATTCATTATACTTCAATATTTTACTCTTACAAACACTATTTAGTATTAAACTTTCAAGTGCTATTTACCAGTTCATAATTTTAACACAAGTATTGGACATATACCTGTTACAATGTGGTTTTATCATTTTATTAACTAATCAACATTCATTCAATGAATAATTCTAGTCAATGTGTTCATGTTGAATTATTTTTGAAGTGAATTTTATGGAGATATGTATGGTTCTGCAGCTGTATTGAAATGCTATAGTTTTGTAGTGTCTGTAACCAATTTTATGGACAATGTACTTCTGACTCTTATGGAAGTTTGCAATACTTTTGGCCAGTATTAATGATTTTGTTTGTTTAAATATTCTTCTTGGTGTTAGATAAATGCCTAAATAAGATTATTCTATGTCTTTTATGTTTGTTATGCAAAAGTTTCATGGTTAGGTTTTATTCTAAGTGATACCTTTGTCATAGATGTTTTGATTTTGTTATTAAGTTGTTTACCACTTCCAGTTATGTTGTTTACTTTAAATGTTTATATCCTGTTACTGATGTTACTGTGAAAAAAATAAAGTTTTAAAGTTTTCATGCTATTTTTCTTGCATGTTATACACCAAGTGTAGTGTCTGTAACTGTTGTTATACCACAGAATTGAAATAATGGTTAAACAAAATCGCATGCATGTTCAAGCTAAATCTAACTTGATCTGACTAGGGGACACCCTAGAGTATATAATGAGCTTCATTGAAATGTTCTATCAAACATTTCAATTTTTTAAGTGAGTGAGACTACTCTCAGCACCAATACCGTGTTTTAGCCGTTTACATGTTGCACTACCTATATGATATATAGATACATGTACATGTAACAAAGATCCAGATCTGTTGTTAATAATTCAGTTTAGTAGATCTGTTTTAATACAGTTTGCAAGGAGTAATCAGCAGAACAAACAGAGCAATGGTAGATCAGGGTCTATTTTGATTGCAGAATGACCAGACTTATAAGTGGGCATATATTTTATTCATGGCATTCAAGGCCATTGCTGCAGTTACATTTATAAAACTAAGCAATGGTCTTTCTTACGCTATAATTAAGAAAAAATGTCCTCAGTAAGAAAATGTTAATTAACAATTTTTCATTGGCAACACTAATCCAGGTGATATAGACAAAGTCCTCTGCAAAATACATTTCACAATGTGTACCTGGTATACAATAACTGAAACAATAATTTTTTATTCTTGACCATTCCCAAGGATGTGCACTTTATAGATGATGGCTGTTTAAGGTGAGAATGTGCATGCTGAACCTCACTGTTTAAGGTGAGAATGTGCATGCTGAACCTCACTGTTTAAGGTGAGAATGTGCATGCTGAACCTCACTGTTTAAGGTGAGAATGTGCATGCTGAACCTCACTGTTTAAGGTGAGAATGTGCATGCTGAACCTCACTGTTTAAGGTGAGAATGTGCATGCTGAACCTCACACAGATTGCATTTGTTTCATTTGCTGTACATCTTTAAGTTCTTAATATGACAGGATTCAATGTTCATCACTTCTTTTGTTTGATATATTGGACAGTTTGAATAAATTATCCTTAGGATTATCATGATAATTTTTTTTACACACACACACACACACACACACACACATATATATGTTGGTGTTGTTGTAGGGTTTAATGCCATTTTTCAGCACACAATAAGCTATATGTGACGACCAGTATTAATGATGGCAGAAAAACCTGGAAAACCCCCCCGAAAGAACCATTGCCCCACAAGAAGCTACTGGCAAGTTTTTTCACATATCCACATTGGCCAAATCTGAGATTCGAACCCATGCAGATAGAGGTGAAATTGTAGTGATCCGTAATGGAGAATGCTTTAGACCACTCGATCCCCATTATATATATATATATATATATATATATATATATATATATATATATATATAAAGTCAGTAATACAACTGAATGCACTGTCTGGATATGTATATAATATGCATGTGTAGGATATCTTTGCTGATTATAGGAAACTGCAGTGGTTTCCATACTTGAAACTCTGCATTTATCAATTTTTCTAATAGCATACCTATTTTTCAAAAATTACTATAGTTTAACGCCTTTTTGTCAGAAAGATCATTAAATCAGCCAATTTAACTAATTCTCATAAAATCTTATTATTTCCAAGCGGTCACATTTGATGTAAAAAAAATTCATCCTGTAAGAAAATAATTTATTATAGCAGAATCATACAAAACAATAGTCTGAAGCAGAGATGTGAAAATATAAAATTGAATTGCTATAGGTAGTTCTTGCAGCACTGATACATGCATGTTCATTTACTTGGCTAGCAATTCTGTCAATGTTTTACCACCAGTATACTAACGTAAGCAATTTACGCAAATAAATATAGCAGCCTTACTGCAGAACAAAGATGGAACTTGTATAATCTATCTAGTTTTAGCAATGAGTATGCCAGCATATAAAAACTGACTGTATAAAACTATTTTATTACACAAAGGGTGACATCTTAATCTAATCACATCTACTGTATAAAACTATTTTACTACACAAAGGGTGACATCTTAATCTAATCAGATCTAATCTAAAATGTATGGTGTACAGTTTAAGAAATATACTTTATATATAACTGATTTATCATAAACAGTTCTGCCACATTACAGAGGTACTTTTTGCTTCCACACAGAGCTTATTCAGAAACCAAATTAAGATACAGCTGTCATATCTATTGTCTAACAAGCAATCAAACCCACAGATGACATAGCTTTACTGATATACCCAGCAAATGTTCAAATCAAATTTCAAACAACTATCCCAAAGCTGAACAAATCTGTATACAAGTTAGCTTGCCTAGGAATGGCTAACTAGATAAATAAACTTGCCTTGCATAAATTAAGCATGCCCAAAATATTACAACATAATATCACAATGTAAATTTAAAAATAAGATAAATTAAAATATGGGAAGTAATCTTTAAATTGTGTTATTTAATTTACATATAAACAGGTTTTTTTAAAACTATTTTTTTACCTTATTTTACACATTAAAATTAAAAACCTGTGCCAATAATGAATGTTACCAAAAAAAGATATATCTAATAGTACATGCTTGAAACATATAATGCATAGATAATTACAAGATTAATGATATATACTTGGCAAATATTCATTGATCTTCTGTAATTACTATGTAAACAATAGATGATACACACTGTTCATGGGTGGTTATGTTTTGGTACATCAGTATCACTTTAAGACAAATCTACACAGCCAATCATCTGAGACTAGTGCCTTTGATTCCAAATACATCTGTAACAGAACATTGGTGAGTTGCCATTTACAGTTATAATTAAGTTACTTTGAAATTAGCAACATGTATGAAACAATCTCTGACAAGCCAAGAAAATTACCTGGGCAATTTCACCGGCCAGCATAATACTTATTATTGTGCTGGCTAATGAAAATCGCTGGGTAACTTTACCCTACTCAACTGCTACCTGTGACTATGTTAGAACTCGATAAAGTTGATGAATCTTGTACACTTAAAAATATTTTGATTAAAATGTAACTGAAAACAAGCTATGATATAAATATGTATTCCCTGTTTTTCAAAACTTGTTTCAAATAATAACCATCATGATGCCATTTTAATCAAAAGAGGTGATCTGTGATAGTAAATAAAGTGAAAGTGGCCTCAGCAATTAAATTCAAGAAAAGGTTCATACTGCAAGCTAATTCCCACCATAATAAAAAGGATACTTGTAAAGAATTCACATCTTCTGGGTAAAATTCAGCTATTTTTTTCATTTCCCCACCAGAGACCTCACAACCCTCTACTGAACATTCTCGGCCTGCAAAACCACCATGGAACTGAATGTGTAACTCCTGTAGCTTCAAAGATGTCTGAAATTCAATTTCAATCCACTGTGGTGATCCCTGGAGAACAGAAATACAGTATGGGAATACACAATACATGACTAGTAAATAGGATGAAGTAATATAGTAAAATAATTCACCAATGTCAGCCTTTAAAATGTTTAAAGTTATTCTATTTATTTTGGTTACCATGGATATTTTATGTCAAGATTTAGTTTGAAGGATGAAACTTTCCAAACTCACAGGCAACTGTTTTCAACACATGTATCATCAAATTTTCATAATTTCAATTATTAGTGCATATTAACTTAAGTTCAATTATTAGTGCATATTAGCTTAAGTTCAATTATTAGTGCATATTAGCTTAAGTTCAATTATTAGTGCATATTAGCTTAAGTTCAATTATTAGTGCATAATAGCTTAAGTTCAATTATTAGTGCATATTAGCTTAAGTTCAATTACTAGTGCACATTAGCTTAAGTTCAATTATTTGTGCATATTAGCTTCATGACCAGCATCTGCCATCATATACATGTACTTATTTTACTTAAGATTCTGACCGAACAGCATGGAACTGATCTTCCAGGTCATTATGATATGACTTAACTTTATATACAGCTAAATTAAATAAACACACTTGCAACATTTTTGATGCATGAGTAACTTTAAAGATTATACAGTCTGTACAGAGGAAACAAAAGACAAAAGCCTCTCTGTGACTGACCATTGAAATTTTTTTTATTTTATTTTTTTTTTTTGGGGGGGGGGACTGAGATTTCCTTTCACGCCAGAATATTATTTTCAATTTTGTATTCAACTACTGGATACAGCAGGTTCCTTTTCTTTTCTATAAATCAGATCAAGAATATTTTTTCCTGTTATTTGATGACTGGATACAAAATATTCCACTGTCATTTTTTGAATGCATGAATGTAAATCATAGATGCCATATGTGGTCACATAATTCATGAGAATCTGTAATGTACCCATACATGTACATGTAGCTGTTATCTGACACTAGTGTAATGACTAAAAACAAATCCCATGGATATCCATGATGACAGTCCTTGACTGGTTGACATATTGTCTATCTGTCCTAGTACAATCTCTAAATTCTTATTAGTTGAGAACAACTGCAAACCACACAGATGCAGACATGCTATTACATAATGCACTAACAGATCTGGTTCTAAGCAGCTTGATAGGAGAATTCATTAGAACAATGAAACAGATCCTTCTCTACTGGTACATTATGTGATGGCAGGTTAGAGCAACATCTACACATGTATAGATTATATCATTCTCCCTGTGTCCCCTAGGGATATAAGATTGGGAGGGTAAATTCCTTTGTCAGAACTTGGCCTCAAACTGAGTAAAAATAAACCCTAATGCATAAATGAGAGTAAAGGGAAACAATGAATTCTAATGTAAACCTATTTTGTCTCCCTTTACAACTGATACCTGTTTTTGGATGATCTGACACCAATAGTAATGTTGATGCTTCATCACAGGAGTGTGTAGTAACACATGCAAAATCAATATAAAAATATTAAATTGTATTTTCATATAATAAAATGCCTTAAAAAAAGTAGATTTTTCAACAAATAAATACGAATTGTCAAAACATTGACATTTGTTTACACATACAATCCCCTCATACTGGCAGACTTTGGATTTTTTTAAAAATTGCATTAGGAAAATATATATTTTCGACTTATACAAATGCACATACACCACTCTCGAGAAATTCACATCCCTGAACACTTGTGAACACGCTTATAATGTGGGGTCAGGTATGGATCCCATTTTATAAATCAGAAAATACCCCAAAACTTTATCCCTTTTTGCATGACCCATCAAAAGAGCGCACAATAAAAGAGCGCCGACAAAGAGAGCAGACAATTGGGCGCACTTAAACAAATATTTGAGGTACGATAAACGAATATGGTAGAGTTAGAAAGGAACTTTAATTTGTGATTGCTAAGGCTAATACTTGTTTAGAATGAAACAATCGGAGGTACGATCAAACGACATCACAGCTATTTGTGTTTACCTATACGAATAAACAAATATTGAGTTTATATTCTAACTTTAAGCCTAACATGTAGAATCTTTTTATGTGTTATTAGATTGCGTTTTGAATAAAAAAAATTCGCCAATACTTGTTTTTAATGAAGCAAAAAAAAAGAGTTACCATCAAACAATGCCGTCTGATCTGAGTTAATTTTCTTGTTTCTATTTTTTAAATATTTTCTTCCGATCTCTAGTTTGCACTCTTATGTCGGCGCTCTTTTGTCGGCAAATTAGTGCTCTCTTATGTCTGCGCTCTTTTGTCGTGCGCTCTTTCGACGGGGTGCCCCCTTTTTGTTGAACTTGAAGAAAATCACAATAAAAATGGATAATTGAAACTTTGATATATCGCTCATTTTATCATTGAAAACGGTAGATAGGACCTGGAAATTAATCAAGATTATGAAATATGAAATTTAAAATTAGGTTAAACAAATTTTTACATTTTCTTTCAAAATGACATTCATAGTACATTACAGTTAACGATATATAAGTAAATTTCAATCAATTAAAATGTCACTTATGCTGAGTGGTGGCAGTACTACAGTACAGTATCAATTGAAATTTGTGTTCTAGTTCTATCTTTTAGTTCCTTTTAAGTGTAATCATCATAAATGCAATGTGTCCTCTTGTAATTAAATGTAAAATGCATCAATCTACTGTAAAAGATATGTCTGCAAGTGTTTCTCTGAGAACCTAATTAAGTGCTGACCAAGTTTTGATAACTGATTTGCAGAAGTATTTGTTTTTGCTATAAATGTTATTGTGTATGTAACATAAACTACCTTAAATTAACCGGCTCTTTCATAACTGTGATCAAAGATAGCAAGGCAGCCAAGCAAAATGAATACTTCGTAAACTAAAGAGCTTGACTGCAGAGATAGGGACCATTGCGGGCATGCCAGTTTTAGAGAATTCTTGAACTAGCACTTAAAGATTTCCTCAAGGATGACAAGAAGTTTCATAATTATTTTCAATAAAATCACAACATCAATACTGTACTAAAATTGCACAATACAAAAATTGAGTTTTGATGTAGACAATCGTTTCAAGAAATAAATGTGGGTGCTATGAAGTTAAATCCACAACTGGGTGCTATGAGGTTAATCCAAATGTGGGTGCTATGAGATTAAATGCAAATGCAAGTGCTATGAGGTTTCAAATATGGGTGCCATGAGGTTAATCCAGATGTAGGTGCTATGAGACTAAATGCAAAAGTGAGTGCTATGAGACTAAATGCAAAAGTGAGTGCTATGAGACTAAATGAAACAGTGGGTGCTATGAAGTTAAATGTAAAAGTGGGTACTATGAGATTAAATGCAAAAGTGGGTGCTATGAGATTAAATGCAAAAGTGGGTGCTATGAAGTTAAATGTAAAAGTGGGTGCTATGAAGTTATATGTGAAATTGGGTGCTATTAGGTTAAATCCAAAAGTGGGTGCTACGAAGTTAATCCAATGTGGGTACTACAAGAATAAATCCAAATGTGAGTGTTATGAAATGACGAGGTTATAAAAAGAGAGAAGAAAAATTATGATCCATTAATAGCAGAAGACAAAAACGAGAACCAAGAGATCTGAATGGCAGACAGTAGAAAGTCACATTAAAATCAAATAACACAAACTGAACTGAAAGCACATCAATGCAAACACACACACACAAACTGAAATGGAAACAATATAAAACGGAACACATATGAACACTTATTCTCTTTCCACCTCATATGCAGAACAAAACAGCATTACCTTGAGGTATGCACTGCAGATTCTTATTTAGGCAGTCTGGTGTACAAGCTTTATTGTGGCCACTGATTCTTTTAGCAGCATATTGGTATTTCCTTTCCAAACAAGGAGTTCCTTTCCCATGGAAGTTATTTGATAATGCATTCAAGGCATAGTAAAATCATGTGAATTCTTTAATATTGATGTTGGCTAATAAAAGTTATGAAGAATAAAGCTGTATTGTAGAAAATGATTTATATGGGGTACAAGCCACACTGTGACCAGTCTGCATCATTGGGTACAAGTCATATAGTGGCCATTTATGTTGCACTCTTAAACAAAGTACATAGCCATGATTGCTTCAGTTGACCCAGCTATCAATGGTGGAGCAATGGAGTTTGGGGAGCTTCATTATTGTAAACTAGAATATGAATTTGGGAGTGGAGGAACTAAGAATTGCTTCATGAAGAAATAACAGGGATAATTTCTGACTTGGAGATACTTAAACCTTAAATTCTTTTGTTTCCCACCCTATCCTAGACATGAAACCTACCTGATCTGAGTTCCAGCAAGTGTCTTCCTTTCCATCAAAAAGGTGTTTCTTTCCAAACTGCTTCACATCCCTGTTTAAAACAGAGCTTACTCTGCAAAAAGAGCCAAAAACATACTATAAGGCTAACATGTATAAATTCAACTGCTCTCAACCCTCATTTGGATTACTTATGGAACAGAAGCTTCTTGACCGGTTATTTACATGGTATTAGTTGTAATAAACATTACTCCCACATTATATTGCTGACCATGTCAGATAATAAATAAAAAAGGACATAATACCTATCATATTTCTTAATGAAATGAGATTCATGACAATACCTTCATTATAACAGAAAAATGTGTTATAATGAAGGGTGATTTAGTTAGAGTGCTTGAAAACTTTCTCTTTACATTTATTGTGAGCCCATCATGAAGCACCATTTATGAAGTGAACTCTTATGAAAATTTGTAGCAACTGTAACTAATGGACTGAAAAGCATTAAATTCCTCCTATTAATCTGCCACCTGTGTTTATTGTAATGCTAAAAAGTACTGCAGCAGAGAATTCATTTCCATTAGACCATATAAACTTTTACATGACCCAAACAAGTACAACATAGTAGCCAGTCATTTTAATGGCTATACCACTTGTTAGTCCTACATATCAGGAAACGGGAAGACAAAATGAAGTTACTATATGACTCAACAGTAAATGCAGGTAGACATGAATATCAGCCCCTAACAAGGTTTTATAGTGACAAATGGAATAAAAAACACAAAATAAGATATTTATATTTCAAAGTTAGTAAATTCATCACAATATGGCTACTGTTTTTTGACCAGGACAAAAGCTGCTAACTGACCAGCTGATTTAGATACACACATACCTCATCTAGAGGCTGGACATCAGAATCAGAAATTGTCAGATTGACAATTTCATTCCAAGTGTTCGAGATCCCACTCTAGAAGGAATGGGAAGTTGGTGTACCTCAAAAAGAGCCATAATTCAATCCCTCTCTTACGGGAACTAGCAATTTCCCTAAAGTGGGAAGCGCTCTAGATACAATCCTGGGAATGGAAGGGTATTTCCTGTTCCAAAGAGTAGGAAACATGTTCCTTTAATAAGACAACTCCAGCTTTCAATAAGTCCCATGCCTTGTCAGACAAGACAACAAACAGGACAATTGGCTGTGCATACATTTTTGATGACCACATTTACCCACACCATAGGACACATTAAGATACAATGAATACTAAATGGAAACACACAGAAAATTGGAACAAGAAATGGGTGGGTAATGCTTACTCTAACACAAGGTAAGAGAGGAATAAAAACAAACATCACTTCACCAGTAAAGTATGAAAACTCCTCAAAATAAATGAAAGGGATAAAATAATTCAATGACTGGGCATGACATCAAATACAACACATGGAAGGTTATGACTGACAGTAAGTCCCCAATTGGTCTCATTAGGATTTTAAAACTAAGAGTACAGAACTCCTAATCTGGTAAAAATAGATGAGTCCCACCAGCACCAGCAAAAGTTGCAGTCCCCCTCCCAGAAGCACACTTAAGTGGCTTGTCCATCAAAATGTCAGGAATAAACAGACACAAAAATTTGTCAGTTTTATTTATTTGAATTATTTATTATTCTTTAAAACGTTTGTATTAAAATTGATATCATGTACAAATATATTTTTTAAAATACAATATAGTTCACTTTCATCTATGTCCCACTTCACAAATTTATTTTGTAGCTTGGCTTTGGATCATATTCCTCCAAACTAGGTCCATCTTCTTTGACTTGCATCTATTGTGTCAAGGTCTCATTTTTTTATTCTGGACATTACCTTCATCTTGATTTTTTTTATGTATACTGAAGCCTCTCTCACACGTGCTACAGATGTCACTGGTGACACCCACACAATGGCAGCTAGGACTGAAAAGTCTGGAAATATATCTCTGTACTCTTGAAACAGTGTTATATAGGATTCTGTCACTGTGCAGTTTAATGATTTTATGACTATCAAGCAAGTAGGTGGTTTCTAGATGTCTTGTGCCAAGAAAATATGGAACTTTGCATATTAGAAGAACCAGTAGTTGCCATTCAGTTTAATTTCCACATTCTTTACACCACTGACATACAGCCCTTGCTTGTCCATCAAAACGAATTTTGTAAATCTAATGAAAGTACATATTTTCCTAATTCTAAGCCATGCATCACACACTTTATTACACTTGGCTACTGTCCTATCTGAACTATCAGTTCTAGCAACTTTAGCACATTTCGGATTCTCATTAAAATCTCAATCAGTTTCCTGTTTAACCTAAACAAAATTATCCAATTTGCAAATGGCATTCTAAGTCTTGATATGTCTTGTTTTCAAGGTTACATGCAATATTTACACAGTTACAATCATAAACAAACACAATAACAGGGATCACCCTGGGCTTTGCCAATGTCACAAATTGCGATTTTTTCCCTTATTGTCAACAAAATTTAACGTTTTATTGGACCCAAACAATCTGTGAATATTCAGTGAAAATTATGCTTAAATATGCAGCAAAAAAACATCCAGATGGTAGGTCTCAATCTGTGTGTTCTCAGATTCAATCTCCCAACTTGGTTTTTGAAAAGATTTATTTTCCAGAGGTCTCGCTAGGATTTTATAACTAGGAGTCCAGGACTCCCACTTTGGTAAAAATAGGAGTCCCACCAGCTAAAGTTGCAGTCCCATCCCAAACAATGTTGAACTTTGCAGATTAGAAGAACTTTTGGTGCCATCGAGTTTGATTTCCACATGTACAAATGTGTCAGCCTATTCTACGCATCTGGTAAGTGCACAACTACCATATATGCCATTTGTGTAAATATTGGATTGTGTGTTGTTTCGGTTAAAAATTAAATTTTTCGTTGAAATGCCAGAAAGAGTCCAAAGTAATGTATTTCATTTCCATAACCTGATGTATAAACATTACATATTTTCAAATCCATATGCAGAATAGGCCACCATATCTCCAGTCGTGAAAACACAGGGGCAATATCCCATTTGTTCAAACTTTGTATTATTTTGAATATAATATTCTGGTGACAATTGCCGCTTGTCAATTGGTAAGCATTGCAGAATTTTATTTTGTCAGTTGAATTCAGTATTGGTTTTGCGCCAATATTGGTTACCTTAGATGCACAGAATAACCTGACAGCGGTGTAACTCTTGTTTAGTCTTTCAGGGTCAGACTGAATTTTGTCAATCCAAGGAATGGTCTTATTCCAAACACTAAGCCAAGCATCACACACTTTATTACACTTACACTATTCCATGCAAACTGTCAGTTCTAGAAACTGCAGCACTCTTCTGAATCTCATTAAAATTTTTATCAGTTTTAAATACTTATCCAAATTTAAAAACGATGTCGCATGCACTATTTATTTTGCTACAATCATAAATGAACACAATAATGGAAGCTAAAGTTGTTTTGTACTCTTATAATAACTGCAGTTACATCTCTAGATCTTTCTGTCTCTGAATTCAGTCATTGTAAATTTCAGCACATTTTCCCACACAAGCTTCTAGTCGAAGTCTTTCAACTTGCTGCCCAGCTATTGCAACATGTTTTTTTGGTGTACTCTTATAAATACAGCAGGCACATCTGGGGGTATTTTAAATACTGAATTCTGTTATTATAAATATCAGTACAGCTAAAATGATAAAGTAACCAACACATTCTCACTCAGTAGGTTGTTGAAGTATTACTGGCAAATCTTTGAATTTGCCACCCATCTATTTACCTGCATACAGAATACTCCTGCATGGGTGATTTTCTGCATCCCATATCAAATATCTGTGTCAAAATACGCGTAATTAAGCGTTTCTGAGACCTCTGTTTTTGCATGACACACTAGCATAACTGTACAGTATTAATTTAATTTATTCAATGACTATTTGAATTCTTTGTAAATCCTTCTGTACATTTTGAAACTTCAACACAGAATGGGTAATTGTTTGTTGGAACGTATTCCAATTTCTTGGAACTATTGGAATTGAAAGGACTTTAAGGAAATAGGAATCCATTCACCATGCTATAAGTTCAATTAATTCTTTCACTCCTGTATTTTGAGAAATAGACTGCTGTTTTTGTTGTGTATTTTAAGTCCCTGGAGTCGTAACATGGGATTGATGCAAACGCAAAAGATCAATGAGCAAAAGTAGCATATATTACTTGCCCTATCCAGATTCATGTTTGGGGACACATTCCTTCTAAATATCACAATCAGTAGTAAATAAATTGATGACTTGTGACTTCATACATATATCACAGAACATCTGCATTAACTTTGGATCATATCTCAGTCACGGATGCCCAAGTTTGCAGTTGTTGAGAAATTGTCGGGACCATTTGAACCGTTCATCATGATGGGCATTACTACCATCACTCCATGTAAATGATGTTGGACTGTCAGATATAACATCTTAACTTACTCTAAGATAAGATGATGAACACACAACATCTTACTTATGTTTACCCATGATAAAGTTGCACTGTTGACAGTACATAATTCTGATTGAGATTTTTTTCCATTTGCTTTTTCATTTATACACAGCAATCAGTACTTCAAAGGTAATCAGTTTTCTCTTAAGCTTCAACAAAACTATTTTATTGGTATATTTAAGAAAAGAACAGAAAGATTAGCCATCGTTCAATTGGAGCTGTTTCTGTTTGCAAGGTATAGTCTGGCAGTATGACTGAGTGTATCACAGCATCGAGTACTAAGGCCAGTTGTCGTAATAAGCAAATTATGATGTAACAATGCACTGTAAAGATGGGTCTCTCAATTCGAACAAAGGATTGTTTTATGTAACAGATTCCAGTGTATTTTGTATCCAAGTTTGTCGCTTCTTTTTGTGGTCCCTTTGAATTTCTCCACTCCAAATCCATGATTGTATTTATAAATTAAACAGCCAAAATGGTTGTTGGCACAGAATCGCCAGATGGTATATTTTGTTGCCAATCAGGTAAAAAAATAAAAAAATTGTGACATTGGCGAAGTCCAGGATGATCGATGACTGATGCCTAAGATTGGTAAATTAATTAGGACAATAATGTATGGAAAGTACAAAAATTTGAAATCTACCCTGAAGATCGTATGGATTTTGTAATGCCTTTTAAAAAATTAGATGTGGTGATATAAACAAACTGGAAGATGTGCGAATGTAAATATACATGAATTCTGCTTAAATAATACTCCGTTTATATGCATAGCTTGGGAACAGTAACCTTGGTTTCTTGTGCTGCAATCTCCTAATCAACAATGAAGAAGTAAAATGTGCGGCATATTTCACTCTGGTTCGACCAGGTCTTGAGTATTGCTCGATTGAGTGGAACCCACATAATAAAGACCTAATAAATAAGATAGAGATGGTTCAGAGGAGAGCTGCTAGATTCACCACAAATAAATATCGTAACACTAGCTGTGTAAGTGCAATGTTGAACTATCTCCTGTGGGAATCACTTGAATCCAGGCAAACCATGGCACAGCTGACCATGATGTAAAAGATGGCGACCAACCTAGTGGACATATCAGCGGACAAATACCTGACCCTGGCATATACACAAACTAGGTCAAACCACAAGAAAAAGTTCCAATTAAAGTCAGCATCGCCAAATTAAAATAATGTATGGAAAGTACAAAAATTTGAAATCTACACTGATGATCGTATGGATTTTGTAATGTCTTTTAAAAAATTGGATGTGGTGATATAAACAAACTGGAAGATGTACAAAAAATATCATTATTGATGGTGTAAAGCGCTTAGAGCTTTTAAAGATTAGGCGCTATACAAAGTCCTCATTATTATTATTATTATTAAATTGTTTCAAGTTCAGCTTCTTCCCAAATACAATAGGGACATGGAACAAATTATCATCAATAATTGCCGAAGCTCCTCACTTGGTATCTCACAAGCAGGAGCATTCCAAAATCACATTCTAATGAATTAGTCAGCTACAGGTAAGACCTAGTGATTCTCAGGTCTATGCCGGTTGAGGTTTCAATATCTCATAGCCGCTACGGGAGCCGGATTGGTCCGAGTATGAAGGAACGAAAACGTACACCAACACTCTTTTACTTATTTCTGACTTTCCTATCATGACTCTTCTGAATGTCCTATCACTTACGTCTTTACTTTATCTTTGACCAAGTACCGCCCGTTGCTTAACAGTCAAGTGTGACTGCGTCCGTCAACGTACTTATAGATAGATAGATTGGGGCTATGCATATAAGCGGAGTTGACTGAACTTCAATAATGATTGATCCGTATGATCAGCTGACTCGTTTTAAAACCGGCGTCGTTATTGCCTAGATTATTTTCCCCTTCAAAATTCAGTTGTTATTTTACATTTATGCAGAGCCATCAACGAAAGAAAGTAAACAAACCGGACTTGGGCACATTTTCCAACCAAGGAGGCCGCCATAATTGCTGCAAAATGTCCGTGACGGTCGTAAATAGAAGAACCGAAAATAGACAATACGAACCGTAATGAAGATTCTACTAAAATTATTTGATATGTCTTAGAGATTAATTACAAGTTATTATGTTTATAATAATATTTTTATATAATAATAAATAAAACTGTCTAATGCTACAACCTAATAATTTGCGACAGCCATATTTTGGACTGATCAAAGTGGCTGAGAATTTTATTTATGGACGCGGTTCGCTTTTTGTTCCAGCAGCACCACTTTAAATTCAATTATTTCTGTAAGATTGCAACTTATAAGATGTTATGGTATTTATTGACTGATTTTTTCCCTCATAAATTATGTATGTTACAAAAATAAACACAACAAACATAATATTCACTTGAGCTTTGAATTTTAGTCCAACTCACCATTAGTCCTACATACAAGACCTGACGCTGATACTTAAACAAAATTAACATGTGCTGTGTCTTACATGTAGGAATAACTCACCATCTGACAACATGTTGACAGTTGGTCAGCAAGTTAGTTTAAAGAAGGCTTTTAGGACGTTGTCAGATGGTAAGTTGGTCTTTAAAAAAAGCTCAATTCCGCTTGCAATAAAGTCATGCATCGAGCAATGAAAAAATAAATCTTATGGTCATGTGATTTTTTTCCAATTATATTATGTATAATGTTAGACAAATACGACAAACTTAATGTTAAATAAAGAAGAACCTACTGCTAGCCTATATATTGTAGAGAAAAAAAATTGGCTTGTTCCAAGCAAGTAACCTATATTAATCTTTAATGAGTGAAAAACTTTGCCACTTGCAAACATAAAAAGATTATCACCCACTTGAAGAAACATATCCTTTGTTCACTCAATAGAAGCAAATATTCTCTATTATTCTGAACATTGTGGAGATCTACCATGTAGCAAGGTCAGTATTGTCAGCTTGTTATAGACCATCATACAATGGATTTGTGGAATTTACAGCTTTTTCCTCCATTCATTAATGTTATTTATTATTTACAACCTAGAAATTTAACTTTTTAATGTTTTCCATTCTTGTTTCTTGTGCTTGTAATCTGTAAAGAATTATTTCTACAATCATTCAGAACTTTTGGTAACTGTTTTAGGATTTTCCATGTATGATGAGATCAGTTGGCAACAACAATTACCTCCCAAGTAACTGTACATAGACAAGACTATAGAGAAACTCCCATCAGACAAATGCCCAAAAAGAAGGACAACCAACAGAACAAGGTAAACTTTTATTCTTGAGGGAAAATTATGCATGTAATCAGTGTTGGTTTTTGTGATCACTTGTTTTTATGTGGATAATAGGAGGGGGTGTCCATGGCACACTGCACATTGGAAAAGACATGGGGCCATACCCAAAATTTGTTACTTGCTTAAATTAGAGAGATTTTTTTCAATAGTAATTTTGTGAAAAATCTATTGTCAGTTGAAGATTTTTGTAACAGTACAGATGCCATGGAACTTTGATGGGGGATGCTACTCCGTGTATCAAGGATTTTAGAAGAAAGATTATCTACCACTGAGTTTACTTATTACACAAGTCCTGCTTACATCACTAATTTGGCATGCAAACTCAGCAGTACATTTCTTGGTGGACCCACCCGCTTACAGTTCCAACATGATTCAATATCGCTTATACAAGACCTACTGGGGCCCCGAGTGGCCGAGTGGTCTTAAGCGCTGTCCATTACGGATCACTGCCATCTCACCTCTGTATGCATGGGTTCGAGTCTAAGATTCGGCTGATGTAGTTATGTGAGAAAGCTTGCCAGTAGCTTCTTGTGGGTCAGTGGTTCTTTCCAGGTGTTTTCCGGGTTCTTCCTCCACCAATAATACTGGCCGCCATGTATAGCCTATATTGTGCTGAAAAAATGGCGTTAAACCATAAAAAGCAAACAAGACCTGCTTCCTTGTTTGCATTAGCAAATGCAGGTGGACTCAGCAAAATGCATACCTTATCAGTGGACCTGAATTACAGTGGGACCCCGTTATAACACGGTAGATGGGAGCCATAGAATCCGACCGGGATATGAACCGAACCGTGTTATAAGCAACCACGTACAATACAAACACATTTTTGGATTTAATTGATTTTACTTTATTCAGAGAACCATGCATTGGTACATACACGTGTCTAATTTATATATACATGTATAATCTATTGCATGAAAGAGTATCAACACCGTGTACTCACCAGCGAATCTTGTAACATACACTGAATCCATAATAAAAATATTTCCATCGAAAATATCCACACAAGGATGTAAAATAATAATTTTGTCACAGATCATTATGTGACTGAATTCAATGAAAAGAAAATTTAAAAAATTACGTAACGGGTGTACGTAATGAATGATGAAATAGTACATGTCCGTAGATTAAATAATGGAAGCTAAAGTTTATTCTTATAATAACTACATGTACATCTCAGGATCTTTCTGTCTCTGAATTCAGTCATTGTAAATTTCAGCACATTTTCCCACCCAAGCTGCTAGTCAAAGTCCTTTGAACTTGCCGCCCAGCTATTGCGTCATGTTCTTTTGATGTACTCTAATACAGCAGGCAGAACTGGCTGTATTTTAACCACTGAATTATGTCACTGTTTAGCTTGGCAGTTCACTTTGATGATAAACAATGTACTTAAATTGATTGATTTATACATTCTGGTGAGAATCTTTTATCAACCCCCGCATTGGCTATTGCTTAGTTGTGTATGAAATTAAGAGAACATATATCGGAGATTATTAGAGCAACGATTGTATTCAGATTGCATTCAAGACAAACACAAAGTAGACACGATGGCTTCATTACTCAGGAATCAGTAATTATAATTAGAGCTGTACCGATTAATCGCCCGTACGCGTAATAGGGCCGATTATTAGCACAATCGGTATAATCGGGTATCGGCAAAAATAATCGGTGCCGATGCAAATAATTTTTTTAAATAACCAATTTTTCCTGATAAAAGTTGTATATACAGTCGCGTTTTGACTGACCGTCACTTAATCCTTTGTAACACTAGAGCTCGGGATAAATGCAGTATGCAAACAAGTTGCTCATTAACTAACACTACTGTATAGTCGAATAACCATATATCGAGATAAACACATCGAACCATCAATTAATCTTTTGTAACAAAGAGATTGCTCTAATAAAGTATTTAAAAAGAATTTATTTTGCTGCCAGTTGTGCGAAATTTTCAACTCCAGCGTCCAGTAACATTTGTAAACTGCAGTAAACCAGACTAAAGTACATGTCGCTAACCGCCATTGTAGTGCCAAAGTCATGTGAATAGCCAGTAAGATTAACATCAAAGGAAGTAATGATGGATATATACACAGTCAATTTTGAGGTTTGTGTTTTTTCTTTATCTTTATGAAAACTCACAAAACACCGATAGTCCTTATGTCCCAGTGAGAAATTGTTTGAAAGGGCTTCAGTATAGGTTTGAGTACGTCGTCTGTCTTTCAGTTAATCCGTAATGCCTGGAGGGTGAATGAACTCATTGTCTTTAATACTAGTAAGTGAGAATCATTTCCAGATTTTTTAAAATTATTTTTTATTTCTTTTGTTAGTGTTTCACCAAGCCACCATCTGGCAGAAGGGGCGGTCTCTCATAAGTCATAACAGGTTTTACTGTACCTTTGAAGCACCGACATATACTAAACAAATAAAACAATTCTGTATCAATGTTTTACAATTATCTGATGTTGCCGCAGCAATAACGAGTATTTGTTGTCGTCAAAGCAAGCCGACGACCTTTGCTCATAGAAAGTCGGCAATAAACTCAAAAGCATTGCCTCAATTTACATAGTGATTAGAACATATTTGTTGTGCCGCGAAACTTTCCTGTTTGCCAAAAAAAAAAATCGCCCACCCCCACGGTCTGTGGACAACAGAGTAGTAATTTATTTGGACACATTGTTTCAAGAGCCCGAATAGATTGGATTATTTGTTTCCCTTGTACACTCAAAATATTACCTCATTTTGTAGGATCACTTATATCATTGAAAATGAGTAACTCGTGAGAAGTGATTCGTAGTAAATGAAACAGCTATTACAGATTAGCTGAAATTTTATCTGAAAGAATACACTTTGGTCGAAACAACGAATAAAGCAAACTCTGCAACTAATATATTTGGGAATAAAAAAGGATTTAAGTGACGCTATGCACACTTTGCACTACGTAAGTACTGTACATTATAGTATATGGTCTCCCTGGTAAACTCGACCGACGAAAGCAAACTCTGCAACTAATATATTTGGGAATAAAAAAGGATTTAAGTGACGCTATGCACACTTTGCACTACGTAAGTACTGTACATTATAGTATATGGTCTCCCTGGTAAACCCGCGAATTATGAAGGCTGTATTTTACCTTTATGTAATTTCGTGTTGTGGAAATCAGAAAATATGCACATGCAAAATAATAACAAAATCAATAATAAATAGTACTTTATAAAAGTTTAATAATTTTCGGGTCACCGAAAGTTACTTTTTTAACATGCCTATGTCTTAGAACACGGATATGTTTGTCCCAAGATGTACTGCCGTTACAATAGACAACAAAAGCACCTAAAACCTGTAAAGTTTTGACATTGACCCACGGATAAGCCCCCCCCCCCCCCCATTCCAGGCCTTTATTGTTTTCTAAATTTGTCGGCTTATACCTGAGTACATAATATGATAATCAAATAATCGGTCTCATAATCGGTATCGGCAATTTTGATAATCGGCTATACGCGGTATCGGCATAATCGGCAAAAAGTGACATCGGTACAGCTCTAATTATAATATTGACACTTATGAGCTGTAATTTTTCAACAATAAACAAAGATCAAAGTTCTCAGTAGGCCCAGCAATTGGTTCGTATTTCCGACGTTTATTTTGGCACAAAACTAGAAGAAATTTTGATAATACATTTTCTACACGTTCTTTTTCGCACTGTTTAGATGAATGAGAATGATAATTAAACTCTTGCCTTTTTTATTTTCATACTTAAAAATTTTTTTTTTTTTTTTTTTTTTTTTTTTTTTTTTTTTTTTTTTTGTCTTTGAGAGAAATACCTGTAATAAATTACCCGAAATTTCGGGAGCCATGCCATGACCGGGTTATATCCGAATTTGGGTTATAGCGGGGCGGGTTATAGCAGGGTCCCACTGTACATGTAGTTCTGACTTGACAGGTCAGTTTCACTCATGACAGTACCCTCATTTATTGCCCAGAATCAGCTCCGGTCCATAATTAATCTTGACTTTTGTTATGCAATCACTGTCTACTCTAGACACTTCAGCTCAAGGCTACCTATAAGATCCAGGTTTGAAGTGGTATCTTACAATGACAGAGCCATTGTGCATCGAGGGAGATCATGCTTATTTTTACCTCTCAAACAGTAACAGGAAGATATATCAGCATTGACCTTTTCATCCTGGATTAAGTGTGTTATTCACTCTACATGGTTAGAGATAACTCTAGCTTAATTTGTTTTGCATTTTGGCTCATGAGGTCAGAGCAGTTGCGACAAGCATAGCCTTTGACTGGAACTGCGCTCTAACTGATATTATCCATGCTGTGGGATGCGCCAGTTTGTACCTCAAGAGATCTTTCATCCCAAAGAGCTCAAACTCAATCTGGTGGGACCTTGGCTATGATGCAAAAGATAAGCTTCCAAGTCGTGTGACAGCTTCATCAGATGAGGCTTCACAACTTCCACTGGATTTGCGGGAGGGAACATTTTCTTACTTAGCATACAAAATACATTGGAATCTGTTACATAAACAATCCTTTGTTCGAATTGAGAAACCCATCTTTACAGTGCATTGTTACATCATAATTTGCTTATTATGACTCTCCTCCAATCAGGTTATCCAGAAGCTGCCTCACATACCTTAGAGGACCAGAGAAGGTATCTCCGGGATAAGGGGATGTACCTCCCTCCACCTGTTACCTATTATCCTAAGGTATTAATATATGATTACATATTTCAAGAAGAGTGTGAGATTTAGATTTTAGCATAGCTTTAAAAAATGTCCAGTTATATCACTACGGTGTCTGCAGTGTGGCAGTTTATAGTGATGTCTAGTACTGGGGCATATTATCGCTACACCAGGCCAAACAGTCTCAGCACTAACCTCTTAATGATGAGTGCCAAGCAAGGCAGCTGCTAGTCTTGGCCAGGGTTCAAACCCACATCCTAAGCAGACACTCTTAACAAGAGGCCACTGGAGCAGTTAATATTTCAAGATGAAACTAGCTTTTTCTGGTAAATACACATATGCCCATCTAGCCTCCCTGCAGTGATATCCTTATCAAGAGAGTGCCTTCTGCTCCAGTAGTAACTGATATATTCATGGGATTTGGTGCCAGTCCTATTTAGGGATGTTAATATTGGTTTTTTTCCAAAACCGATTATCGTTTGTAGAAATCCGATTTTAAACCGATTATCGGTTTTTGTCCTACATTGAAATTACAAGAAATATATTCTTATAATGCAAGTTAGTGAATGCCTCTTGCGAATAAAAGATATTCATTACATACCATAACGTATAGACGTGCATCGTCTGACGGCATGGAGGACGATATTGTGGCTCCACCAAAGCCAATAAATCACGGAAGGAATCGGATTCAACAATCGAAATTGGTAGCATGTTTTCAGCGACAAACTTAGCTAAAGCAGCAGTAACTTTTTCTTGATGACTATCAGGACAGTTTCTTTGTGTTCCAATAAATGTTAATTGCGGCTGAACATTTGAAGGAGCCGCAATTCGGGGATGTTTGCTACGCAAATTTGCATGCAATCCAGTAGTAGTACCACCACTCCGACTTATTTGTTGTGAACATAGTTTACAGCGAACCATGCTTGATGAAAGTTTTTCAAGGTTTTCCCATACATCAGATTTATTTATACAACCAGCCATATTTGTAAACTTTAAAAGACACAACCAGCAGAGACCAGTCCTCAACAACAGAGACTGTAGCTATTAACAGTCTATTGTTGTCAATTTCAGACATCAAAGAACTTAGCGACCGGTCGGTCGACTAACTATTGACATCCTTCCTTCAACATTAAATGTATTCGTTTACAAACACGCTGCATGGAGCGCTCACAAATTTTAAACAAACACACCTTCTTATCTGCTGGCCATATTGTATTAAAATGTAAACACTAAACAAATGCATGAATGAATTTTTTTCTGGCATTTTTTAAAATTTTCACTACAAAAATGGTAAAAAAATATTGAATTCGATTATCGTTTTGTAAAAACAAAAACCGATAATCGTTTTCAAAACCGATAATCGGATTTCCGATTTTCGTTTAACAACCCTAGTCCTATTACCAAGGGGATATCACTTTTGCTGACAACCTCCTAGGTTTGCAGAAAACTTCTAGCAGAAGTATTATGATTTGTTAAGTATTCATGACGAAACATTATTTTACTAGAAAAGATTATTTGCTTTCATCACAAATGGTTACAGATATCTCTCCCCAGCACAAATCAAACAGGGTGATTTATTTGATAGACTCCTAAAAATACAGGGAATGTTGATTCAAAAGGTCATAGAACATGAACCTTTGTGGGTGTGTGTTAGATCTACTCATTTTACATCAATCTTGAAATCTTGATTATACATGTAGTCAGATTGTAATGTGAGGATAATATAATCCATTATGTGCACTGGTGTGGGATAGGCATGTGCTATCTGAGGATTAAATTTTGAGAGCTAGTAACAATTTTCACACTGAAGCACCTAACACCTGTATAAGCAAGGTTTTGAATGTTTCTTAAGATGACAAAACTGTAAACCATTGGATGAAATATGCTTCATTCATATTAGGGCTGTTTTTGTAAAATGTACTTGGGACCCAGAAAGGCACTTAAAATCATGGCCAGTAGTCACCCATAGATGCCGATTAGAATTCTGTATTATTTTCACATAAAATCTTCGAGTAATCAGATGACCCTGACATATACTCGTAAAGAAGTACAGATGACCCTGACATATACTCGTAAAGAAGTACTTTCCCTGGCAGCATGTTTATGGTATCCATGTCATGCTGACTCGATCTAAACAGTACTGAACTTCTCCATGGTTCACTTTTGTCGTCTTGATACATGTCATTGCTAATAATAGCAATAATAATTATTATCTAAGTGCAGAAATATGAAGTCAAAGGAAAATATAGCAGAAAGGGATAATTGGATTATTTCCTACATGTTTTGATTATATAGTTAGGTACTTTATTGGCATGTTGAACAAAAATGTGTTGAATTTAGAAGTAAACAACTATTTGTGAGATTACTATGTATCTGAAAACACCATTATGTGGCCACTCATTTGGTTAATTTTCAAGACTGTGCAATACTATATGAGTGGCTCACTGTGTTGAATGGTATATGCTCTAGAGGGATATTTTTGGTGCCAAGGGAGTCTACCCAAATAAAATAGGTAGTCACTGGATGGAGATGGCTGCTAAAAATGAGGACCAGTGTGGCACCAATTTTCATTGGTTGTTGGAATGGTTGGTTTTGTTTCAGTTTATGTCAATGAAAGAATTGTGTTCCTTTTTTTTCAGGAATCAATATCAAGGAACAAAGATGTTCTAGCTTTTGGACTAATGGTACAGGAGTCACGGATAAATTGAGAAAGGAAATGGAGTGACTAATTTCTATAAAACAAATCAGACTAAACATATTTGAAAGAACTTGTGATGATTTAAAATTTTATCAGTGTTGTTTGTTTACATAAAGTATTGGTTAGTAGAATAACATGATGTGTAGTTTTTTCTGTGGTACAGACTAAATGAGATATGAACCTTGCTAATACTCATTTTTAACATTAGTTGAGTATAGTACACAAGTGAAGACAGTTTCCATGGAAACGAGCAGAGAAAAGCACTTTATTCTAAATACAATGACATGCCTGATTAAAGCATGTGAAGGTTATGAGGTCAAAGTTGATCTTAGAAACAATAGTGAGATAAATGGCCATGTTAATCATGTTGATGGTTTCATGAATATATCCATGTCAGATGTGACCTTGAAAACCAATGTCGGTCATCTGATAAGGTTTGAACAATTTTTTGTCAAAGGTCGACAGATTAGGTATGTCCATATTCCTGATGAAATTGATATGCGGAAAGGAATGGAAGGTGTTTTAAAAAAATTCTGTATGGTGAAGGCGCAACAAAGAATTTCAGAAAGGATTCGTCATGCAGCATGGAGCAAATTGGCCAGAAAGGAAGATGAGGTTGCAAGAATAGAGAAGTTACAGGAGAGACAAGCGACTGAAACATTGACACAAAAGGGAGAAACATGAAAGCATTATGACTTCACTTAAGAGTATATATATATATATATATATATATATGAAACAGTAGGAACAATTTAAAATGAACCTAGAGAAACCACTGACATTTTTTAAAAATCACATTTTCTGATTACCAGGGATTTTAGATAGGTAGAGTTTGATTATAAATGGCTTCCATATGAATATTTTGGGGTGCTATAATTATGAGATGATTCTAATTTTACCAGCTTTGCAATAATCAATGTATTAACTAAATTTAATGCAAAATCTGGATTCAACCCTTACAAAATTTGATAGAGTTCTTGTTGAAAGGAAAACTTTTACCGGTAGTCATCATCCATGTTGCTGTGAAGCTCAGATACATTTTTTAAAATAAAATTATAAACATTTTAGAAATATAAATATTTTCAATAAAAAGATACTGTTTTTTTAAAAGAGAAACTAAAAGTAAGTCTAAACTTGGCTATTAGATCTCCATTACAAATGTTGTTTCATTCACATTCAGTTTTTAGGATATCATTGTTATAATGCATCTGCAATTTTATCATTAAGTTCATTTAAGGAAGAAAAAACAAAAGATGAAAATTATTTTAATATAGATTCAAAAGTTAATATCCCCATGCTTCATCTTCAAGCCCTTATGTTATAAAAGCAAAAGCTATAAATGCATCAAGATAATTAACTCTTCCGTGTTTTATTTGGATCCAGATTTTGTATTAAATTTAGTGGAGGTAGTCAGGACTTAATAATTATAGTCACTGCTTCAGTTTCAAATACATGTACATGTATTAACATTTTTAAATATTGGTTTTCCAACTTTACAATAGCAGTACATGAGATCTTGTTACAGCTTACTACAAACTGGTCAAACTTATGTAAAAAAAAAAATAACTACCTTACAGGGATTCAAAATAATTGTTTACATTTTGTAAGGGTGTACTTTTTGTCAAGTTCAACATAAATTTGTAAATGGAGATAAAGGAACTACCAGAAATGTAGATACAGTTATCTTCATTCAATTATGTTTGTCAGACCTGTCAACAGCGGCCACCATTAGGGGCAAAATGGCCATTGTGCATAGATGATCTCAGCACAGAGTTTCATCCTTTAAAATTTGTTTTTGAACAAATACCATATACCAGATATTATTATTATTATTATTATTATTATTATTATTATTATTATTATTATTATTATTACCTTATCAATATTGTTTTATGTGCACTGTTGTACAAAACAGTAAAATATACTTATATATCGTTGGCTCCCAAATTTATATTCCACACATTACTGTATTCTGCTCATTTAAATCCATCGAGTAAATTAAATCATCACTGACTTAAAATAATCAGTGATCATCTTAGTTTGTTTTCTGCACAATGATGAAACAACTATAATTTGAGTACTGACGTATATTTAATTTAATTGTTTGCTTTTGTTCTGTCATTTTGAGTTTGATTATAAACGGCTTCCATATGAATATTTTGGGGTGCTATAATTATGAGATGATTCTAATTTTACCAGCTTTGCAATAATCAATGTATTAACTAAATTTAATGCAAAATCTGGATTCAACCCTTACAAAATTTGATAGAGTTCTTGTTGAAAGGAAAACTTTTACCAGTAATCATCATCCATGTTGCTGTGAAGCTCAGATACATTTTTTAAAATAAAATTATAAACATTTTAGAAATATAAATATTTTCAATAAAAAAGATTCTGCTTTTTTAAAAGAGAAACTAAAAATAAGCCGTTTATAATCAAACTCTTCTGAGTATTCTGTCATTTTAGAAAAAATATTTACTTGATTTTGAGTTCATCACCTAAAGTTGTTCACAATTTAATAGGTTCTGGAAGTGGCCTTGTTTACAAATATTAAAGAATTTTCCATTTGAAATCACACACATCTAGGTCATTCTCTTGCATCATTGGTCCAGAGATAGTCTTTTATAAAGGACTAGGTACACAGTTATTCATTCCGGTATTAATATCAGACTGTGGAATCACTTAGTTGTATTCAGATATAATTTGAGAGGAATCATTTAAATTATTCACTGGAATTACAAAAGTGCCTACTGATGTTTTGAACTAAAAAAACTGCTTTGGGATTATTGAGGACTCATTCAAAGACATTCAGGATTATATTTTTATACATCAGCACATTCAGGTTTATTGAATTCCTTCTGTTCTTTTGGACTTGTTTTAGAACATTTATAAAGATTTGGGATTTAATTCACATCTCTGTTAGTTCCTCTTATAAATGTTGGCTTTTTATTTTAGTGAAATAAATTGTTTGTTGATTTTTACTAAACCTAATTTGTTTGCTTCTTTCTGTTACATAGTTTTAAGACCATACAGTTGTAACACTTACAGCTTGCATACGAGTGTAAAACAGAGGACTGATTCTTTTGTCAGCCAACTTGTACAAGCTTCACTTAAAAACAGTTGCTCATGCTTAACAAATAATATCTAGATTACCCAGTTGCTAAACTCACTGAGATTAAAAGACTGCTTATGTTAGAAGCCTATGATAAATATGAAACTGAAAGAAGCAAAATTTTATATGTTGCTACATTTGTATGGGAAAATATGAACCCTTTTTTTCTGAGTAATATTGTACAACCATCGAAGTGAGAGTTTGAACCATTCTTTTGTGAAAAGTTACAAATATTTCTCCTTAAACAAACATTTTAAAATGATCAGACTGGTATTTCAGTTACTGCATATCTTTAATTGTCGACATTGCAAATATCATGTTCATTTGTTTGTTTGCTTTAAAGTTTCACATGTGACTCAGTGAACTTGTCCATATCGTTAATTTAAGAAAAAGCTTGTCTAGGTCATCCACAAAATTTAAATTTAATAAGCCAAAGTGTGGAGATATCAAACTATACCTGCCAGAAATATCATGACTAATTTTCCCACTATAATAATAATAATGAGGACTTGAGATAGTGCCTAATCTTTAGAAGCTCAAAGCGCTTTACAACATATTAAATGATAATGACTACAAAACACAAAACAAACACCATGAAATTAGAAAACAAACCAAAAAATGGTGAAAATATTTAAGGTAGGAAACATTATTAGGTCTTTAAGTTTGTTCTTGCAGTCAACAAAGGTGAATTTTAAGAGCACTCTTGAAAGGGATCACTGCATCTTTATGTCTAATTTCAATGGGCAATTAATTCCATGTTGCCGGGCCCTGGTATGTAAAACAACATCCATATGACTTCATTTTCATAGTGGGAATAATGAGTATATGATTGTCAGAAGAACAGCATACTTATCTTGCTGGTGTGTACACGTGTGAAGCCAGATAGGTATGTTGGACTGGAGTCCATCAGTGAAACGAAGCACAGAGAACAAATTTTGTGTTTGATTCTGGATCGAATGGATAACAAGTATATGGTATAAAGCAGTGGAGAGGTGTGCTCAGATAGTGGTAATCTAAGGATGATCCAAGCAGCTGTGTTTTGAAGTTTCTGGAGTAGATAAAACTTACAGAATTGAGTTAGAATAGTCCGAATCTTTGAACTAATGAACACACAAGCGTTTTAGTGACATCAGCTGAAAGATGATTGTGAATGGAGTTGATGCGTCTCAGCTTGAGATATGCAGCCATACATATGAGCATGACATGTTGGTGCAATGTGAGAGTACTGTCCAGAGTAACACCTATGTTTCGTACCCTCTGTGTGAATTTAATGTTGGTGTTGCTGATATTTTTTATTTGAGGTAAATGATATGAATGAGAAAGTCTTTTGTCTTGTGATCAGAATGGTGGCAAAGTTTTACCATCATTCATCTGCAGCTTGTTACACATCATCCATGATTTCACATCAGAAATGCACCTCTGTTCTCCTTGGTTGGTAGCATCAATTTCAGTTGGACATGTATATTTGGGTGTCATCAGCATCCAATTGGTGAGACACTGGATGATGATCTATGATACTTGAAAATGGCTTATTGTATAGATTGAAGTAAACAGGTCCAATAACAAACCCCTGTAGAACATCACAACATAGATCAACTGGGCTGGAGTGTATTCCATTTGCATATACAATTTGTGTCCTGTTGACTAAGCAGGACTTGAACCACAGTAAGGTGAGGGACAAGTGGTCTTAAAGCGCTCACTATTACAGATCACTGCCATCTCACCTCTGTGTATTTAGTTCGTGTCTCAGATTCGGCAAAAGTGGGTATGTGAAAAAGCTTGCCAGTAGCTTCTCGTGGGTCATTGTTTCTTTCCAGGGATTTTCCCGGGTTCTTCCTCCACTATTAATACTGGCCGCCATGTATAGCCTATCTTGTCCGCTGAAAAGTGGCATTAAACCCTACAATAACCACAGTAACGCTGTATTGTGAATGCCAAGTACATGCTGAAGACTGTGAAGTAATATATCATGGTCTATTATGTCACATGCTACAGACAAATCAAGGAAGGTGAAGACTGGAATCTTTCCGCTATCCAAAGCAGAGAGAATGTATTAATTACTTTCAGAAGAGTAGTTTCAGTACGTGGCAAGGGCGATATGCAGACTGTACATTGCTGAAAGGACTGTTTGAATTCAGATGAGATACAAGTTGGGTTAGAACAACTTTTTCTAAGATTTTTTTTTATCTGAACGGAAGATTAGAAGCTGGCCGGTGGTTCTTTAAATCGTTATGGTCGAGTGTTGGTTTGTTAAGCTGAGGCTTTACAATGGCAGTTTTGAGAAATGATTGGAATTTTCCAGATGAGAGAGAGGTATTATACAACATCAGTTAATGAAGGCAATATTGGATATAAGCACTCAAGCAGCAGTGATGTTGGGATTGGATCAAGTTAAATGACTTTGGTGCACTCTTCATCATGATTGTCAATACTGAATCCATAGAGACAGGTTCAAATGCTGCTAACGGTTGTCGCTGAAATTCTGCATCGCAACTGTTTGGTGATGATGAGTCAATTGAAATTGTGTTGTCAAGCTTATCTCTAATTGTTTGTACCTTGTCACGGAAGAAATTTGCAGACAGAAGGTCTGCTGGAAAGAAAGTGGTTGGAAGTGGTGTACTTTTATTCCTTAACATTAGTTTATTAGTAATCTTGAATAGATCTTTGCAGCTGGAACTCTGTGATTTTAGTACTGTAGTGGGATAATTTAGCTAAATGGACTATGTTTGTGACATTCTTCTTAGCTGCTTCATAGTTTATGAATAATGAGTGGTGGAAAGCCAAAGCCTCTCCTCATTATTGCGGTCTCTGGTCCCTTACACTGCTATACCACGGAGAACACTTTTGAATTGATACTTTGCACTTGGTGGCTGAGGCATGATTTTCAAGCAATGAACGCGGGCAGTTATCGAGTTGTTCTTCTGTAGGAGGTAAGCAAATTGTTAGGTTTGCTTGAATGTCATGATTTAGTTTGGTTCTATTTATCATATGGAGGTTTCTCTTGGTAGCAAATAAAGGTGGAGGGTTAAGGACTGATACGTTCAGATGTCATATAATGCAGAGGTGATCTGATGCAAGTTTGTGGGATACAAGGGTGGACAGCAGAATATTATCATCAGGTCTATGAAGAATCCAGTCAAAAATGTGACTGTTTATGGGTGGGTTGGTTAACTGACTGTTTAAGGTTGAAAACGTGAATGAAATCTAGGAGTTTTTATGTGTATGGGTTTCCAGGAGTCAGAGTGAAAGTTGAAATCTCCAAGAATAATCATATTGCCAACCATCGAATTTCCATACTCTGGAAGATTTGGAAACTGCTCCAAAAAGAGAGATTGAGTCACTTTGGGTTTGCTCTACTAGGAGGAGGGTGGTAGAGGCAAAAAAAATTAACTGAGCTTTGTTCCAGTGTGAGTGTTGTTTGGATTAGTTCGAATAAGATATGACATAAATTGAAGGTTATGTTGTGTTTAAGACATTTTATCATGGAATTCTTTGTGCTTACAACAATTCCACTACCGCGAGAGTGGCGGGGGAACGACTTGATAGAGTAACCGGTGGGTGTTAGGTCCGATCACTTGGGCTCAACGCCTAATGCTTTTAGCCATGTTTCTGTCCCGAAGAAGACGTCGATACTCTCTCTCTCTCTCTGTTCGTTAATAAAATTAACTCTTTCTGTGCACCTTTCCGGTGTTCCTACAAATTGGGCGTTGAATGATGCAACATGCAGGGGGAACGACTTGATAGAGTAACCGGTGGGTGTTAGGTCCGATCACTTGGGCTCAACGCCTAATGCTTTTAGCCATGTTTCTGTCCCGAAGAAGACGTCGATACTCTCTCTCTCTCTCTCTCTCTGTTCGTTAATAAAATTAACTCTTTCTGTGCACCTTTCCGGTGTTCCTACAAATTGGGCGTTGAATGATGCAACATGCAGTGGTGTCTCTGGGACAGTTGACACAAAGGATGACTATCAAGAAAACGAATTACTTCATACCCTCACCTTGGTGATAAAAACACCCTTTCTTTTGAATTTGACATACACCTCTCCCTTAAAAACGCGTGCACAATGGAGTCCACAAACATAGACCGCACTATAAACGAGGGCGCGAGTTAACTGACATCGAGTTAACTGGGAGGGGGGGAGTTAGGGAACTGGGCTTTTTAATGACTGAATCCTACTTTTTACATTCAAGTCGATAATATTTTTTAGTAATGTGCTTTTTCTAGTAAAGCTGTCCATTATTCTGTTTAAATAACATGTATTGTCAACATGTGACAGATCTCTAAGTGCCAGTTCAATCATTCGCTGAAACTCGCTTGCCCACAATGGCCCGTATCTGTTAAATGAAGCTCTGTTTTAGGAAGTATTCATTTCACCTTGCTGTCTTGCTGTCTTTGTTCATTTATGAAAGAGTTGATTAATTTAAAGTGCCATAACAGTGTATCCACACTTATTTAGTTTATTTCTCGGTTAATGAGAATATATATTCAAAATACGAATGCAAAAAATCCAATTGAAAAATTTTAAGTAATTGCTGCATGGAAGCCGATCTACCATATTTTCGCGCATTTAAGACTCACCTAATTATAAGATGCACTCATATATAAGACGCGGGTTTTGACGATTTGTGTAAAAAATATTTTAAATAAGACACCCACAAATATAAGACGCACACAGCCTAGCCATCTGCCGAACTGAGCAATTTATCTCCAGTGGTTACCTTTCCTTTATCATAAATGAAAATTTGTCCAATGTTCCATCACCCATCGGATGTAAACAAGGCTTCATTACCGTTTTTAGTTGACATCAAAGGCCAATAGCAGATGGGTTTAGTACCTGGTATCTAGATTCTAGAACAGTAAACGCCGGATGTAAAGGCGGCTTCATTGATCCGCTAGGCCAAGTCTTCAGCGGGTGGGATTAGTACATAGTCCAATAAACGCCTGATGTATGCGATTAGCATATATAACCGTAGGAACAGTCTCTTGTTATATATAAATGAGTGATCAATTTGCTTAGCATTTTTAACATTTATAAAATTGTCACGATGCCGAAGCGAAAATCATATACGGCAAGGGAGAAAGTGAAAATTACAACAATCATCAATGGATTCAGAAAGTGTGGGATAATTCCCGAACCGGCTAGCTATATCAGTTCTTCGGACGATGACTCAGCTGCATCTGATACCACTGACACCAATGAGGATCAATTAGCATCAGTTATGGAGTTATTCCGCGACGACGACAGTGAATTTGATTAAAGTTTCGATGGATTTGAAGTCGAAACTGATGACGATGAAAATGAAGATGAATAGAACAATACAGTACATTGATTTTTGATCAAGTCAAACACTGTTTAGTAACAGTTTATTATATTGTGAACACTTATCCAATTGTTTTTACAGCTAGGAATGAAAATCGTGAAACGTGAATATCGACCGCAATAATCGTCCTTCAATATCACACACTGTACCGTTACGTCGTGTTAAAAAATACTTAGATAAGACGCCCATTAATATAAGACGCACCCTGGGTGCGGGGTACGTAAAATTTTGTATAAGACGCGTCTTATATACGCAAAATTACTGTAATATCGCATTTGCACCAGTTTACGATAACAACCGAACGCAACTGCCGACCACTTTCGGTATTTAATGAGAACAAAGCGTGAAGTCACATTATGAACGCTTGTTGTAAACAATGGCTGAGTCGGTATCGTCACATTATGGAAAAGTCTTCAGAAACTCAACACAAAAGTTACGATTTTGAAGGAAGTGAATTGTCACTGTCCTGCGGGTTTTAGCCATTCGAAGATGGTGATTTAATAAGCTCAGAATATTATGAGAAACACATAACCGTAAATTGGGATAGGGCCTGGGGAAACTGGGTCAGACTTAAATCACAAAAAATGAAAAGTATCCTGTTCAAATACATGCATGATGCGTGGTTGACAGGAGATTTCGCAGTGCAACGGCATATGGTCAGAGTATCGCCAAAATGTCCACTGGGTAAAAATCAATTTTTTACAAAGATACACACAATGATCTATTGTGAGAAAAATAAACTATAAAGAATGGAAATTATCAGAGAAATTGAAAGAACACAGGTATACAATACCAGTAAGATTGTATACCTTGCTGGAAATTATAATATAAAAGTACTAAATGGGATAGCAGACTATATAGTTAGGAATATGAGACCATGCGGGCAGGTAATTATTATAGAAAAAACACGTTAGATAGAAGGGAAACAGGGTCCTCAGGAGGAGAAGTATTAACAAGGAGAACATGGGGCGATACCACATGGCGCTACGCGAAGTGGGAAGGCCCGTGGAAGAGCTAAGAAATACTCACCTTGAGAAATCAAGCAGAACAACACAGTTAAAACACATTAGATAGTCCACTGAACTAGTTACCTGTTGCACGTGTAGTCTTCACTAAGCATGCTCCCATATCAGTCACTGGTGACCTATACCTATGTATACTCTGTATAGTTCACATGAACTATACAGAAAGCCCGTTTTAGAGGGAAAATAAACAAATGTTTTCGAAACAGAATAGAATAAATAAGATAAATAAATACAGGACGAAAAAAAGATCGAGAATGGTGAGGTACAAATAAAATAAAAAATGTACGGATCCATTTTCGATCTAAGTAGACCTATTGGATAAATAAGGAAGATGACAAGACATGGAAGGGGATAATTGCAAGCAGTAAAACAATAAGGACAGGTAACAACCCATACTAAATATTAAAACTTAAGACACCATGCTTGTACCAAATTCAAAAGGAACTAAAATATTAACTAATCTATAAATATTCATCATTAAACAAATGAAGACCGTTTTTAGAGGTCTAATTATTATACAACTGGAAAATTTTATATAGGAAAAGGCTATCCTAACAAGAAACACTATATATACGTATACATATAGCAACATACAAATAGCACAACATAAATAGCATAAACAGGATGTAGGAAACCCCTAGCCAGGATTAACTTTAAATATAAAGAGAAAGGTGAAACCAAGATGGGATATAAAACCCAACCTGGAAGAAACCTGCTCATAGAAAACATTAATCCCAATGGGAATAAGGCAAGTTTAAAAGTAAAGAAATTTTCCTTAAAAAAAAAACACATCAGGGGGAACACACCTACACATAACACATCTTTTTTAGTTTTTTCTGTCTGGTGCCCCACCCCCAAAGAATATTATGATAATGGTGTACAAGCAGCTGCCGGCACCCAAATTAATCCGAACCAGTTTGAACCCTATGTTTCCACTACCGACGAATCTGAAGCTACAGATGAAGATTACGAAGAAGAAAGACTAGATAGATTGACGGACAGTTCATGAAAATTGTTTTCTGAATATGTCTAGGGCCTAAGTTACGATAAATATTATGTATCCGACAATATTTGCAGTAGTGTTCCACAGTACTATCATATTCATTTACAAATGAATATTTCTCACCTGTAATAAAGGATGTAAAAGTGTATTGCATTTCATGGGTAGAGATGTATCTATACGTTGATAAGTAAAAGGTACATTAGATAACAGTTGTAAGCTTCGAAAACCTGTGAAAAAATTGATACGATTTAGAAGTACTTAAGATTCCTAGGAGAGGATGTCCTCTTTTGCACAACTGTTGAAATAGGTATGATATTTACTGATACACGATAGCAAAATTGAATTCATATTTTGTACACAGTATTATAAGTTAAAATTTCTAATTTCTTTTATGTATGCAAATAGTGTATGTTATTAATTATGAAATAAACCCTTTTTTATGTGGTAGTCATCTACTTGCAACTTCTATTTTCTGTCATCTCTAATTTAATTTTACAGGTCTGTGCTAGTCTAAATGTTTTACCTGTTCCTGACATTAGTCAGTTTGCGTTATTGTACTGTGATGTTGATGTGTTCATAAATATAGGAATAAATTTGATAAGCACAGCACAATGCATTAAAGAAAACTCTTATTTTAGGTGTAATTGAGGACATTGTTTGGTAATGCCCACAGCAAAGGAATGTGTATATTGTTGTGACATAGAGGTCAAAAGTATCTGCAATGAATAGCAGGCATACGATGTATAACACACCATACATTGTTCAGTCCAGTTTGTCTTGACATCCATGCTGTAATAGTTGTATACTACCAGTATAGACAACAATTTGGAGAATGTCCAGAACAAGGAAATGAGTAAGTAAAATGTCTGAGTAATTTTTCATGTTCTTTGTTTTCATGATCTATGCATGACAGCATAGTATTGGGATTATCAATACAGAAAGTAAATAAACTACTTTTCCCAGTCATTTTATGCCACCTTCATTGATTGAACCACTCTTTTTGAGGCCTACACCGTCTAACCTTTACACCACAGTGATACTGATAAGTCATGACCAAAAAACAAACCAAAAAATTATACATGTTCAACTATTGTTTTATTTCAGTTTTTGTGTCAGAAAATAAAATGGATATATATATATATATATATATATATATATATATATATATATATATATATATATATATATATAGACATGTATATATATATATGCACAGATTATTTTGGAATCATATAACTTTATTGGTATTAAAAAAAAAGGATAAATCACACTGGACCAATAACAATATCTACTAAAACTTTTGATTTCCTAATTTGATCTAATGCACAAAACATAATTTATCTCAACTTAGTTTTCAAATTATTATTTCAGAAGACATCTGTATACAGCATAAAGACAATTTGTTCGTTGATGTTGGCACTTCTTGTGCAAAGAAGTGAGGGTCATCATTCCATCACAGCTGCATGGATCATCTTTAGAGTACCTCGATCAGAGCACACCTCACCACTGCTCTGTACCCTACATTGGCTATCAATTCGGTACAGAATCAAACACAAAATTTGTTATCTGTGCTGTTTCAATGACAGACTCCAGTCCAACATAGTTACCTATCAAGCCTCACCCATGTGTATACACCAGCTAGATCCTTACGCTCTTCTTCTGATAATCGAACACTCATTGTTCCCAAGGTGAAAACAAAGTGATATGGACAACGTTTGTTTGCACACCAGGGCCTGGCAACGTGGAACAAATTGCCCATTGAAATTAGACACAAAGACAAGGTGGTCCCTTTTAAGAGTGCTCTTAAGACTCACCTGTTTCGACTGCAGGGACAAACTTAGCGACCTAATCATGTTTTGTATCTTGTATGTTTTCGGCATGTCTTTATGTTTTCCAATTTAATTGTTTTTGTCATTTTGTTGTTCTGTAGTTTAGTCATATCATTATTGATGGTGTAAAGTGCTTAGAGCTTCAAAAGATTAGGTGCTATACAAAGTCCTCATTATTATTATTATTATTAGGTGCTGTTCAGAGGATCCGCACTGCCTTTCCTGATCAAAACCTGAACTACACATGCTTTCATGAGGTTGACAGCGATTAAACCTTCTAAGAAGGTTTTGAGTAGCAATATCCTTATCAGGCTTCTCATACAGACTACACATAGGTGATGGTACATCTACCCAAAGTTTGACTCCTTCATCATTTACCTGTCCAATTCTGAATGCTGTTTTCATCAGACATTCGACATAATCTGAAAATTAAAGAAAATTTAATATGCATTGTATTGTACAAACCAAAAACTGCAACTTTGTGTTGAAGTTAATACATGAATTAAAAGTATTTGTCTTTACAATTGTTTGCATATTTTTATTATTTTACCATTGGGTGAAATCTTGATCTTTAAAATTAAAGGAGTGTCAACTTTAACATATTTTGCCTTTACTGTTTGAATTTAATATATAAAAAAAATAATATAGGTACTTACACTTGGTACAACAGTATTTATATTCTCTAAGTGATATATTCCCTTCTGTTCATTAATTACTAATGCATATTCTTACTATATGTTGAGTCAACTAGGATTTTCCTGACAGTGTATTCTCCATTCTTGTACTTTGGATACACTATTTTATATCTGGCCCTCCTATTCGTAGTGCTCGCTTGATCTCTTTGGCTATTTTTATTAAAATGCAATGCAGCTAGCCAAAGCCTATTTCAAAGTAAATAAAGATGCAAAATACAATACATAATTCTATCAAAAACCAAATACATGTACTTTATAAATTATTTGCAAACATTCCAAAACACTAAAAACTGTTATACAATGTTACATCGCAGGATATCAAAAAATCAGATCTTGATATCTATGATTTAATTTTAAGATGAATATATTGGACTGTATATAAAACACTGCAAAACCTGAAACAGTATTTTTGTGTGTGCAATAATATAAGATTTACCTTGAAAGCAATCCATGATAAGAGAAACCAATCATCTTTGGTGCAAAATGATTGATTACAGAGTGGTATCCCTCCAGTGCTGAAGATTGTTGTCCAGATGACAGCATTATCACAACTTATCTCATTTGCCTGCTGGTCACAATCTCTTCAAGCTTTTAAAATACTTTAGATCCTATAAGTTATAAAATATATTCATCTTGGCTTGGTTTTGTGCTATCTTACATGAAAATTAAAATGTGCACTAACAAAAATATATCTAAATTCAATAAATTGCTAGACCAATAAAGTTAGTGAGTCACATACCTACTCCACAAGATCCCAATGTGCTTTTGCATACCAAATATCATTTTTTTTTTTAAATGTACTGTCATCTACAATGGGAGTTTAAGTATTGTGATTCCATTACAAAAATAATTTTGAGGTATACAATATTGTAAAATTTCTACTCCATTTGGTTGTTGTTGTTGTTCTAGTGTTTAACGCCAATTTTCAGCACAATATAGGCAATACATGGCAGCCAGTATAACTGTTGGAGGAAGAACCCTGGGAAGAACCAACGACATTCCAATTTGTTTTGTAGATTTTTATTAATTGGGGATGGGAATAAACCTCATCATGTTTGTAAATATCTATATTTAATCTGATGCACACATTAGTCTGACAATTAAATATATATGTAGGCCTTCTAAATCAACCAGCAGAAATATTTCTCTATTCAAATGGTCAAAATTGAAGGCATCATGAAAATTGTGACAATATTTATCAAATGTTTATATTATATTTACCAAATGTTTATATCTCAGTTCTTGATTGATTGAATGTTTACTGCATTATTTTGGAAATTATGAAAACGTTCTACACGGTACACGTGGAAATGATGTGGTGGCTGATTTAGGGTACACATGGAAATGATGTGGTGACTGATTTGTTGAATATCATAGACTAAGATATAATAATATGGTACTTGTCATTAAAAAATCACCATTGCTGCTTCTCTCTTTGAATAGCTCCTTCTTATTTTCTTTGGCGGTGACACTTGACAAGTAACTTCTTCTGATGGTGACAACATTTGAAGTCTACACAGCTGATGCTTTGGTGTTGAAGGTTATAATACCTTTGTTTACTTTGGTTTGGTTGTCAGTTTCCTCCACACAGTGGATAAACGGGACATCAATCATCATCATTTCTTTGGTGCCCTACACATATGCTCAACCTCAAATCTATACGTAAAAGGGAAGCATTCGGTTGTGAAATGAAAGGAGCAGAGGGCAGAAAACTCGGTCGGAAAATCCCAGTTTGCTCTTTTGATTTTTACAAAGTCTGTCCACCTACGACGAAGTGATTGGTCCTTCGGGAAGGAATGCATGGAAAACCCATTAGCATTTGTATTCCCACAATTTGCTGCAACACACCTGACCCCGCTGCCCTTGCTTGTACCTCCACGATGTGCTTTTGGCATGATTGGGATGATAAAATAACCAATATGGAACGGAAAACGAGCTTTGTTTATGTTTCGATAGAAACGGAAGTAAGGCGTGTGTTCATAATGTGACGTCAGACGATCTATAATACACTTCCAGAAATTACGGAGCGATAAAATCGGTCCGATGTGTAATATTTTCGAAAACACACCTGAGCGTATTTCTCACTTATTATGGAGAATTTTTCCATCGGGTTTGTTTATACCGCTTCCAGACTTTATTTTCTATTCAAATAATACTGAATTTGATTTACGTTATCTACACTGGTTTGGCACTTTAAGGCAGTTTATGTTACATACACAATAATATTTATAACAGTGTTCGATTAATAAAATTAAATGAGTTCACCCGACATAGGACCGGGGATGCTTGATTTTAAGTTAGTTGGATTTCAGTGCCTTTTAACTTTTTTTTTATTCCGTCTCCTTTATTTGATTCAAAAGACATTTTAAAAAATGTGATAATACAAAGGAGGCCAACTTTTAATTCAGTGCAACCCATACAACAAAAACTTATGCAAGTACGTTATCAAAATACTTTCAGCACATAATTTGGTTTTCAGAGAAATCCTCGTGGACACAGCTGTTACGGTAGATTGACGCATTTTTTTACGTTTATTTATAGGACACATTGCGTTTATGACGATAACACTGAAAAGGAACCTAAAGATAGAACTAGAACACAAATTTCAATTAATAATTTTTTTTAATTTGTATTTATTTATAAAAGTACTATCTCCATAAAGGTGAAAGTTACATTTGCGTTGATCGAAATTTCCTTAAAGATAATTAATTGCGGTGTACTAAGAATGTTGTTTTGAAAGAAAATGTAAAAAATTATATGACTTTTTATTTAAAAAAATTGATGTTATAAGGTTGAATAAAATTTCCTGGCCCTGTCTAACGTTTTCGACGATAAAACGAGCGATATATCAAAGTTTAAGTTACCAGTTTTGATCACGATTTTCTTCAACTTAAACAAATAGGGATCATTTTTGGGGATCATGTCTGACCCCGCATTATAAGCAGGTTTGCGAGTCATCAGGGCGCGATTTATCGAGTGAGTGATGTATTGACACCTTTGAATTACATTCTCAACGTGACTTTAGTTACGAATATCAGTAAGATAAGAAATTTGTTCACATCGTTTGACAAGATATTCCTTTATCCAATCAATGCCTTCCTCATAAAGCAAATTTCAGTTTGCATAGACAGGGCAGTCATGCTCCAGTGACCGCTTCATGCAGGGTGAAACCATTTATTAGGAAACACATGACTGATTACATTGAAGGCAGATGATCATTACATACCGAACATTTATATTGGAGATTGGGGAAGGGAATAGAATAGCCATTGTAAAGTGACCAATGAGCTAAGGTGACCATTAGGTCTCGGTTGACTGTACTTTTATAATTATGCTAACATGGTAGCTTATGACCAAACGAATTTATAATGTACAAAGAATACAGTGGTAAGATTCCGGATAGAGAATGGCTTAAGTGATTAGAATACATGTAAACATAAAGAACTAAAACAGATTGCAAATTTCCGATGACTTGCTTCCGGATTTTGGGGATTCGTTTATATATAGACTTCATGGTGTAAAATGCACCTTAACTGACCCCAAAACATGATAACTGAGATTTAACTGATGCAACCTGTCACAACAGAGTGAAAAAAACCATTAAGCAACATATTCATTGCCGATTAAGACTATAAGTAGGGCAAAGACACACATTCCAAAACCTCTTAAACTCGTTCGCGGTACATACATGATGTTTCTACTTTATTGATGCAAAGCATCAGAAAAGCAGATCAGACATCTAATTCGTTTTTTAAACTGACGAGCATACGTTATGACAATGCTACTTTATCAAATAAGATTGCAGCAAATTCAGTGAAACTCGTTTTTCACGACATAACATGATTACTCTATATCAGGGAGCGATCTAGATTCATTTCGAATATTTACATGTAAATATACCTGAAATTCATATGAAAAACGATACATGATTGGACGTAGTGGCAAACCAACATACCCATGGAATAATAAATTACTATCTGATGTCGGTGTAAGCAGATCATGAGGGCTTATTGTCACAGCAGTTTCAGTTAGATTTGGAAAGAGTTAAACACTGACTACAGAATCGCTACATTCATAGTGTTTTGTTTTTTATACACACCTGCAGATATTCAATACAAGCACGTGTCCATGTCCTGTAAATCTAGAATGCAATGAGATGTCAAAAAGTCTTTTATTGCAGTATTCAAAGTGGAAATAAATTCACGAGATCTCCATGTTGAATCGAGAGGTATTAATTATGCAAGCGTTACTTATGTCGGATATACATGTAAGCACAATACGTATAGGAGATGGAACTTGCAATTTTACTAACCTGTCCAGCATTGGCATGCAACTGAGTCTGCAAAATGTACCTATGAAATATATAAACGCTTTTTGCTTCACTTGACAATAATACGTAGCCTTAATAAATT
This sequence comes from Unio pictorum, assembly GCA_030141615.1. NCBI lineage: Eukaryota > Metazoa > Mollusca > Bivalvia > Unionida > Unionidae > Unio > Unio pictorum. The sequence goes on along the minus strand of JARLTB010000042.1, from coordinate 1,449,637 downwards.
CCTAACGCTGATAAAATATCGCTGCCTTAACTAGATTATGTGACAAACTTGTTTTCACTCTCATACATTTCTTATTGGTTTGTTTTTCTATAATTCTTAAGGAAACATGGAATTAAATATTAAGGAATAGCCATTAGTTCGGAAAACTAATTCCAAAATAATGCTTGTATATTTTGATAAGTACATATGTATTCATTTATTTATGACATTTACAAGGGTAAAAACAAAAGTTTCACTTTCGTCGAATGAAAGATCGCCCGCCCATAATACCCAAAATTTAATCCTTCGTGGACAATGGCAAGTCTACGACGTCGTCACTAATTAATGCCACGATGGGCATGAAGAGTATTGCCCTATGTTAAGCCAATGTCTGAGCCAAAGCCTTAAAACAAACTGCGTAGTTTCTTTTCTTCTCATGGTCGACCTCGGAAACTCTGAGATGCAGCTACTCTAAAGGAACTTATGATTCGTCTGCCAGAATGTTTTAGAAAAGAACTGAACCTATGATCCATAACTCCGTATAAAAATGGGTTAATAACGCTGTTTATAAAATATAATCTGAGAAACATCACGTATACTGTCCTTTCTGCTACCGTTAATGTTTGAAGAAAATTGTCCGTGTCAGATATTTCTGACAAAAGTGATAAATACACGGTCGTTGTTATAACATACACCAAAACCATTATAAACACAGTCAATGTCTTTCGTGATGAGTGATTCATCGGTCGTTTCTTTCTCTTGCTTTTCACTTCAGATTTAGTCAATTTGGACAGCGCTTTTAATAATTGCTCCTTAGACATGTTTGTCGAGTTCGCCTGCAAAAGACACCTATCTGACGAGGAGCTCGTTCCAGAAACTGTCCTGATGACATGGCCGGAGGTTGGCGTGATTGTAGTAACTCTTTGTTTGTTATCTGCCTCAGTATAACCATCACTGTTTGCTAGATTATCAGGGTTATGTTCTGATATTTCTGCTGTATCCTGACTAGGTTTGGGTCTCGTCTTGTTCTTTCTGGACAACCTGTAAATAATCTTTTGTTTATTTACTGACACTATCTTCCGACCAATAATGCAATACAGAATAACGTTGGCGGCCATCATGATTACGTTTACGGGGACGTACACTCCATTTGTATATAAAGATGGTAAATTGCTGTCTTTAAAGTCATCTCCTTTCTCACAAGTTGAGACTGGAAATGTTGCGTTTCCCTCTGTGAAGTTGTACGTATGTTTTCCCCAAAATATACCCCGAGGTATTGCTAATAAGGAAAATACACATATTGCTCCAATGTTAATCTTTAGCGCAAGGTCTGGAGTGAATTGTTTTTGGAATGGCTTACACGACTTGAAAAATCTATCAACGGAAATTAAAAGAAGCGTCACAGCTGAACTATAGACAGTAAAATCATTGAAGTAAGACTTCAAACTACAAAACCAGGATAGTTCAAAAACGAACCATTTGTACTGAATGTATACTTCTCCAGGAATCGTTATCAAACAACTGATCGTATCTATTATGCTTAGACACAAAACAAAATTTCTAAAGTTTCCTCTGGGATACCTAATTTGAAAGACTATTAAAACTAGGAGATTGCCCACAAGACCGACTACAGCAAGAATGGACATCCATATCAGACATGGTGCAACACTTGACCAGTTTGCTTTTTGCAAGTCTTCAGCGGAAAGGTATCCACTTGGCATAGTGATTTTTCTGAAATTAAAAAGATAACTAGGATTTATATCTTTGCAGATTCTAAAGACTTCAAAACAAAAAAAAAACTTTTTTGAGCTTTGTAGAATTTAAATACACACGTAAACTACAAATATTAAATTATATAAAATATAAACGTATAATATAAATCTCTCCTCCGTCATCATTGTCGTCATCATTGGCATCACGTGGTTTCATCTTAGTAGTAGTAGTAACAACACTACAACTGCTACTGCATGATGCCAGTTTAGAAGATATTTTCAGTTTTTTCCTAATTTGTAGAAGTTTCTCAGCGGACAGGGCCATTTATGAAATTCTGAATATGTTTTGAGATTACTTTTGGCTTTATGTTCACTTCATAGCTCGTGTGCATACAGTTGTGTGTAGCTAGGATAAGAGAACATGAACATTCGTGTAAATGTTCACCATGTAAGAAATCATATGAATTTTTGTAAAGTTAATTTTTATGTAAAGTTGTGTTTTATTGTATGATATTTTATAATATTCAGATTAAAGCACAGTTACAATCACAATTCATCTTAATTGAAATGTTGCTTAAATTGTTTTCAACTTTGTTCTAGTGATGATGATGATGATGATGATGATGATGATGATGATGATGATGATTATTATTATTATTATTATTATTATTATTATTATTATAAAGTGAGTCAGAACACATATACGCTGAGTGGATAATAACATGATGTTTAGAATAGGAGTAGAGCGAGGGAACAGGAAGTGTCAGTTAGTTCAAAATTCCATTAAATAAAGTAATTGATTAAAGACAGAAAAAAAGATACAAATTTTGTTCATAATTAAAAAATCCTTGGATGTAACGCGACGTGTTTGATCCAATTTCACGTAAAAGAGTGCTGGAGAAAATTGCAGATTTTAATACTTCTGAAATATATCCTACGCTGGTACCTGATACCAAGTATTCAACCTGTACTAAGTTTGTGTATAATGCACACCCAGTTGCGAGCATATATTTACATAAATTTAATGTACAAGCAGAGCGTGGTGTAATCCATTCGTTCTAATTATGATTTCAATTGATAATGGTAAACTTGGTATAAGGTATTTGCGGTAGTTTAAAACCTATATATCAACGTGTGCTTTCAGGTAATGTCTGTTTCTCGATTTATAGCCAAAATATGTGATGAATCGACTACTAATCTTGCCATGCATGTAGTCTTTATAAAGCTAATTCGCACATTAAGAATATGAATGATTTGCATGAAAAAAATTATTCAATTAAATTCTGAAGATGATAATCATTATTGTTTGTGTCTGAACTATAAGCTGAGCAGTGGACTGCATATATTCCAAAACAAAATGCATTTATTACCCAAATCATTTGAAACATACCAGGAATATTAATCCAAGAATGAATCTGATGCGATGATAACTTTAAAATCTGAAAAGTTTCTCAAAACAGTTCAGCCGTTACCTACAACTTTATTGGATCTTATTTATAGGCACCCTCGCCTTATCAGACTATTTTCATGTCAGTAGAGTTATGAGAATTACAAATGTTATGTCGGACTGACCTTTTCTACAACAGCTTGTATCAAAACACATCTGACGGGTTTGGAGGCATGTGCTTGATTCTTTGCTCATAACACTCAATATTAATCCGCCAAAACGAAACTTTAAGTAATGGAATAGTCGTATCACCTTCCATTAATTCCTTCCGGTTTTCGAGTTATTCCAAGACAGCCTTTTTACACAAACGTTCAGAACTATATTGTTTTTCACTCTGTCTCTTCTCTTCACTCTGTCTCATCACTCAGTTTGTATGTGTACGGTTTTACGAGTAGCCCTGACATACATTTGACCTCGTACTAATTTTCCATGTAATAGTATACTCTGACTCTGTTCCAAGCATGTGTGTACAAGAAGATATGACATAATCAATTAGGTATCATTAGTGCATATTGTCAGTTATGTATACAATAGTGCATATAATCCCATAAAAGAACACTACGAAATCCTGCAAGCTTACAAATGTAGTATCCAGGATTGAAAAATACAATCGGTGAACATTCAGACTGAATGGAGATGCGAAGAAATCATACAGAGCGTAATGTTCCATTATTTTGTGTCTTTACGCACACACAACACGAGGTCAGTTGAGAAGAAGCACTTAACTTGCTGTTACAAACTAATTTTATGATAAGAACTCCGGATGCATCTTAGGTCCATAGTGATAAAAATCTTCTTCCGCAAAGCTGCAAGAAAAACGTGTATACATTACATGGTGTACATACATATATTATATGAGTTTAATGGAGCTGTTGACTTGTGCATTACACGGGTTGAAAGTACAGCTATAATTTTTAGAGTAAAATATACTCAGCAAAAAACCTAAACAAATGTTGTATTATATACCTTGAAACCTTTTGTCATTCATCATCATTTTCGGAACACATCTTACATAAAATCGGAAACATCGTTTGTCGAGGACAATATATTTTTCTTTTCTTTATTCATTAGTTTATAACTATAGCATTTCGGTTAAGATTTCAATGTGTGCGGCTAGTTCATAAGCTGTAGGGGTCTAAAGGGGTCGAGTGGTCTAAAGCGCTCTCCGTTACGGATCACTGCCTTCTCACCTCTGTCTACGTGGGTTCGGGTCTCAGATTCGGCCAATGTGGATATGTGAGAAAGCTTGCCAGTAGCTTCTCGTGGGTCGGTAGTTCTTTCTGGGGTTTTCCGGGTTTTTCCTCCACCATTAATACATACTCCCTCTGGTATGATCGAAGTCAATACTTGTTACCACTCTGAAAACCATATTTTATACCCGAATTTGATCAATTTGGAATAATGGTCAATACCTCTGATGAATGCTGTATGAGAGAGATATTAATGCGTGTATCTTGCATTGGACTGGATGAGTTTGTTACCTTTTTGGAGACAAAAGTCTTGGGGAAAAAATACATTTGTAACAAAGTGAAGAACAAAATTTGCCCAATTTGCACCATTCAGCACTAATTTTGCAACACACTTGGAAATGAAGAAAATCGCCTTTCTCTTTAGAAAGTAATAAAGTTAGCCAATGTCTGTCATTTGCAATGTCTTTATTCTTCTCTACATTATGTTCAGTGTCTGTTGAATGCCATAGCGCATGTCACTGTTTAATTTCCATAGAGCTGCTGGTCAGAAGATTTTAGAGTTCACTATGTTGTGAATCAGAGACCTTTTTTTTAATATGGTGTGAATCAGAAACCTTTTTTTCAATATGGTTTAAAACAGAGACCTGTTCATTATAGTATGCATAGGTACTTTCAACAGATACCCCACCTCACCTCAAAAAGAGACTTTTATGAGCTAAAATCACTAGCTATTTTCAAGATCGATCAGGTAACGTACGAAAACAGAATCGATACTAAACATCCAGAATCGAGCTAGATACAAAAAAGTACATCATGGCCCATCGTGTCATCAAAACAGTATAGGTGAATACGTTGTTGGTCTAAAGCACAAAGCTGCCTGGATGACATTTGTGTAGTCAATTTTCTAAATATCTTTATAATTGGTATGAATCAAAACTGCGTAAATTTTGAAAGGGAACTTCTGCATATAGTGTTATTTATGAATGAAGATCCAACCCTACACCCACCCACCGCAAAAAGTTTGTTTCGCATATATCATTCTCGGAAACACGCGACCTAGTGTGTCGATACATACAGGAACATACCCCACCAATGACCTTGGACAGCATTATGTTGACTACTTCAAGAAAAATGAAAATAATATCATTTTATTGATCGAAAAGTTATGACAGTGCTTCGAAATTTGTATTTCTATACATTCTTGTATCTACCAATTTTTTTTGTCCTTATGTGATATGATAACTATATAGAACTTAAGGCTAAATGCACAACTTTAGACTATAAAAAGCCAAGCATAAATTCATCCATAAATCCAAACCTTATCAAAGGTATTGAACTACGTATGCAGACTGCAATTTACTTAAATCCGGCTTGACTTGATTATATGTACATCTTTAAGTTGATGATATTTTAAATATTCGAGATACTGCATGACACTATGTCGCCTCTTTTTGCGACATGCGTCGAAGGTGGCGCAGATAGATGTCGCGGGTAATCTAAGTGCAGAAAGAGCAGCGGGGGAGGGGGGGGGGCGAACCGAACAACTTTGGAAAAATATAAGGTCAATAATGTCAAACCTAAGCCTCTAAAAGACCGAGAGTTTCTTTAAATGGATTAGTTTATTTTGTTACTCTATTTTTGTCTTTTATTTTTCTTCACATTTTTATGTGTTTTTACCCATCGGACGTTTCTTTGAGGTCGCGCCCTTTCTGGTGCTGTAATTAGATCATTATTATATATCAATAATATGGCACCAACTATGGAATCTAATCCAGCTAGATTAGCTCGAGAGCGACTAGAAGCAATTAGGAACTTTCTTCCTGTACGTGATTCAGTCAGACAAAAATTACAAGAACGTCAGGAATCTCATGATGATTATATGCTGACAGTTCTCAACAATTAGTCAGGCCTGTTACTGAAACAACTAAACCTCTTCTTCCTCAACGTGAAATGATAGCTGAAAAGACTGAATAAACGCCGAGACTTTAAAGGATCTTCCTGCACAAATTCCTCAACCAGCAAAACCTGTTGTTAAAGAGACAAAACCCCAAACAATAAAGAAATAGTTGAAGAAATACGTGATAAATTTACTGAAGAAGCTTTTGAAGTAATCAATAAAACCGATCCAAATGAATTTCCAGTTTTTGTTGTTAAACAATATGAAAAAAAGAAAATGCTTAAACCAGAGCACATAAAATATAATACCAGTATACAACACTGGGTTGATATTTTGTTTATTATTATATAAAATTAAAACTAACAGAGGTCGAATCGACACACAAAGTGCATCATATAATAAATATGATATACGTTAGCCAACCTGTATAATGATTATCAAGAACAGTTAGAACAAGAAAGAGACAAACGAAACCAGCAAAAAAAAAAATAGAGATTTTCTTTCTTCTTTTAAGAGATTAATTGAAAAAAATTAAGAAAAAAATAAAGATTATGGATGATGATCAATTAGTTCTTATATCGCTAATGATTAAATGAACGGATAACAAATAAGATAATTATACATAATGCTCAACGTGGACAGATTATGGTCCAAGGGATAAATTCACGAGTACCAACCCATAAAATATTCTACGGTGATGGACTCGGTGATGTTGTTCAGGGTTTATTTAGAAGGATAGCCCCAAAAGAAATACCGATAGCAACGCAACTAGGAATGAAAGCTAACAACGTTGTTGATGATAAAGAACCTGGTACTATTGGTAATGTTGCCGGTAAAACGTTCTCGGCAATCAAGGATAGATTAGCACGATTAATACGGCGAAAACCACAGCAAGTAAAATTACCCAGCACTAACGCGATGCCTTCAAAAGTCATAAAAATAAAACAACAAGCTGCAAATCAGAAACTAGCAGAGTTATCTGATGCAACAAAAAAAAACTGCAAATTTAATAGCGGGAAGTGGTCTTCATGTTGGAGGAAAACACTTGTCTTCATGTTGGAGGAAAACACTTATCATAAAATGCTTAAACGTATATCCGATTCAGCATTTGACATGGATGCACCAGTACTCAAAGATGAATCGATACCTGATTTTCAATTTTATTCTAATGACGCACGACGACTAAATCAGTGTGGAAGAATTGCACTACAAGTTTAGGATACAAGTAAATAGTTCTCAACCCTTTGAATCATTTATTGAAGTTGAAGGTGAACTTGTAACAAATTTTGTAGCTGATACACCATATGCAGATAATTTGCGTGTTGGCGTTATTAAGAATGGAATTATGGCCTTGGTTAATAGCGCTATTTATATGGTTGAATGAAAAAAATCTTGAATTAATTCAAAAAGACGTTGATGTTGCTACAACAATAATAGGATTAGCGAGATATTCTGATGATTATTCAAAATCAGCTGGTATCCATCAATGATGTTTGCTAAAGATATTACCAACAATGTTGATCATGTTCAACATATTAAATTACGGACAGCTGCATGTGTACTGCAATTGTATAACCAGATGATTTTGAACATGCGGATTGACCACTTGCTAATTTTGATGTTATACGAAGTGTTAATGCAAATTACGATTTAGGATTTGCAACACGTGCAGTAATTTTGTTAGGAGGACGTGTACGATTTTCATGGCCAACTCCACTATCTGGAGGGGCGTTGGTGTTGCTGATGCTGGAAAATTACATATAACAAAAATCTCGCTGTGGATGCCTATAATAAGTTAAACGATTTTTGACGAACTAAAATACTTGCTTTTATGGATATAGGTGGTAAATCAATATTGTCATGATTAACCGCGACCACATATACTATTCAAAGCACATTCGAGGTTTATTTACATGGAATATATCATCACAACAATTGATTCAATTGTCAAGAGCACAGACTTACGATAATTGGCCAACTCAAGAGATACCGATATTTCTGACAAGAACCAGCTGAGGATAAATTGTTAGATTATACCCCAAATCATGTTGCACGATCTTATCATCACTTGATGACATTTATGGGACGTGATAAAAAAGAGATACTGGTATGCAATATCACAATAAGATTTTACAAAATGAGATCCAATCTATAACTTTTCGCTGGAGCATCTTGATTTAACATGATAAACTATAGTTGATATACATTTTCGAGCCCGCGTAAACGATGTACCAGCTGATGGTTAAGAGCCATATCTGTTATATTCAGCGATATAGTGATGATACTTGAAGGCAGGCACTGATGGACGAATGAGAGTCACCGACTCTCCAGTTAGAACATATAATTAAATAGCTCATGATATTATAATATCATATAGTCAAGTTAAGGTCACCTTGACTCCTGGCCAAGTAACAAAATTAAAATAAAATCTTGCAAGTAAATGCGGAACACAAAATTGCATTGAATAAAAATAAGTAGTATTTTTCCACAACTTGCAAGGAGTTGTAGAGCCTTTCATTAGCCACATACATTTGTTCTTTATTTGAATCATAATATATACAATGATACTCCAATTAAAAAATATATATTTGCCCTAATTATAATATGGATGGGTTTGAGAGATTATTTAAAATAGAACCTTCTAAAGCCAGATTCGATCGTGACAGAATATTCCCTGATTTGCCAAGGAACGCTCTGGTTGATCTGATGAATGCAAATTTCATAAATAAATTTCATGGCGCCAGAAAATAATTTAGAAACGATGGCGCATCTCAGGTGTTGTCGACATTCAGAATTATTAACATCGCTGCATTGAGTCGACACTCCAACCCAGGAATATTGACTGGCATTGGCAAACCGTATTATGAGCGAGCGTACTTGTAACCGCAATTTTTAAAAAAAAGCCATTTATCCGATAAACGATAAACCCAGCGTTAATAATCTAAAGCCAATGAAATTTTCGAAAATAAATTGTGCAGCTGAGCGAATTAAAGAACACTTCACAAACGCGATCCGTGGAAATAAACTAACAAATCTACAACTTGAAAATAAAACAAAAGTGCTGAATCAGTCAAGGATAAAGGAGTTACAATTTATGATATCGCTAACTTAGAGAAAAACACTAAAATCTTCAATAACAGTAACAACAATAACAGGAGAAGTATTATACTTATCGAATGGAGCTCGATAAATATCGTTGATCATAATGCGCATGCTTGGACATCTGGATTGATAATATTTCTACAAAATCAAACCGTTAAGTCCTTTAACGGCGTTATATTTTAGTTTATTAAGGAATTAAGCAAAACTGATGCTGTATCAATATGACTATTTCAAAGTTCTGATGAGGGAAACAATGATCAATTTCTACGGCCTAGTGGAGACTGTGTCACAGAGATAAAATATATATTTTGTTCCACATTTTGCTCATTTTACTGTAACCGCGTGTTTTTTTAAATTTTATTTTTTGTCATTGTCGTTGTTAATCTACTTGTGGGGGTGGATGTTCTACATTTTACACAACACAGATCCATATTATTTATTATACCTGCATAACATATATGTCATTGATTTCTCAGCGACACGAAAGCAAGAACCACTAAAACATCATCCAGCGATACCAAATTCTATCAGAGCTATTATTATAAGTCCATCTGATTCTGGTAAGATATAATTAGTGCCTAATTTGATAATAAGATGGTTCAGGTGCATTAAGTTTTATTTCCGTCAGTTGATGATCAGTGATGCTACGAAGTGCTTAAAGATTTTAATGAAAACGCAAAATTGTTAGACGAGGACGGCAATGATGTTGAATGTATCACCGATATTGATGAAAATCCATCTGTAGATGACCTTGATGGATTTATTAATAATTTAGCAAAATACGATGATGTAATGCTGGACAAACAATCAAACCCAGCTAGGATATTTTCCCGGGAAGACATAAAAACACAGACGTGATTTATGTTACTCAGCGATTTAAACAAATATCTAAAGTGGTCAGAGACAAATGTTATAGTTTAGTTGTGTTTAATGGAGTTGATACGCGCACGTTGAGAAATATTCATCAAAACTTAGTGTTCTGGGGTCATGGATATAATTAAATTAAGAAACTCTGAATCAGTTAGAGGCGTCGGTTTGACGTTATTGACCTTATGTATTTTATGTTCGTAGGAACCTGTAGTTTCCCCCCAAAAAAGTCTTCCAAAGTTGGTTGGTTCGCCTCCCCACCCCGCTGCTGAACGGATCGAATCTACCAACAGTGTGTGTGTGTGTGTGTGTGTGTGTGTGTGTGTGTGTGTGTGTGACTTGTTAAATAGAAGGATATTTAGTAGTTTGTGTATATTTTCAATCCCGACTATTTCTTTATTTGCATCTGTTGTATTTGCATTTACATTGCTAAAAAAAATGCTGTTCTGTCTTCGGAGATCTACGAAAAGACCTTCCCGCGAATTTATTAGCTCCCTTCCATACAAACAGGATGTGACGTCCTTGAGACCATTAACGTATACGAGTCGTATTCAGTTTGTGCAGCGAAGTGTTAAGTAGAAACAAGATGATTCAATACATAAATCTCAATTTTGTGAATAAAATATATAAGTTAAGTGTCTCTCAATATGCCTTGCCAATTAATCTTTTATGGGAAAAAAAGGAACATATATATAGAATACTTTTTTCTTCTTCTATACAGCTACCGTACTGCACAGAGAACCCATATGAAAGGGTATCTTAAACAATTTCGGAAAATCTTTGAAAGGACTAAATAAATAAATAAATAAATAAATAAATAAATAAATAAAACAATAAAACAATAAATAAATAACAGACGACCCAACTTGAGTCGGGAAAATTACAATTTTACTGACTGATACCTGTCTGATTCTTCAAACTTCCATGTGAAATATTATTCAGTTTTTTTTCCAGGATTTAACTTGACATATAATCTTGTTGATAAAGATGATTTTCTCACTATGTCCCAAGTACGTCGAGCAGTTCAAATATGTATTTAAGGTAAAAATAATCTTGTTGATAAAGATGATTTTCTCACTATGTCCCAAGTACGTCGAGCAGTTCAAATATGTATTTAAGGTAAAAATAATCTTGGTGATAAAGATGATTTTCTCACTATGTCACAAGTACGTCGAGCAGTTCAAATATGTATTTAAGGTAACAAAATCCCGTCAGTACACGTGGTCATGGTGTTGTTATTTATAATAAAATAACGTACACCTGATTATTTTGCATCGGCAATTTAGTAGTGAAATATTTTTAAAACCTCATGTTCAGCTATAAATAGTTTGTTTTATTGAGAAATAATAAAATTACGAACACTAACAAACAAGAAGAATAAACTAAACTATGTTGAACTCTGTAGTGGCCGCATTTCCTGAGTAAGCGTCAATGATGCATTTTATCGAGTTCAAGTATCATTTGTTATTATGTTGGAGCCCATTCATATATAAAACTGCAGACGTTATATCATGCTTACACCTCCTCTATTTTTTCCCAATTAAAATATATCCAATGATTTGAAGAGCAGAGCAAACGGGACGGATACCACTTTTTTTTCGTTAAGTACAGAAGCGGAGTTGATCAAAGGGAAAAGTTGAAAAGTGACAATTTTTTTAAAATTTTTTTTTATAGATTTAATAAGTTATTAAGTTGAAGAAAACCAATAATAAATAAAGCCTTAACAACCAGGTGGCGACATCTTACAATTAGTATATAGGATCCTTCTTCCAGTTCTCCATAACTCATTGTCAACAATGCCGGTGTGTACAGTGTCTCAAATGACGTCACATCCGCCATTGGAGTGGGGAGGGGGGAGCGCGTTGTCTCACTCAAGACGGTGCGGGAAATATGATTGGTTTTTCATAAATTTCTTCGCAACGAGTAAGAATGAAAGGTAAAAATTTTCAGAAAATGAGCCAAATACAAAGAGTAAATTATATAAAAAGTTCGCGCGAATTTCAGTTTTGCATGTTTGTCCCCTTTAAGTGACAAAATAGAAGTCACAAAATATTTCTAACGTCATTTAAAATGTGTAGTTTGTTGTTAAAAAATGAGTAGATTATATGTAGATACTGTTTCTTTACGAATGAAATGTATGTAAAAACTTTGTCTGATTAGTTCGAGCAAATACAACGATTAGCACAAATTGTAAAGGTTCACTCTTTCAACGGATTTATCAATATATAAGTACGCATGAAATAGAAAAGAGAGAACAACATACCGGATGACCATGCCAGGAAGGGACAATGTTGATGTTCTGATAGTCGTCACGCTATCTATATTAATTCAATCCTTCAGTTATATCCCTAACACAAGCACATGCGACCATACGCATACGACAGAATCCCAAATGTACAGCTGGAGTCACACATGTCGACCAGCGGTGAAAGTATTATTTCGGGCAGACACTGCCACATGACCCTGAATAGCTTGCATTCATCCTGTACGTCAGTCAGTTTGATTATTATCTAGGTCCAGATAGGACATCGCGGATATCTGACATAAACCGTTAAGATTTCATCGTCATGTGACCTTCGGAATTCAACGTCCGTTCATTCTTGTAGCTTGTCAGATAAAACATTTCATGTTAAGGTTAGCAACAATATGTTCTGAATTACATGTTCACTTTCCGCAGTCTGAAAACTAATTTTTCAATGACCATGTCCATCTGTTCTACTGAATGATACGTAACGCTTGATTTGAATCCCATTGCACATATATATACCTTGATACCATCACTGCCAAATCTTATGAGAATAATAACTAACACATGATCAAACATTTAGTACTGTATACATCCACACAGCTAACCTATTCTTGGCCTTTTCCCTTCCATAACATATCTCTCATTAATATACCCAAACAATATAAATCGTATATATCTTACAATAGCGCTCATACTAAATAAAAAAACGAGTCGATTAATTGCTGTCTTTTGTTAGCTTTGACGAGCAAAGGACTAATAGTTTCATCAACTTCAAAAATGTTTTTTTTGTAATCTGCAAAATATATAAGAACCTATTGTAATAATGCTGCTGTTATTTGACTCTTTCGCAGAATACAATATAATTAAATATTTGGAAAAGCATTAGGATGCATTAGATTAGCTTCACAACACAACGCAAGCCAAACATTTTCGTTAAATTTTGCTTACGACTAACGTGAAAAAAGTACTTTTCTTCGTACGTTTTTTACGTAACTTTTCGTTAACGCCGAATCCTATTGCACATTTTTCGATTGAATAATCAATCGAGAAAGATATGCTCTATCATATATATATATATATATATATATATATATATATATATATATATATATATATATATATATATATATATATATATATATATATATATATATATATATATATATATATATATATATATATATATGATGGGATACATGCATACATGTTGTTAGTTATTGACTCGTTATTTCAAACTCATTTAAAGCTTGAGAAATGTCAAATAATATTTTTTTTAAAAAAAAGGTTTTTCTGTTTTCTAAAATATCATATTGACTTATTCATAAAAAAACCTAATTCTATGACGATTGTTGACTCAAGAAGTTTTAAATTTACTCGCGCATTGCTGGAGGCAACATTAAATGTTAGTCACATTGCCAATTTCATTCTAAATATCACCGTGATATAAATACCTGTGTAACTGATGACTTGGCAATATCTGTATTCATGATCTACGTTGATTGAATTAACAAATACACATATGGTAATCGATGTTCTCCTGAGCTTCATTCATCATTCTGTTATTCATAATTGCAGATCTCTCCGGGAGATGGTAGCTATCATATGGCAAATTAGAACTCAGCAGACTATCTTACATCCACACTTTCCCCCGAATATATTAAGATACATCGTTGCCATCAGTCGTGCAGTTGTTTGGCACACGTGGACACTTAGGCTATTTTTGCGAAACACAAATATTCCTTGGGTGTATGTTGACATAGTAATTTAAATTTTTTTATACATTTTGTTCACCAGACATTTCTTCGCACAAAACGAAACCAGAAATTATTTGGACTATTTCGACCATTTTAATAACTGGATTGATAGTAGGATAGTAGTTAAGGGCCTAATAAATGTACAATGGAAATTAACATTACGATTATTATCTTAAAATGATACGTTATACGGTCAAGGGGAATTCCATGTTAAAAAAATCCATGGATTAACATTTGGGAACGTTATACGGCAAAGTGGAAGAATAATGTTAAAATTGTTAATGACAATTTCACAATAGGTCGTTATGTGGACAAGGGGCAATTTAAGCTGTTATACTGGCAAATTAATATATACGGGCAAGGGGAAGTGCAATGCTGAAACTACACCCACTAACCAACACGCCGTTTGACTGATCATTAAACAGTTGCATAGTGCATACTTTACTTAATAATGTATACCCACACATGCCTTTGAATCATTACGCATTTGCATAGTGCATGCTTTACTTAGTAATCTAACCCACACATACTGCACACGAGTTTTGTTACGTGTTTAGGCTCAAATAAGCAGCAACACAGAAAGAGTGAAAACTAACAAGCTTGTAAAACTTTAACAAATCAATTTATTAAGTACAAATGTTTTCATAAGAGAACATGAATAAACTTACGGTTTAAGTCCAAAAAATAATCCAATATAAAATTCACAAAAATAATCCACTAATGGAATTGCAAGAGTCCTGATAAATAAATGTCCTAATAATTCTAGGTTCGAATCTTGACGATGTAATCCAATATGGACGACGATGTCACGTGTTTTAGTCAGTTCTTGTTTTTATAATAATCTAAATGAAAATCTATGAGCACATATTCTTTTCCAGATAAATAAAATAATTGCTCTTGCTCCAACGAATTGCCACAATTTCCAATATAATTCAAAACACAACTATTAATTTAAAGCATAGAGATTCTACTGAATTGTTCTCTCCCAAACAATAATTTAAATACCTGTTTTTACGTAAACAAGAGATCACGTGATTTTCCAGAAGGTCACAGAAAGAACGTACGATCATAAAACACGTGCACATAGAATGACCCGGAAGAAAGTCAGCCATTTCTCACCCCCCAAGAACTAAAAATAAAAAGTTGTCTTTGAAATTAACCAATTGTTTTAAAGGCTTTTTTTATCACTCTGAAGCAAGGTCAGATAATGAGGTTAACAAGCAAGGTCAACCTGTGTTTACAGATAGAGTCTTGGTCAGCCTGAATTTTCCAGAATAGATATATCCCAATTAATGAATTTTAAACACAAAATGACAAATTTGGATCTGACAATTAAAAATAAATAATTTAAATCAAATATACATAACAGTTTGAACACTAATCAGATGCATAGTGCATACTTTTCTTAGTAATGTACACCACACACAGGTCTAAATCATTAAACAGTTGCATAGTGCATATATTTCTCAGTAATGTACACCCACACAAAGGACTAAATCAGAGGTGGGAAAACTTTCCAGTACAAGGGCCGCATACACAAATTTACAACTTTTGCGGGCCGCATAGTTCAATAAGTAAAATAATTAATATTTGAAATAGCAAAAACTAAAGGTTTTTCTAAATAACATCATAATTAACTTTTAGTTGTTAATATGTTGTTAATATTTGAAAACTTAAAACGTCAAAAGAAGCACGTTTATTTGACTTGGCTTCAGGACAACCAACACTCAGATCATCAATCATACAATCTTTAATAAATGCTGCTTCTGAAAATGGTTTGTTTTCTTTTGCGATTTTGTTGGCCAACACGAAACTTGCCTTTGTTGCATTCTATTGTAAAGATGAAGTTTTCACAAACACAGCTTGCTGTTGTTTCAACTTTTTTTTTAAGCAGATCAGTTGCTTTCTTTTGCAGTTCTTGTTTTAATAAAAAAAATTCCAACGTTACCGTGCTTAGTTTGAAAGTTACGTTTCAAATTGAACTCCTTGAAAGCGGCAAAAGTGTCTTGACAAATCAAACAGACAGCTTGAACTCCAACATCAAATAAAGAAATACTTGTCAGTCCACTCCTTATTAAAAGCACGGCATTAATCTTCAATTTTTCGCTTTCTACATATCCTCGAACAACTCATTCGGAGTAAACTTTGGCAAATATTAAAAGCTTTTTTTTAAATGTATTGATCGATACGGAACTGTCAATCCCGGTAAATTCTTCACTTCAACAAGTTCGCGTTAACTGCGAGTCACTCGTCTGCCATGGTGGGTGCATACACTGTTCAAAAATTCTTTTTGGCGCGTAAGCGCGCTTGTTCCGATAACACACAGTCAAGACACACTAACGACGCACACAGCCAATCACGAGCGTGTGAACAGCGAAAGACAACGCATGCGCGCGCACCTCGATCGATCCACCCGGTGTGAAAAAAAAATCATAGATAAATTAACAGACTGTGAAACAAGCCACACAAAATTCTATTTAAATTTCTTTGGCTTTTCCCACTGGGTGGGTATTTGGCATCGCGTGGTTACATTTTTCTCAAATTTATAAAGAAATTTTACCCTTGAAAAATTAAATAGCGTGAACATAGGACTTGTTCCTAGGCCGCATGAAAACTGCGTTATTGACCTTATAATTTATACTTTTTGGGGAAGCCTTATATCTCAAAAATGAAAAAGAAAGTCTGTTCACCATATCTGCTGCTAAACGTCCTGACAATGAAAAACAATCAAAAGATTGGGCATGAATGCTTAATACCCTTACACCGGTTTGAAAAGCCAAACAAGACCACACAATATAAGTAAAGAAGGGCTGAGAACAGCCATCAATCAGGAACAATCTAATATGACAATATCAATAACATCCAACTCCAAGCCAACCAACAACACTCAACGCTTGAGAAATAAGGCTTCCCCCCAAAATATATATATATATATATATATATATATATATATATATATATATATATATATATATATATATATATATATATATATATAAATTATAAGGTCAATAACGCCAAACCGAAGCCTCTAGCAGACGGAGAGTTCTCTAATTGGATTAACTTATTGTGTTACTTAATCTTTTGTCATTAGTATTTTTCGAATGTGTATGTATGTTTATTTACCCACTAAGACTTTTCAATGAGGTCGAACAATTTCAGCTGCTGTAATGTGAATTTAATTAATTCAGTATTATATGTCAATAATGACACCAGCTATGGAGTCTTATAAAGCTAGATTAGATCGGGTCTTATAAAGCTAGATTAGATCGGGTCTTATAAAGCTAGATTAGATCGGGTCTTATAATGCTAGATTAGATCGGGAGCTACTACAGGCAATTAAGAAATATCTCGCCATCCGTTATTTTGTCAAACTAAAATTGCAAGAATGTCAAAAGTCTCATTTTGAGATTGAAGGCTTCTGAAAACGCTGAAGAGGCTACTAAAAGTCTTCTTTCTACCCCGGAACTAACAGAGTGAAGAAGGTCGTAATTGTGTATCTTCAGGAATTAATTTAGCTGGGCACGTACAAATCCACGTTGAGGAGCAGTTGAATCAAATCCGTATAATGCAGGTCTACCTGTGGGTCTTACCACGCTGGAAAGTGCATGAGTAGTTACACTACAAATAGGATCAGTCGTTCTTTTTTCCGCCTTGATTTTCACGGGGTTCATATAAAAATACAGCCACATTATCTAGTACTGGCTATTTTGAAAAAGTCATCTAGTCGTATTGGTAAATGTTTTTTGAGATCGCTTTGGTAGGTTTCATAGCAATTTCATTATTTAACGCAGATATTACACTTGGTAGTCTTTCAACCCGTTCACGAAATCAAATACCTTTTTGATTTATATCCTTTGCATATTGATTTTAAAATACACGCTCATCAAGTGTTCGATTACATCACGATGGTATGTTTTATCATCAGAGATCATACTTCAAAAAGACATTCTTTGCCAGGATCAACTTGTAGTAGTTTGCCATTGTAGACAACCATGTGGTCCAGATCCTCATTGATTAATTCGTTCAGCAGCAGATGAAAGGTCATCAGCTGGTTTAGATGATAATTGTTTTGGTTCTGTATATCTCATTCCAATGACAGAGACAATCAGCGCGTATTTGTACGTTCGTGATTTACGTCTAATGGATGTAATAGCATCTTGTGGTATGAAGAAAATATCTGCTTAATGAACTTCATTAGGTGTCCTGTCATCAAAACGTGCATACTGAAGATTTAGGTGGTGGTAATTAAATTTGAGTTATTGCTAACCAATTCGCAACTACATAACGTGTTACATTTGCTGCATCATCAAGTTGATTAATAGCTGCTCTATCCCTCCAATATCTTTCTCTGGCTATAACAAATCGATTCCATTATTTTATAATAATCGTTTGATTAATTACCAGCTCTTAATACTAGTTAACCTTTCTTCGCATATCTTACTGACCAATTAGCTAATCGTTCAATGAATGATTCTATAAAAAAAAAAAACAATTCGCTAGTGAATAAATTTGACATCTGCAAGATGTTGTTATTGTACATCTTTATTTTCATACGCTATATCATGAATGCTTTGATCAATCGCATTTATTAGATACTCTCCAGGTCTCGGTTCATCTCGCTCGTCAAGTCGGTAATCAAGTAGGGGTCGAATACCACAACAATAATATCTAGGAAGATGTTTTGATCCTGGATACACCTGCCTTTTGTACGTGTGATATACAACTACACAAAATATCCTCTCGCATAGGAATTTGGCTGGATAATTATTTCGCACGAAGGAAGTGTAATCTTGTTTCTTGCAAATACATGTATTGTCTCTACTTTCTTTCTTAATCCAGATGCATAATCCGTTTATATGTTTCCATTTCAGTTTTAACTTTGCCGAGAACAAGATATAATGATAAGTGTAAGTTTCAGCTATATTCCATCGCACGGGGAGATACATTTGTTAATTCATGCTCTGCCGACCTATATGCCATCATGAGAAGGTAAAGATGTTCATCCATGTTATTCCTGGAAATATCTGAAACCATTGATTAAATGTTTATATTGGTCCTTTCTACCATGCCATCAGATTTTGTTGTACGGGGTGTTGAGGGTTTTCTCTTCGAAATGTTTATGATTGAAATTTAGCAAACATGTAACTGCTTAGGGCTGCCAAAAATTGTTACTACTCTTTCAACAAATCTGTTCAACAGATGTAGCTCTTTGGTTTCTAATGGGGATAGCATCAACCCATTTTAAAAAAGCCGGCAACCACTAATAATATAATTTCCCTTTATTATCTTTCGGTAATGGACCAAGAACATTAGTTGCCTATCTTTCCATACGGGCTCATACATTGCATGATTTCATTGGTCCTTTGCCTTTTTAGTCAAGTGGTTTTCTGGAAGGACAGTGGTCACAAAAGTTACAACTGTTTTATATATTTGTTTATGTGTTGCCAGAAGTATCTTTCTCTAACGTTTTAAAAGGGTTTTCTAAATACCCAAATTACCTCCTGTTAAACTATTTCGTAAGTACTTCGAGATAATGATCAGCATTGATACGAAAACATCCAGCTCTGTATTCAATCTTGATCTGATATGAAACTAGAATTTCAATCCAACGACCAGCTTGACCGTCTATATTTTTAAACATCAACTACCAAGTTAGAGAACCGTGATCTGTTCTAATTTTGAATGTTTTCCATAGCTTTTTTGAACTTAGCTAAGAGTTCTCTACGAGTCATGCAGTATTTCCGTTCCATCCTACTGTAATAATATTAACATCTGTTCCATTTTTGTACTTGTGACTGACGGCACCCAGACCTAAATTTAAGAGTTCCACTCCCGATCTCATTTAATTCCTTACAGGACTACTGGAAGAAATGAGTCTAAATGTTCGGGTACTGTTTTTTCACCTAGGCAAGATTTTGTGACCTTGACGTTATATACAATATATTGTTCTTCAGTACACAACTTAACCAAATCAACCGTGGCCATTTTATTACTTGTATAAAGTGTATATCCATTGTCAGTGATATTTATAAACCGCAAATTACTATTTCTATCAGTTAAGCCTACACTAGTTAATATTTTATCAAGACGTTTGGTTTTGGTCTCATTTCCAGGGACAGTAGTTTAACTACTAGGATGGTTGATAACATCATCCATGACTAAATCATGGCTACAAATGAGTTCCACCTTAGTTTGATACTAAAAATATGGGATGTTATTTTCTCGTTTGCTCTTATTGTTTTTATTCAATAGAATATTGACATAATGTCTGGTCATGAAGTCTAGACAAAGGATTCCGTTCTATATTATCTATGAGAACCAATGCTTAAGCTTTTGGATACCTAGTAAAAGGTCGAGCCAGCATGTTCCCTGTAAAGGTTTCCTATATTCAGTTGCGGTCACCACATTTAATATTATAGATTCAATCCGAAGTTTTCACATACAGTCTAATTTCTGTTTAAATATATTCCTAATGATAAAAACACTAGCAGCAGTGTGTCCATAAACAAAGGGACTTCATAAGTTTGTATATTAGCACAAGGAAAGAGCCCATGAATACTGTCATTTATATTACAGTGGGTCTTTCTTTTTTCTGCTGACCTTCGAAATCTTCAATAAATGGTTTTCTTCTGTCGGTCTGGTATTTGATTCGCTGTATCTTTCTATATACTATTTAATCGCTGTATTATTCCTACATTAGGAGCTTTGATTGATCTTTCTGTATTGGTTATACCTTTGTTTTCCACTAGAATATTGCTTACTTATTATGTTGTTTGTTTGATTACCTTTCCATGTATTTGTTGAGGCGATGGGGAATATGTTCTTTCCAAAGTTATTCCTCCACCATCTTTATAACTATCTGTGATTCATTAAGGGTTTTAATGTCAATTACCTTCTGTCTATCAAGTGCTGTCTGTTTCTGTGTCTGTTACACTGCTTTCATGTTGTGCAGATAGATGGTAAAAATTCCATCTGTGTGCTTCCAGACGAATAGCAAGACTTTCATATTTTTGGATGGTTTGGGAGATAAGTTCCCTTTTACGGAGACCGATTTCTGAATCAGGGATAGATTCAATGAAAATATCAATGGCCAAAATCTTTAATATGACTTGGTCAGCTGATGAATAGACTAACTGGGTTAGTTTTGTACTGATTGTGCAAGTTCTGAAATGGAATCATATTTTGCCCTAACTCATACTCGCTGTGTTGCTTTATACATTTCTGACGTTCAGCTGATGCAAATCTGATATTTAGTATCTGAACTAAATACTCACAATCTCGTCTCTAGAAGGCTTAATTTCACTATAATTCCCTAGCACTACTATTAAGACTTCCAGCCAGATGCAATGATTTTTCATGGTAGTTCCAGTTTCGTTGATGAGATGGTGATCATCGAGGTGACGCTATGCGCTTTATTTTGCAATACCATGCTAAATCGTCACCCGGAAGTGTTTTACTTAAATACGTTGCATAAATCATGTTCTGTGTAGTTATATTTGCCCATGATGTCTTCAGTGCATCCGTGAATCAACGCGTAAAATTTCACAGGGTCCTTGAAATTGTTGGTGACACAGCCAACGAGTATTTCTAACTGATCCACAAGTTCATTTACATGTAGTTGATCAACAGATACGCATTCAAACATACGGGTTTGAATCAATCTTTTCAGTGTTTATGGCAACTACCACCGAGACCTTCTCCACGTTCCGGTAGTTCGAGGGACCCTATTCTGTGTAGAATATTATATTTTCGCTGTAGTCACATCCTCCTTGGAAGGATCCGAAAAGTTCCATAGATTTGTTCTAACGCTTTTCTCTATGTTCGGACGAAATCATTCAAGTAATGCATTACATCTTGCGTAATATTTATATCTATTTTGAAAATCTTATCATAATGGTTCCACAAGTTTCAAATTTTACTACTCAACTTAAAATTTCCAATCCACTCCAGAAATACCTAAATTTGCTTGCCATTCATTTGCGATATGATGCAGGCGTGCATCGCAACACATTTTATATCACAATATATATTCTTCGTAGTTGTGAGTTTTGTTACTAGGAAGCTGAATGCATTGTCACATATTCTTGCACTTGCCTTCCTCAGTAAGGTTTTGTAATAATGATTATCAGCTGGATTTTGTACGAGTGTATGTGGTCTTGTCAAACACGAGAAAGTGACTCACCAGCTTCCTATTGCAGCATGCTTTGTAGTTTCTGAGGCCTTGCCTGCAGTATCTATTGCTTCTTTAATCAGTATGCAAACAATTATTCCGATCTGTTTTGCGGATTATCGCGACTGTAACATATTTATGATACATTTGCGGGCACCCATTACTCGCTAAGACATTCTGGTTGATTCCGTGCATTTGTGCGCCAACGCTCAACGGCATTTGCTATGGTATAGCTGGTATATTTTGTCGTTGTGTATGTTTATCATGGTTCTTAAATTACTTTACATGTTTGCGTGAAACATGTTGTTATCATATTCTTGCATTCAGACTATCAAAATAATGCTGCCAGTAGGACAATATTGAAGAAACTATAAGGACTGACATTTTGTTCGTCCCACATAATCGCGTTCGCACGCTCATATATACAGATACACGGAAGCGGTGCCTTTACCTCCACATATTCAGCGAGTGTCGCAGACACGCTTCACATTTTTGCGACTAATACAGGTTGACTCGGTTTTGAATTTATCGGAGTCATCGTTTAGGCTCTTGTTGCCGAAACATGTGGTGGAACCATACACTTGCACAATTATTCAAGCATCCTTCAGTACGCTCAAGAATCTTTGATAAATTTTCCCCTTAGTGCACGGACTCTAGAACTATCCCGCGAATGGGTGATACGGCTTCGTCGTTCATGGCAACGAATGAAAACACATGAGTGCATTAAAACCAGCTGAGGCGATTGGATAGATGACTATCCGCTGACAGCAAAACAGTTTTACAACCACCCACATTAGTCCCTACCAGAAACAATTTGAACCCGTAACTGTATACAAGTAAGGAGCTTGAAAGCGGTCAAGGTCGTGCTATTGACCCAGTTTAATATACTAATACATTTACAAATTCAAACTGGATTGACATTCCAGGAGTGCCATTAACATTTGGATTGCTCCAGCAAATGGCATGCAAGGTCACAAAGTAAAGCATTTGTACAAGAAGAATTGCGAAACGTTAATTGTGATAAGGAACTACCACCAAGAATTAATCGGATATCATTAGGTGATTCACAAACGCATATTACCCGTACGTGTATGTGACGACACCATGGGTCAATTAATCATCGCTTCGTCTTGCTCTTGATGCAACGGTAGATACCCATGCGACGTTTCTTTGACAGGAAAAGATTGGTTCTGCGTGTATTCGCATAAGCATTTAGCAAACATGGTATTATCGGATGGGATTTCTCGGCACATTTACATTTGACTTTTACAACTACCCGTTTGTTAATATTAATTAATAGCAAATGATCTTTTGGATACTCACTGGTGTCAAATTCGTTTACCAGCGACGTATCGATTATGTACGCGTCCATTTAATTAGTATATGCATGGATGGTAAACAAGTCTGTAGCCCTGTACAACATCTTGATGTTACCTCGCACATTGGGTTGATATTGTTAACGTATAGGCTTCTCTAGAATTGACGCGCTGCCGTTGATGGGTTTTGCCAACTACATTGTTACTATCAACGACATGGAACTGACCGTCGAAAATTTACGTGATTTAAATGCCAGATCCTAAATCAATCGGCTGAGTGCGTCTTGTTCACCGTCCCAAAAATATCCACACGGAGTCGATACCGCGGTTTCTACGTAGATGTCCCCAACAAAACATTGCTCATTAGTTTAAAGAAGTTTTTTTCTCAAATACAGCAGTTGCGTCCGTGCGCAGATCCGTGTTTATTTCCAACACTGGTGAAATCACAGCACCAGGCTGACTCGCAGCGTATACACATTCAACTGTAAGTTTCTTACGTGGACAGCGAAGTTGCTTGTAGTCTGAAGATTTGAGATATGCTTGACGCAATCTGTAAATCTGTGTAAGGAATCATCCACGATCACACACTAATACGGGGACAATCACTCGCGTTGTACCGTCAACGCCTCTGAGGCTAGAGGTTAATCATTCTGGACTGGATGTTGTTAAATTCGTATGGAAACTCCAGATCAACCTCGAAACAGTACACTATGTCGCTTTTGGAGTATTTAATAATACAGTTGTCCACATTTTTCCATATCTGTATGAGTGGAATCCACCCATTCAAACCCGCCAACAGGTATAGGCTGCCTCATTGCTTATAAATTGTTGGTGTCGTTATCAATGCAGCAACTGTTTGGGGACGACAGATCATAATGCAGCTTAGCGATGGTTCGCCATGTAAATTACGCAGCGGATTCCACACTCAACAAGTAAATGTCTATCAATATTGGTCAGCAATTCAAGCTCTACCTTATTTGACAAAAGTGCAGACACAATGTCTATTAGGACAGCTTTCGTAAGACTGCAACAGAAATTATACGAATCAAACTAAGTAAAATCAACAAACAATAGTTTCCTAAAATACAAAGTGAAAATTCAAAAAAGATACTTACAGCGTATACTTATGAACACATTTTATTCACATGTCGTTAATGTTTCAAATTATAACGATGAATATGAAATGTATCATTCCACTACCCACGAACGTATTAGCAATATGTAACAAACAAATCTTTACCATCGTTATCATTCAACAGTATATCGATACAATTCGTTTTCTTAACTTATATATATATATATATATATATATATATATATATATATATATATATATATATATATATATATATATATATATATATATATATATATATATATATATATATATATATATATATTGTTACGACCGTTTGCTAAGTTTCTTTCAGTCATAACATATTCTGGGTTCGTCTGGTACTGGCTTGAGGTGAAATAAATGTAACCAATTTATTGGGGTGTTTGCATTGATATTTCTGTACAATAAAAGATTAGAATGACAGAAGAGCTTATAGAGGAGAATGAAGAACTGTGTACTATCTATGACAAGTAAATACAAAATAAATTATGTTTTACTTTTTATTGTGTTTTCTCTCTTATTTGCTTTTATGAAATATTCACAATATCACAAGTACATTGACATACACAATTGTAATTATACTTTATGACTATACATTTAATATATCCAACAATGTGGCTTGTTTAATACACAAGTTTGTAGCCATCTTTAAAAAAAAAAAACATCAATTTCAGAATCAAGGTTTTATGAACTAGATTTTATAAAATAAAGATTTTATAAAATAAAGTTAATGTTGTTATAACATCAAAGATTAATCTTATTGGAGACAGGTATTAACCCTAATTACCTAAACTATAGAAATAAATTGTAAAACTCCTATCCGAAATTTGTGTAAAATCAAAATCTGGACAAATCCGAATTTTGGGGCTAATCCGAAATTTGGAAGAAATCAAAATCTGGACAAATCCGAATTTTGGGGCTAATCCGAAATTTGGAAGAAATCAAAATCTGGACAAATCCGAATTTTGTCATTTCAATAATGTATCACTTTTGTAGAGGGATTTTACCTGTATAAAATTATTCATGACTGAGGAAATTTAGAACAGTTCGATTTCAATGCAATCAGTCTCAATCTCTATTTAACCCCTTTTTCTCTATATCTCTCTCGTCTGCGATGACAGGAGCCCTTTTTATACTCTCTATACCCTTGGAGAACCTCTAATGTTTACATAAATAAACAACGGAAACATTCGAGATTCTCCGATTTTGGTTAGAAACGAAAACGCTACCAGCTCGCGCTCAAGCAACTTGAAAAGACTGGGAACGACGTCATTACGAAGTAGCATAGCACGTTCTGGGAGGCACTATTTGATTAAAAATACACTGTAAACAGCTAAAACATCATACAATATCGTCATATAGTAATACATAAGTTACTAACAGTTACTCGAAACATAAAGATGAGTTGAAATAATCATCAGAATGGATCAAATGAGAGTCGGTCGGTCGATCTCATTCAAAGCCGTGTGCTTTCAACGAGGGACCGTCTCGAGGCAACGTGATAATTGGAAACAAGGTACATGTACGACACATCTTAAATAATCATACTAAACTTATGGATAATATAAAATTGTGAGACTGGTATAGCAATATCTTTGATGCATCCATACCTGGTGGCTGTTGAGTTTCCAAACCATCTGGCTACTTGCCATTATTGATTATGTTTCCTTATCCTATAATGTGCGAAAGGATGTATCAGATGTCTTTGGTATCATCTTATCACTTTTGACTAACGTCAACTATTTAATAGAATTAGATTTCATTCGATAAGTTGTCTCGCAAAACATTTATTGTTCGATATCTGTGCTAGACTAACCAGCCAAAACAAAGTTTTGAATGTAAAAAAGCATATAGCTAGCACAATATATGGTTGAACAAAATGCACACAAGTAAGTGTCGTATGAGAGAGAGAGAGAGAGAGAGAGAGAGAGAGAGAGAGAGAGAGAGCTGTCTGAGTTGGAATCAGTACAAACATGTTTTGCATTAATTATTTATTTGTGGTCGAAAAATTATTCTCACTTTAAATTGCTTTAAAGAGTCAAAATTTCTTAGTTCTGCTAGTGCGTGCTTATATATTATATATGCATATTTTTTATTACGCAACAATTGCTATGGCGTCCTCGGATGCAGAGGGTCGCAGGTTCGAACCAGGGCTGAGTCAAACATAAATGGTACTAGCAGAGGCTTGGCGTGGCTCTTAATGGCATTATAATGTCAATTTAAGTTAAACTTTGAAATACAATAGATCTATTTTAACTTTTTTTATTTTTTGTTGTTTGAAATTTGTATATATATATATATATATATATATATATATATACATATACATATACAATTGCTGTATTAAAGGAGAATAAGAAGCTGTCTGTTAAGGGACCGACCACATTTGTGGTAGGTGTAAGGGCGGGTTGGGGTGGCCTTGGCTTATTTTCAAACCAGAAACTTTTTCTATATTTCCTCAAGAAAGTTAAGAAAGTAAACGGGATATGATTTGTTATTTTTCCCCATAAGTTAAACAAATATGTTTCAAACGTTATACGTAGGAGGGGAAATGATAGTTTTGGTGTTTAAATATTACAGCACTTCCCCCCTTGAAAATTAAATGGGCAATCCTTTTGTGTAATGCAACCAACGACAAATCTCTGAACTAAGTTTAAACTGCATATTGCTAATTTTGTTGATATTAATTAAATCTTAGCCTAATGACCCGAACTTAATTTGTACTAGTATGTTGTTTGCACCCTTTAATAGGTAAATATGTATATTTCACAATATCAATTTTGATGACACCCTTGATCCCATTACAAAACACATTAATTACTTTATACTCTGCTCAATAACTGCATCTTAAAAGTGGATTTCTTTAAGAACTGTATATTACTATTTCTTTAAACTGTTGCATCCTTACGGCGATTAAAGTACAAAGGATTTTATTATCACATTAATGTGAAATCATCGACATATTCATACCATATTTATATGTATTACTGTTTTAATTTGTCACGTGATTACGCAGCGTAATCAAACTTTATTTTGAAGTTTTGCCTTCTTGAAATGTGTAATATCAAACATGAGCTTAATTTTTAAAACATTCGGACAGTTCAAATCAAACAGTAAATGATAACAAAATAATTTTTAAAAAAAAGTTAATGCAGTGGAGCTACTAGAGAAAATTAATTTTTATTAAAATTTGCGTACGTGAAAACATATGCTAAATTGTTTATACCATAATAAAGAATTGCTTTGAGTGGTGTACATTGCAGCAAAATGATATATTTAGTCTGTAGGGTAATGTCGATTGTTAAGGGGAATAAACCTACAAGGGACCGATAATATACTAGTTAGAGTTACTTCCCTCATAGTAACATGCTGGCAGTAGAGTTAGATGAATAAGTTATGTGAAGATAAACACTCCTCATATGAAAAAGAAAATGTCGATATAGTTGAACACAATAATTAAATAGGAGGTTTCAAACAATCTGATTTCATAATTTTAATATTAAAAGATGCACTGGTTTTCATCCAAATATACTTGAAAGATATACCTTACACACACACACACACACACACACACACACACACACACACACACACTATCATCATCATCATCATCATCATCATCATCATCATCATCCCCTTTGACCTAGTGCGGTCGTTGATGCAATGTGCTGCTGAACATCTGACCAGTTCCCTCCACTTGTCTCGATCATGTGCCAGCGCATATGTCTACCTCCTTCTGCCATCCTGGCTGTTGGCTCAAGTGACATGGCCGTATCATTTCAGCTTGCTCTTTTTGACAGTGGTGAACAGGTCTTCATACTGGTCTACTTTGTGACTGACGGTGTTACGCACTTCTTCATTTGTGATGTGATCCATGTAAGAGATGCCAAGGATGGTTTTGTAGCATCTCATTTCAAGTGCCTGGATTCTTCATTGCATATCTGCTGTCAGGGTCCATACCTTAAAAGAATACAAATGGATTGAGATGACTAGTGCTTTCAATAGTCTAAATTTAGTTTAAAGACAAATATTCTTTTCTCTCCATATGCCTATGGGTCTTAGTCTTGACATAGCTGCCGTTGGTTGCGCTGCTCGTGACAAAATTATTGATCTTGATCCCTCTTCGGTTAATATAGAACCAATATATTTTTTGAACTGGCCCACTGTTTCCAGTTCCTGTTCACTGACTTTAATCTTGCATGAGATTTGATCGCCACTATTTGTCCTCAGCTTTGACTTCTCAGCGCGTACCTCCATGTCAAATCTGGAAGACGATTGATCCAGGTTCTTCACTACGGTGCAAGCATGTCATCACTGCCTGCCAGCCCATCAATGTCTTCTGCAAAGCGTAGGTTGGTAATGTTACGCCCTTCAATGCTGACTTGTCCCATAGTGGTTTTCCAGAGCTTCGCTTATGATGCGCTCTAAGTAGATGTTGAAAAGCGTGGGTGACAAAAGACAGCCTTGGCGTACTCCAGCTGTTGTCTTGAACCAGTGCCCCACATAACCTTGAGTAATTACTACACTGGTAGCCTTGGCGTACAGCTGCTTGATGGTATTGGTCAACTTTTGACCCATGTTGTACTTCTTCATTCTGGCACAGAATGATTATGCCAGACTCTATTTAAAGCTCTTTTGAAATCAATGAAACATAATAGATGTGTTGTTGCTGTTGCGTGTATTACTTTTCACACATAATCCTGAGACTGAATCTGCTTGTTCGTAAGCGGTTATTTTTCATCTTGTGTATTCAGTTTGTTAAAGATGATCTTCAGCATCACCTTACTTCTCAAACTGATAGTTCTGTTATTTTGGCACAGCTGGAGAGTGTTATAATCAGTGACCAAGTCCTCTGTGTTGGCCATTCACCTGTCTGCCAGAGCTTGTTACAGATTTTTGTTTGTAGCTCTATCACTGTTTGACCCACCCCCCTTTCCTTTCTTGATAAGTTCAGAAGGGATGTTGTCTACTACAGCTGCCTTCCCATTCTTCAGTCCTCTTATTGCTGACTCCACCTTTTCTTTCAGAATGGGAAAATCGTCATCATTTGTGGACTTTGGAACTTTAAGCACCTCTGGGTCTCCCGTGGATGGATGGTTGCATAGTTCTTTACCATACTTAGTCCATCATTCTGCAATGTTAATTGCTTCTGTGAGGCATTTCCCATTTTCATCTTGAATGGTACTGACTCTTGGCTGTTCCTGTCTGGTGAGGTCTTTCACAATTTGGAATGCTGTTTTGCTGTTATTCTTTGCACTTTTGTCCAATCTTCGTTTCCTTTCTTCACGTTTTTACTGATATTCTTGTTTATTTCCCAGTTCTCCATTATCCCTGTTTTGTGTCTGGTGTTTTTGGAAATCTCTTCGGGCATCACATTGATTCATAATCTCCTCTGTAACCCAGGGTTTGTTCTTTGGGCGATGGAGGCCAATGATGTTTTTGGCAGCTGTTGTCATGACTGTGTTGAAAGTGTCTGTCATAACTTAAACATGAACATCCATCACAAGGAGTGGAGTAATTTTTCCTTCAATTGTGGCTTGAAATGACTTGCATATGTTAGGGTCCTTCAGTTGTTCAAGGTTGAATTTAAGCCGGAGTTTCTTTGGCTTGTTAATTTCCTTCAGCCTAACTTGGAAGTTAATAATGACAAGGTCGTGATCGATCCCAACATCAGTACCTGGGAACGTTCTTATTTTTGTTCTATTCATGCCTGATCGGTAACCGTTTTGAACCACATTAAATATTAGTGACATATGAAAGAAACCGATACAAATATTAATATATTCCCATTTTCTAAATGAATGTAATATTGCACACAATCCTTTATGCTTTCTGTTCCCCTCTCTTCTCATGCATACCAGACAAACTACGCGGAAATGTAGAGTGAGAGAGAAATGGAATTTGGTCTGGATTAAAACATTGAAATATAAACCAGGTAACCTACACGAATATGGTTCGTCGTAACGATAGATCTGCACTTTCTTTGGTATACTCCTACAGTGTTTATGAATGATACAAAGTTGCAAACCACGTCGACATTATACGCCACATTTCTCGGTTAAGTGGGTCAAAACTGTGATGCATTTAATTTGTTTTTGTGGTTGTTTTTTTTTTTAAAAACATTATAATGTTCTAAAATCGATTATTATTAATTGAATATGATAATGTGCAAACACATCTCTCTCTCTCTCTTTCTTTCTCTCTGTCTCTGTCTCTCCCTGTCTCTGTCTGTCTGTCTGTCTCTCTCAATGTTTATGTGTATGTGATTGTAGTGAATAAATAATTAAATATCGCAGCTCTTAGATTCTTACTGTTTGTTGTTGCTGGCTTAACTTCGCTTGCTAAGATTTAGGAAGGGGAATGTCCAAGTCTGTTGCACGCACGCTCGTTACTGATAAGTCCAATACGTTGCAAGGTCGTCCGTCCACAGAGACTGCAGGGGTATGTCTGAGTTGTGAAAGGTGATGCCGATGGTTCCCAGTGTTTTCTTCGTCATCGTTTTTCCTCCATGCTGGCCGGTCTTTTTTGTTTAAAAGTGGCAGTGACCCGGTGAACCGTACAACGCCATCGTTCACAGTCAGAAGGTACTTGTCCTTGGGTGCCATCACTAACATCAAGATCAAAGAGCTAGCAAGAATCTGAAAAGCAGGATGTTACGTGCTATAACGCATTTTCCGTGTGGGTAAAAAGAGCAGTGTCATCTTTAAAGATAAGTTCTCTAATCAGTGTTTCCAAGGCTTTGGTGTGGGCCTGAAGTCGCTTGAAGTTCGATTAGGTTCACATAAGTACGAAATCAGATATAAATGCCATCTTGGTCATTGAGGTCTTCTGTTGCTTCTTGGAGCATCATGCTGAAGAGTGAGGCTAAATACGCAGCCCTTTTTCACGCCGTTTACAACGGAGAAGGTCTGTGACAGGTTGTTATTGTTTCTGAACTGACCAAGCTATTCATCATGAAGTTGGATTACCATGGTAAGGTACTTGGGAGGACAGTCGAGCTTTTCAAGGCTATTCCACAGTCCAGTTTGGCTCAGCATGTCAAATGCCTTCTTCAGGTCCACATATGTGAGGTATTATCCTTTCTTTTGTTCTCAGCTTTTCTCCAGGATTTGTATCAGGACGAACACCATCCAAGTTGTGCCGCTATTACCTCTGAAGCCATATTGACTCTCTGGAGCATTTTCTTCTGCAATAGTGGGCACCAGTCTCTTTAGCAGCACTCTAGCAATGATTTTTCTGCAATGGAGAGCAGGGGGATCCCACGGTAGCTTGAGCAGTCAGACGTTTCCCCCTTGTTGTTGTACAAGTTGATGATAAATTCATCTCGGAGGTCTTGTGGAAGTTTCCCTCGCACCCAGGAGCAAACGAAGAACTCTATCAGTTTGGTGTGTAATGCTGGGCCTCCACTTTTCCATACATTTGGTGGGATACCATCATTTCTTGCAGTCTTTCTAGTCTTTAAGCTGTTCTATGACTTTTACAGTCTCTTGCAGTGCGGGGACCTGATCGAATTCCATCGTTGGTGGCGGTTGTGAAATGCTATCAATAGCTGCCCCATGGATTACACGGTTAGTGCATATGAGGGTGTGGAAAAGTATCTAACCAGTGGTTCATGATATATTTCCTGTGAGTGAGTAGCTCTTGGCCATCTGCTCTCCGTAGTGGGCTATGTATTTGGAAGGAAGAAATGCACTGCTTTAAACGCTTCATATAACCCGTTGTAGTCACCAGTGTCGGCGTACAGCTGGGTTCTTTCTGCAAGCTTTGTCCACCATTTATTTTGCATGTCTCAAAGCCTGCACGGGGGGGGGGGGGGGGGGGAGCTGCATTAGGTCGGAATGCTGTTTTCTTCTCTGGACAGGATGGTTAAGCGAGGTGGGCTTGGTACGCTGATCTCTTTTTTAGCAAGCAGTTCTTAG
Organism: Unio pictorum; assembly: GCA_030141615.1. Classification (NCBI taxonomy): domain Eukaryota; kingdom Metazoa; phylum Mollusca; class Bivalvia; order Unionida; family Unionidae; genus Unio; species Unio pictorum. The sequence continues at coordinate 1,416,916 of JARLTB010000042.1, read as the reverse complement.
ATTTCTTGGTTGTTCCCATCAAACCAGTCTTTGTTTTTCTTAGTTGTGAGTCCAAGGATTTTGTTTAAGGCTTGCAGGGTGGCAGGCTTGACGGATTGCACATCTCTTACGGAGGTAGATCTGACGGAAAACTAAATTCTTCAAGTCTAAACTGCAAGCCCTCTAGAAAATCTGCATTGACGTCAGCATACAAATGGTTTTAGATCTGGAGCTTCCTTCTCGGGGTACCTCCTTATAGTCTGAGCCGGGTTTAAAGTGGAAGTCGAGCTTTCATTTGACACGACATTAATCTGTGTGACACGTGGATGACATCTTTTAATTCTCTCCTCCCTACTATGATGTAATATGTTACGTGCCAGTGGTTTGATCTAGGATGCAACCAAGTCGTTTTCAAGCTGGTTTTTGTGCTGAAATACAGTGTTTTTGTGAGCTGTAATTCTGCGCGACCTTCAAGAAGCATGCGCCCATTGTCATTGAAGCCAGCAGCGCCATGTTTCCCAAGAACGGATTTCCAGGCTTCTGAGTCTCGACTTACTCTAGCAGTGACATCTCTGAGGATGATTATTTTTTGTCTCTCTGGGACACTCGTGTGAAGTCTGCGCATCTCAGCATAGAATATATCTTTTCAAAAGCATCTGGATTATTAGAGATTATGCACTGATGAGTGTGGCATGTTGTTGATTCCCTAATGTTAGACGTATGGACAGGATATGGTCGGTGTGACCAGTGGGGAGATTTGTTAACTTGGCGGCGATTGAGTCCTTGATCATGAAACCTACTCCTGAACGTCGTTTCACAGTCTTTGGTTTTCCTGACCAGTACAGAGTGCATCCAGTGCCGACTTATCTCAGACTTCCCTCGTCTGAAAGGCGGACTTCGCAAAGTGCAGCAATGCCAATATCAAGGCGAGAGTCCGTGCGCGATTAATGCAGAGTTTCGTTCTGGTATGTTGATGTCGGTTGAATTTAGCATGCTTTGCTGTTCCAACAAGCCAATTTTATTGTTTTCCCACGATCTGAGGCAAATGGGGCATAACTTGCTTTTTCTGTTATGTTTCGACCGCGTTGGAAGATGCCCATTGGGTGAGACAGGCCAACTGAGGGGGGATGTAAGGAGACGCCTCTCCATTTTCAACAAGCAGTGCTGTCCCTAGATAACGATGCTTGGTCACTCATGCTGCTGCTGGGTGACTGTGTCGTCTTCGAATCAACACCAGATGGTCAAAGCCCCGAGTCGCCTGCATGTAGAATTGATACTGCGGCTTCCATTTTCTCATCAATGCAGAGTTTTATAGAGTCGAACATTAAAAAAAATAGACAGTAGGCAGTTCCTTCATGCTTCCGCGTTAGACGCTTTAACCACTAGACCACCGGAGCGGTTAATATATCTGCGTTAACCCGGTATAGGTATGCGTTTATTGGCAACCTATAAAGTTTACGATAATTCACGTGCAGGATTCGCTCGATTAGCCCGAAGTTGACTTCCTATATTGTGTTCATAGGTCGATGCTTCTGTTATGAGCTATTGAAACAAATGATTCCTGGTACCGTCAATGTTTTGGTGATGATAATTTATTCCCCATTTATACATTATTATGTAGGAATTGTCTCATACTCTCTCTGTTAATACAAAGGGGGTGTAACTCTTTGTTAACATCACGTAATACTCTAATAATGTGGGTATACCTGGATCTAGTAATACGTGAAAACCCGAAAACACCATTATATAGACACTCAAGACAAGACAAGACAAGACAAGACTTTAGTACATTCAGGTTGTAATGGTTATAACAGATTGAGGTTTATAAGAAAAATAACATGGATCTATACGTACGATAATGATACACAATGCGTAACATGATATGCAATATTTGGGAAACAAAATCTAAAATCTCGCAAATATATTGCAAGAGTCTTACGTTACCTGTATTCATTAGTTGATTAACTTTATGAACGTTAGTAAAGTGAGTGTAACAATAAGATAGAAGTTTTTGTCTTTCCTCGTTAAAAAAGAAATGATCGAAGATTGTGTTAGTCATCCCCCATTTATTGAGACATAGAAAGTGTACAGTATTTGTAGTTATATGCAACATTAGTCCACCTACCAGTTTAAACCGAAAACCTATAATTTGAGGTTCTTAGCTTCATTAAATTTTTAGATATATCTGAATAAGAAATAGATCTTTTCTGCATCAAAATTAGCTTTAATTAACCTTTAATTTATACCATAAGATAACGTACTAGAGTTTGCTGGTCATGCTTGTATGTATTGATTTTTTAGTCGTTGTTCTGTCGATATTGTTAACCATTTAACTGGTACGAATCTCCAAAAGAAACTTAACCCAGCACCATCTAATATAGATTTTACTTCAAGTAAACATTGATTGTCATACGAATTATCACGAAAGTTTTGAGTAAGAATACCAGTTTATCGTATGACTTTCAACGTTTATAATAACGGGGGAAACGGTTAACTTTTGCCGTATACCATGTATAGAGGGATACATTTGTGACATGCTTCTGTGGAAATAAAGATGAGTTTTAAAAAATATTATATTAGATTTCCTAAATCCCTAAATTTCGCAAGCATATGATAAACACGGTGCGGTAGTTTCATCGAACAGTTTCAGTTGACAGACAATAGTGGATTCTAAATTGTAGATACAGTTTTTAAGTAAATTCATAATTGTATTACATATGGATACTAGGTTGTAAAGGCGATTAGGCAACTTTCCATTCTTTTGAAATATAAAGTTTAAGTACTTAAAATCCTCTACAACAACAATATCAGCACAGCTTACATTAAATTTCAATGTATACTTTTTTTTAACCAAATACGACAATTTTTCTGTTTTGATTGTAAGTTTCCATTCACAAAAATAAAGCATCCTACGAAAATGAAAATACAAAGTCAATAAAGCCAAACCGAAGCGTCTAACCGACTCAGGTTTCTCTAATTGAGTTACGATATTTTTGACGTTCGTATTTTTGTGTTTGTTTACCTGTTGGACACTCATTATTAGGCACCCTCCCTGCTGCTGTAGTGTGTGCGTAATTAAATTATTTTATCAATACTGGAATCTCACATAGCTAGATTAGCTCGAGAGCGACTAGAGGCAATTAAGAAATATCTTCCCGTCCGTGATTCTGTCACACAGTGATTACAATTGCGTCAGGAGTCTAAGGTGACATTTACAGAAGGTACAGAACAGTTGTGTAAACTAATTGGCGAAGAAATAAAAGAAACATGTTACAGTAACTAAGGCGGTAAAAAGCTCTTGAAACAATACTTCTTTATATTTGTGCCGTCTTCATACAGCTCTTTTGCCCCTCCTCCCCCCCCCCCCCGCCCATTCCCAGCAACATCCTCAACATGAACCTGAAGTTCAACCCCAACCTCTGCCAAGAGCCAGAAACAAACAAAAAAAAATAGATCAATTCACGTCTGAAGGTAATGCCGCTATCAGAGACCCAGACCAAAAAAATAATATTGGCGCGTTTGGATATCATGAAATGGTTTAGTATGAAACAGCTGAGTATGTGAAAATTTTAAAAGCTGCCGATTGGGTCAGGGATGTATATCGTCTCGCCACTAATACTCTGCTAATCAGATATGACGAAGATGTTAAAAATTTTATTACCTTTAACCAGAAAGTATATGGATATATGAGTATGATGTATTAAATGATAGAGGGGAAAATATCTGAGGAGTTTGTATCAAAAAAGATTATTCCAAGGACATAAGAAGAAATACCCACTTGTTGAGTATTTAAAGGTTGCTGAGAAGATGATAACATGAGGTTTAAAAACAGAGCGTGTAGTAGATATGTATGGAAAAAAATAGTAATAGCAAACCTAATAAGAAAACCGATTTAATGTGTTCTGCTAGAATGATAAAATACTTTATTTAATAGGATTAATACCAATATATGTTGGCATTCGTTTGTCTAAAAAGACGACGAAAGTGCGCCCATGAAAAATGTCAGGGTTGGTGCTTGTGCAGTGTCTATAGTAGCTATGTGGCCCAGTACGGGAGTGGCAGTCCTTGCTGCACGTGCTGCACGTGGAAATTGAGTCTGGCGTGTTTGGGAGTTGCTTCTTCTTCCTCCGATATAACATTGTCTCAGCTAGAAAGTGTAGTATGTCATCGCTGGCTTTCAAACCAGTGATTAGAGCGTGTTGCCAGTTGGGCCTGTCTAGAGCAAGCTCTTCCCAGGTGTTGACACCAATGTAGATGGCGTTCATGTCGCGCTTGCAGACATCCGTGAAGGGGAGAAGTGGTCGTCCGATTGACCTTTTGCCAGAGGCATGTTCCGAATAAAAAAGGTCTTTGGGGATCCGTCCGTCATCTATTCGATGTACATAACCCATCCATCTGATGCGACGTTAACGGAGGAGTGACCATGCTGAGAATCTTGTCATCTGCAAGCACAATGCTGATTGTTACTTCATTACTATAAGTGATCCCGAGTATGCGTCAGAGACATCACATGTGAAAGATGCTCAGTCTTTTTTCTTATGAGGCGGACAGAGTCCAGGTTTCACTGGCATACAAGAGACACGCAGACACAACTATACACGGAGATCTTAGTGTTCAGGGTCAGCATGCTGTTGTTCCAAACGCTCCGCGACAACCTGGAGAGAGTTGTTGTTGATTTTGTATCCGCTCCGCATCGAGTGATAGGTTGTTGGTGATGGTAGAGGCGAGGTATGTGAAATGAATGACTACCTGAAGTTCGCAGTTGTTGATGAAGATGCTTGTGAGGGGTCCATGTTCTGAGCCATCACATTTGTTTTCTTTAGGCTGATGGTCAGACCAAGTTCACCACATGCTTTAGCAAAGTTGGGCATCTGGTGCTGTAACTCAGCTTATGTGTGGGTGGTTAGGGCAGCATCGTCTGCAATGAGTATGTACCTGATGGTTGCTTCGCGCTTATTGCCTTTAGTCGTGCCATGTTGAACAGTTTGCCGTCTATTCGCGTATACAGGTAGATCCTTTATGTGTACGTCCCAAAGAAATGCTTGACCAGGTCAGCGATGATACCGAACGCTGTGGGGGCTAGGATGCAACCCTGTGTTACACTGCTGGGGATGATAAAGGGGTCTGACGTTGCACCATCGTACTTCACCGTGCGTTTCATGCGATCGTAAAAAGGACTGGATCATGCTGACCAGATCGAATGCACAGGTAAGGTCCATAAAGGCAAGGAAGAGGGGTTTGTATTTTTCTCTGCATTTATACTGCAGGTGCCTGACGGAGAAGATCATGTCGATTGTGGAACTCTCTGCTCTGCACGGAACCCTCACTGTGACTGGATACACTATGTCAACAAGCGTCTGCAGTCTGTTCAGGATGACGCGTGCGAAGACATTACCAAAGATTATAAGGGATATGCCATTGTAGTTGTTGCAGTCACTTATGTCGCCTATGTTCTTGTACAGGGTTATGCTGTTAGTATCTCTCATGTCCTGAGGCAATGCACGCTCATCCCAGCACTGGCAGAGGGGGTCGTACAGGTGTGTGTTCAGCACGCTGAAGCCGCACTTGATCCCTTCTGCTGAGATGCCATCCTTCCCTGGGGCTTCACCTAAGGACAGTTTGTTTAAGGTTTCTTTAGTTTTGCCACACTACGTTTTCCGTCCAATTCGGCCATGAGCAGGTGGTTTTTAATGTCGTTGAGAGCTTGGTTGATAAATGGTTCTCTCTAGAGTAAAGTTCAGAGTAGTAATCCACCCAACGCTACATCTGCTTGCCCATGCTGTGGATATTATCGCTTGAGGAAGACACACATCGCTTTCTGTATGTCATCGTACATGCCTCTGATGTTTCCAATATATGCTGCTGTCTGGATGCAATGACAGAGCTGAAACCAGTAATCGTTGGCGCACTGCCGTGCTAACCTCTGCACATTACTTCTGGTATACCTGATTTCTTGCTCACGTCAATACGTCATATACCTTCTTGCTTAGAGCGGTGTATCTTCATTGGCTGATGTTTTTAGCCATGTTTCTGTCAGGAAAAAGACGTCGATATTCTGATCATAGATAAAATTAACTATTTATGTGTACTTTTACGGCTAAAAATGGGATACATATGCCACAGCACTCAGCCATAAGAATGCAATCCTCTCAATCATACACATCCAAAACAAGAAATTGTGATTCGATCAGGTCACATGCTCAGAGAAAGAAAACTCACAAGAAAAGTAAAACCCCGGAAAGAGTGGCAGTATTGCTTTGAAGAAACCCTACTCCATCAAATCATGAGCCTCAATAACCGTGTCTTTAGAAGCTTCTTCCACATCGCCGTTTGATCGTGATGCCGGCCAAACCATATTTGACGTGTATCGTTCTCAATTTGATGAAAAAATGGAAACCCGTTTCTAAAGGAGTTTCTCAGACGACATCCTCTCTTCTTTAGCGACAGTGGCACCCGCTGAAAGGTTCCCTCCTCCAAGATCAAAGTCCAAGAGGGATTGGCCGTGTTTCTATATTTATGCAAGCAAGAACTGTCACGATTCTGAGTGATGTCCATCTTGACGACAATCCATTAAAAAATAGACCAGTACCAGGCGATAAGCTTCAGTACATGTTTTGCTCCAGAAATAAAAGATGTCATCCAAAAGAAAAGTAGACAACGTCACTCTCTTGCAAATAAAGGAATCAGAAAAGGACTCTCTCTCTCTCTCTCTCTCTCTCTCTCTCTCTCTCTCTCTCTCTCTCTCTGTCTCTGTCTCTCTCTCTCTCTGTCTCTCTCTCTCTCTCTCTCTCTCTCTCTCTCTCTCTCCGTTTAGCTAAATATTCGTACGTGATAATGGTATTGTGGCAACCCCATCCACCCAATCGAAAACAACTCATTCAACCAGCCCCTAAATAAATTATCAATACTATATGTGAATGTTGTTTAAATGTCTCGAGAGAAACGACGGTACCTTTGCCCAAACATCAGAGAGAACGCAATTGAAAACATTGAAACGTTCTTCGCCAAATGGATGAAAAGAAAATACGCATCATTCAAAAGAAAAATATGTTAGTGCAACGCGGAGGGGTTATGTTCTGAAAATGTAAGCAAAAGTATTGCAAAACTTGTCGTTTGCCGAAATTAAACTTTCATGTACGCATGATTGAACTGATCAAACAATTTCCGAATGGTTTCCGTCGGATCCACCCAAAGTCGTTGTAGATGATGACGTCATTGATATATCGTCACAATTATTTAGACTAGATATTATCGTGTTCTTCAAACGCTAGAATGTTGACGGAGAAATGTTCATACCATAATGCATCACTTTTTATCGTAGTACGGATGTGTGTGTTTTGCCTCATTCGATACCTAGGAAACTAATTCTCGTTTCAAATCCCCATGACAAGCTATACCTACAGCGACTTATGGATTTTTTAAAACTTTGTTGTTGAATGGTTGCTACAGGTGTAAACACACACGAGACGCGATTGTGTTAATCATTAGGGTTGGAGTTTTATACGACAGTCCGTGTCTACATAGAGTATCAATCAAAGGCCAAGTAGCACTTTCGTACTGCCCTCGTCTACAGTGATTGTGGAAGAAAAATACTGATGATATTGATCAGACACGCTGGAACATCTAAGGTAGCGATCAATCTATGCACGATGACAAGTCTGACTTATTAATGGCTGTATTATAGCAGTTTTGCTGTGTATTGATTTCTGTACACTGCAGTTACGTAAGAACTTATATGTAGTGATCATTTTATGTTATTGAAAGAGAAAAATATGACTGAGTTGTGAATGTATTTTGTAATAATATCTAAGACTGGTTTATGTAAACAATGCTGAGCAATAGTCAGGGAACTGATTGCAAGAGAATTATGAATGTGTTTATTTGTGTATCTAGTAATGGCTTAATCCTGCCACAAGTTTTGGAAGATCAGAGATAAGATAAGGGAAACTGAAATCGCTTAATCGTTTGAATGCGTCATACAGGATAATTTTGGAGGCCCATACAATCTACGAATTTTCTGAAATAAATCTAGTGCACATTGATGAGTTAGTAAAATTGTCAGTGACCTGAGAAGGAAAGAAACATGGGCAACGTTTTGAGGGAAACAAATCTAAAAATAATTTTCAGAATATCGTGCTTTAAAAAGAGAGCACTCTAAAAAAAAGCGTTAAATCGTCCCCTGTAAGGTAACAATATCAATGTATACGTAGACTTTGTGAACAGTAACATCATATTCGTATAACACCTCAGTATAGTTTGCATATTCACACGTATAGGCTTGCACCGCCTGTTAACGTTGATCATACACCGGGGCACTGAGTCGTCATACCGTTGTTTGATTTGACTATTCCAGTATAAACAGCGTTGGATGATCCCATATGCGGTCATCCTGTCGTTGAAGCGTTTCGTGTACTGCACGTATTGAGTTCAAATTAAACTATGTGTATTATTATTATACAACCATGTATATCGACATATACGGTCGTATCACTGCTCGACGATGCTTGTGTGGATCTAAGACGATTTGCAATTAAAGCGGATTTGAATGAATTTGCCATTTGAATTGTTGGTGGTGTCGATCAAGGTGAGATCGGGATTTTGAAGATGAATCTGACAAAACTGAAAATTTCAAATGTGGACATTCAGGATATTTTAGCCAAGATGAAAGGCGACTTCGTGGTTGAGCTCACTGACAACGGTGGAATCAGAGACAGTGGTGTGTCGGCTGCTCATTTAAAAATAACTGTTAATACTAAAGCTGCAACTAGACAATACTTGATTGAACAAATTAATAAAACAAAACAATGCGAGGATCAGAAAATAGTAGATGCTCCCGCATCACCAATCGTAGTAATTTCTTAGTTTTGTTAATGTAATTTCAGTCCTTGAACAGATTGAATTTGGAAACATCCTCATGAAATTAGCACCTGATTGATAGGTGCGGATTTGGAACACTTGTAGATCCAAAATTCCCTTGAATCATGGTTTTCTCTACACAAAATTTTGCTTGTCTATACCGATAAGTACAGGTTTCATTCTGAGCATTCCGGCATTTAACCTCATCATGGTACATGTACATTCATTGGTTTACTGTGGAAGTTAAATTAGGATTTTTAATCTATGAATATTGTAAAGCAAATATGTTCCAATATAGTTTTATGTTTTAAACGATTCTTGCTGTGGTAGGATTACAAACGTGTGCTAACTTGAAAATATAGGTAATCCAATTTAGACGACTGATATGCCTGTGCTATATAGGGGTATTAATTTAATCATTAAACATTCGAAGCCATTCTCTCCCTACAAATATGATGCATTCGCCCCTTTTTTTCTATTCTAGCACTTTTCGTAACAAAGATATACAAACTGACAGATACAAATGAATAAAAGAACGGTTTCACTCCATTACGTGTGAAGTGGTTAAAACTGGCCGAATTGGATGCCAATGTTTGCGTGCGTAGTACTGTACAGACAATATATGAGTTATTAAATACTTTAATGAAATCGACATATTTGTTTTGGTACTTTGTTCTGCAAGCAAAAATAGATACAATATGCCAAGCTTTGTTCATATGTATTATTTATTAAGTAAGTGCAAACTATAATAATATTCGAATAAATCTGGATAGGAAAGAAATCAAAAAGATAAAGATTAAATATTTTTCATCCAACTCAAATATCCGTGAATGACCGTTTCTTGAGCTGGACCTTTCACTATACAGTTTCCTTTATTTATTATTTACAATGTTGAACGCTATGATTTGATATTATTTACTAAAATCTCTATTTTGTAAAACATGTCGAGAAAGATCTTTTGATTGTATGAATAAATAGGATTGTTTAAGCTGAAGTCATTTATTTGCATGGTAAATAATTGTATAGCTTCAGAAGTGACATAAATCGTAATTACATAAGGCGACTACTCTTATGAATTCAAATTACGAATGTTTCTGATCATACTTAGTTCTTCTGCCGTACATGGAAACATCATGGCAAGAAATATTTAATGTGCACACAGTTTAATCATTTGGACTATTTGAAAAATTACACTCAAAATGAATTATACCATGGAACATAAATTAAAAGTGATAATGACAGTGATATGATATTATTTAAACACCGATAAATTGAATATGTTTCTACACGTTATTGAATGTATATCACCGTTAGTATCAAATATCAATTCGGGTTAAAACATCCATACCCGGTGATGATGATAAATGAGAATGTTAGTAATAACTGGAAACACATAATAATAATTAAGGAAAAATGTTTTCTATCAAATGAATTCAAAGCTTGTACTATCGTATCTTCGAAGACAATTGTATATCCTTTATATATGTAGTTATCTATCTTCCTCCTTTCCTACCAATATGAATTTAACTCTTGTGAATCCTGCAAATCATGTTTTCGGGATTAGCAATCGATAATATGTTCATTTTTGAGGCATTCATCTTTTCTTATCGGTTCTAATTTAGCGTGGTTTCTCTTTATAAATATGAATGGCTTGTAAACATTTAAATTGATTGCATCGAATATAGATTAATCAGATACCCTAAAACAACATAGCAAAGTCTACTACTGAGCTCTTTAAACAACCTGCAGCTTGGCAACATTAATTATCAGTTCACACAGCTTGATTTAAGTTATTACCATGTTATGCAATTTCCGACCGCTCGTTTATATTTCTTAGTCCGCCGAGAAATCTTTACATGTAGTAAAGCAGTCGTGTAACACCACATAGTAATGTGTTATTGATTTTGCAAGTGGTGATCAATGATATATCTCACTTTTAAAACAACTGGCATAACTTGCATGTGCGAGATAATTTACATAATTATTTGGACAGTTCAACAGCAGATAAATTTTAAGAAGTACGCGATTTTATCCTTGTCGCACTTTCCATTTTCAAAACGCGCTCACCCCTTGCCGTCTGTGCGTTTTACTTCACGAATCAAACCTGTCCATAGTGTCTACCATAGCATCATTCCCCAAAGATTTGGAGAGATTTGTCAATACATATACTCAGCATATTCTATTCAAGTGATCTTCTTCCTTGACAGTCTTATGGAGAAAGTAGAATTGTGATAAGCGTCTGTGACAAATCGTTCTGAAATATACATCTGTATCCCAGTTTATTCCCTCTAATCCATTCATGCAAACCGTTAAGATTATACAATATGAGACATCTCTTAAACCAGACATCATACACGATTTCATGATCCGAATGCCTTGACTGGATTAAATGTGTTTGAAAGATATACTTGTGCTGTCTTAATATTACCTCCTTACCGTTATTCACAGATATGTCATATTGTTATGAAGTTGAATGCATATCTAATGTTTCAAATACTAAAATCCATGATTCTGGAAAATATTGACATTACTTGTTTCATGATACTGACAAACCATAAGTCATTCAATCTTTTCTCTGCATAAGCGTGAGTAGTATCATTATAACTGGATACCACTGAACATTTTGTTGTTGTTGTGGGGTTTAACGCCATTTTCAGCACACGATAGGCTATACATGGCGGCCAGTATTAATGGTGGAGGAATAACCCGGGAAAATCTCCGGAAAGATCCACCGACCCACGAGAAGCTACTGGCAAGCTTTCTCACTTATCCACATTGGCCGAATCTGAGGATCGAACCGACGCAGACAGAGATGAGATGGCAGTAATCTTTAACGTATGGCGCTTTAGACCACTCGGTCACTTGGGCCCCCGTTCATTTTGTACCGCAATATTTTTTAACAAACCGCGATACGTATCCCGAAATACAATCATTATATTAGGGAACACCAATTAATGTTTGATGGTTGGGGCCTAATACTTTATTTTAAAATTTAAATAGTCCATTTGTCGAAATAAATATCTTGCTATTATTACAAGTATATCGTCTTTAAGTAATATAATTGGGTGAAAACCAACCAACACGTCTTGTAAAATTTAACATAATTTATTTCCCACAATACAAAGCGATTTGTTGAAAAAAGTGACAGTATTGCGAATTAAATCCCAAATATTCAAAATTGATATCCCCAGACCTCACGAATAAAGTTCTAATTAAATGTATGGGGTGATCGAAATAAGGTCCAGCACTGAAAGCACCTTTGTGTCTCTAGTATTGAATATACTAAAGGGCCAAAAGCTTAAAGGGTGATGATGTACTTGCATTCTTCCAATTAATTACAATATTATAATCCAATATGTCCTTATTTGATATCACTATTATTCTACATTACTGTTTCTGTCACGGGATACATAATTTGAGCAAATAACTAATTAAATTCCATCCAAATTAATTGATATACACAACAATAAGACTAACTTCTGCTTCAGACGTTATGAGTAAAACTTAACAAATGCAAATGAAAATAAATAACACCTCCCTTCATAAAAAGATTTATACACTAATGATTCTTTTAACAATTAGTAAAACATACACGTGATTACAAATTACACAAAGTTTAATTATTATTAATGACACATACCATACAATAAGCACCACAATAAACATGTAAAAATGCATCTCCAATTAAATTATATTTTCCCTTGATGTACCTGAATGTATTTCTGCAACAACAATATCCAACTTAATAATTTCTGATTTTTATTTAAGGGGGTTGTGATAAATCAATAGAATAATCGGAGAAGGAACTGAATTAAAATATACTTCATAGTGTTGTAAATCAAATATCAAAGCTGAGCATTATTTCTCAGTTGTGGAATAATTTCTCTGGTATTTTGTTTTAAAAACATAGTACACTGGATGATTTACGCCATATTTGTCTGCTTGAATCAACACTCCACCAGCCTTTTCATCCCTTGCATCAACATACATTTTAAATGATTGACTGAAATTTGGAGCTGTAAGAACTGGTGCACGTTTAATGAAACTTGGTTTTCCTGCTCAATACATTTGTCAGGGATTCAAAATGGAACATAATTGTCGATATTATCTAGTCATACCCAAAATTCGCACTAGTTGCTTTTTACTGATTCTACATGGAATTCACTTAAATTAATCGTCAAATAAGCATCAGTGAGTCTGTCAAAGAATATTCGAATTGTCGCTAAATGATCGTCCCAGGTGTTGTTCTAGATGATGACATCATCAATATAGGTATCACAATTATCCATACCAGAAAGTTCATTAAACGTTAAAAGTAATAGGCGAATCTTTCATCCCAAACGGCACAACTTTATATTGATAAAGTTCTTATGTAGTTACGAATCCCGACTTTTGTTTGCCCTGCTCGGGAGTTAAATATGCCACAAGTCCGTTCAGAAAGTCAAATTTGTGGACATACTTTGCAAGAGAGCCATAACTCTATCAGCATGCTGAAAACTTATTTCCTTTGTATTTGTATCATACCTAATTTCAGTTTTGACTGAGTAGAGCGTAAATTAGTGCTTGTAACTTCACAAGCCTTTGAAAACTTAGACTTTAAATTAGAAACATAATCGAGGAAAGTAATCTTTGGATCTTCATAAGAAAAATGTTTGTCTGTTAACAACTTCAAAGATATTTCTTTGCCATAGCTATGTTAACTGAATGAGGTGGATATAAATCAGGAATTTCTTTTTCAATAGGAACGAATTTCTGATCCAAACAATTTGATTAACCTTAACCTTTGGTAAAGATATCACGGGTTCAGAGACTAAGTCTGATGAAAAATTTACACAATGGAGATGACCATTAACAAAGTCGGACAAAACTCCCTGAATACGAACATTTTCATTAAACGACTTCTCATCAAAGACCAGGTACCTCATAATTAAAGCCTCTAAAAAGCTCCCGTGTCTCTTAAACGTTAAACAGGGATAGGATTTGCAGAACCACTAATAAGTTATATATAATATATGAATATTTCATCATTCTCCATTCTAATATCTGACTGGGCTTTGTTTAGTTTAACAAATGAATTGTTTCAGTACATGATCATGACATGGCTTCTTTGAAAACAGAGCATTTCGAATAGCTCTGTGCTGATTATGTTGGTCGATCCAGAATCAAACACAAAATGAGTTCTCTGTTCTACGCTTCACTGACGGATTCCAGTCCAACATACCTATCTGGCCTCACCCATGTGTACACACCAGCAATTTAGTTATGCTCCAGTTCTGACAATCCTATACTCATTATTCCCAATATGAAAAGGAAGTCATATGACAACGTTCTTTTGCATACTGGGGCCCAGCAACGTTAAACAAATTGCCCATTGAAATTAGATACAAAGACACAGTGATCCCTTTCAAGGGTGCTCTTAAAACTCACCTTGCTCGAATGCAAGATCAAAACTAAAGACCTAATAATGTTTCCCACCTTAAATATTTTCAGCATATTTTCATGTTTTTTTAATGTCATGATGTTTGTTGTTTGTTTTCTTTGTTTTGTTTTTATAATCATATCAGTACAGATGTTATAAAATGCTTAGAGCTTCTAAAGGTTAGGCGCTATACGAAGTCATCATCATTATTTTGTTAGTATGGATAAATGTCTACCATTCATAATATGTACAGATCAACGTGTGTCTAGTGTCGAAACCAGAAATACTTTCCGTGTGTGTATTGATTACTGAAAAATAAACAATATCATCAACACAAATTCATTGTCAATACCCAGAATCGATCATTGTATTAACATTTGAAGTGCAAAATAGCTTAAAACGTTTGACCTTCAGAAGGGATTCTAGGAATTCCACTTACAGAAATGAAAAAGGAAATTTCACTATTTGTGATTCAGGACATTACCAATATAAAGTTATGCAGTTTGGATTGAAATGAAAGAGATTTTGTTTCAAAAATCCATTCCGATTTGAAGTAATGACATTTATTGATTCTATAGAAATATGGTTATAATATCTGAAAAGCTTCTGTCAGTTTCTGCATTGGAATTGGTGTCAATTAAAAGGGATGCCATCATACATCATTACCAAGGTTCTTCGTTTAAAATATTCCAAATAATGCTTCCTCGTCATTATATTTTATCGGCGTTGATCGCTCTTGTTTTCCGTCCAAAATAAGCCTTCTTTTGTTGCATGAGTCTTATTTAATGCTACGACTGACTTCTGAGATGGGCGGTCTTTAAGAGAGACGGAATATTCCTTAGGATTAAGATGCGTTTCAGTGATGTTTCTTATATAATCTAAAGGATATGGCTCATAGTCAGAACCAATGTCTTTATGAATACTTATAAACATCTAGGCTAAATACATGTTAAAATGATCCCAAAGGAATTGTTAAATTTAGCGTGTCTCACGTTTGTTGACATTGCTGACATTTTTTATATCATGTTCAGTCACTTGCTTCTTTGAAAGTTTCTTGTGAATTAATTTACATTGTATACTTTAGAATCTCTAATTTCAAATGGCTCAAACAGTTGCTTTATTTCAATAAAATCACAAATACATTAAATCAAAAGTGTTGCCGTCTGTGTATATTGTGTTCTTTCAATAGAAAGTAGTTAATAACAGGCAATATGACGTGCTTGCAATAATAATAATAATAATAATAATAATAATCATGAGGACTTTTGTAAAGCGCCTAATTTTTAGCAGCTCTAAGCGCTTTACAACATCTATAATGATATGACTACACTACAGAAAAGACGAAAAACAAAAACCATGAAATTGAAAACATAAAAACATGCTGAAAACATATAAGCTAAAAAACATTATTAGGTCTCTTAAGTTTGTTCCTGCATCGAAAAGGGTGAGTTTTAAGAGCACTATTACAAAGGACCACTATGTCTTTGTGTCCAATTGCAATGGGCAATTCGTTCCACATCGCCGGGCCCTGGTATGCAAAAGAAAGTTGTCCATATGACTTCGTTTTCATAATGGGAACACTGAGTATAAATTTTCAGAAGAGGAGCGTAAGTATCTTGCTGCTGTATACACATGGATGAAGCCGGATAGGTATGTTGGACTGGAGTCGGTCAGTGAAACGTAGCATAGAGAACACATTTTGTGTTTGATTCAGTATTGAATGGATAGCCAGTGTAGGGTACAGAGCAGTGGTGAGATGTGCTCTGATCGATGTACTCTAAAGATGATCCGAGCAGCTTTGTTTTTGAACGTTTTTAAGTTTTTGGAGTAGGTATTGTGACGAACCAGATAGAATTGAGTTACAATAGTCCCGTCTTGAAAGTATTAATGAACAATCAAGTGTTTTAGTGGCATCAACTGAAAGATATTTGCGAATGGAACTGATGTGTCTCAGTTCAAGATATGCAGCCTTGCATATGTTCAGGACATGTTGGTGCAATGTGAGAGTACTGTCTAGAGCATCACCTAGATTTAGTAGTGACTGTGTGAATTTAATTTTGGTGTTGCTGATATTTATTGCCTGAGGTAAACGATGTGAATGAGAAAGCCTTTGCGTTGTGCTCAGAATTGCCGCAGTTTTATCATCATTAATCTGCAGCTTGTTACATGTCATCATGATATCACATCAGAAATGCACCTCTCAAATCCATGGATGGTAGCAGCAACTTCAGTTGGGTTTCTAGACTTGTTCATTTGGGTGTCATCAGCGTACAATTGGTGAGACACTGGGTGATAACCTATGACACTAGACAGCAGAGGCGTAGCTAGAGTGTTTGGCGCCCGGGGACAAAATTACCCCCCCCCCCCTCAACTATGAAACCCATTATTTTCATCAATAAAATCACCATTACCTGTTACAACCTATTTCAAAGCCCATTTTGGCGCCCCCAATAGTATGGCGCCCGAGGACATATGTACCCCCCTACCCCCCCCCCCCCCACAAACGCCTCTGCTAGACAACGGCTGAGTGTATAGAATGAAGAGCACAAGTCCAAGAACATACCCTTTGGAACACCTCAACATATATCAACTGGGCTGGAGTTTATTCCAGTTGCTGGTACAATTTGTGTCATGTTGACTAAGTAGGACTTGAACCACTCTGTAAGGCTGTATTGTGAATGCCAAATACATGCTGGAGACGGTGAAGTAATATATCATGGTCTATTGTGTCAAATGCTGCAGACAAATCAAGGAGGGTGAGGACTGTAATCTTTCCACTATACAGAGCAGAGAAAATGTCATTAAATACTGTTAGAAGAGTAGTTTCAGTACTGGGGAAAGGGCGATATGCAGACTGTAGATTGCTAAAAAGATTGTTTGAACTCAAATGAGATACAAGTTGGGTTAGAACAACTTTTTCTTTAAGATATATTAAGGTGTTCAGTATGGTAAAATGCTCAACAATTCTGATAATATCATGTTAACGGAGACAAAAATCAGCATAAAATAAAATATAATTATTTCACAGAATTGAAAGCAGTTACATGTACTCAAGTGCATTTAAGAGAGATAACTCAGCTGAAACTAGACAGTGGTAAGAGTTGTCGAGTCCAAAAAACAGACATATTCAGCCACGTGTACCACATTTTTCAAAAATCATAAAAAGTACAAAATATGATCTAGATATGAATGAACATAATCTCACTTTATGTCAAGAGGCTTAATCATTTTAAAGATAAACAGAAAGTACAACTCTTACATTTACAGCTAGTGTTGTTAATATTTATTTCTGAATGCTATGTTGTCTTCACCTTAAGCTCCGCCCACCTGGGGTTGTACAATTGGTACCGTTATACCTATAACCAATCTTAACTTTTTCAGTAATCTGTGATATAGCTCGCTAGTAAAAACTAATATTTGGAGGTACCAAGCTGTGTCTTATCTTAATGTGTAAGAAATGGTCTTTGAACTATTTAAGCTGCTGGTTTCATATTTGTGCTTTACTACCAAAATAAATTTTGGGAAAATTTATTTTTTTTAAACTGACGTGTTTTATTCATATAAGCAATTTTTGAACTTCCCATGAGTAATATGGGATAAATCATATTATATCATATCAAGTAATAACTAGGTCAAAGGTCAATGTGCAAAATAGTTTGTACCTCTCCTATTGCAAAAAGTATAATTCACCTAAAATAAAGGACTTTATATGTGTTTGGTAGATGCAGAACTTAACATTAGAGACAGGTTGACATGACCCAATCTTATGATACAGTATAAGCTTTGAACACTTTACACCGTCTGCAGATATATGAGGTCATTAACCCCCAGTCCTCACACAAAGGTCTACTTACCGATCCACTTTGTAACACAAATACAAAGCTTTCCTCCTTTGAGTTGTCAATAAAATGTATGCATTAAGCCAATCAGTCACCAAATAGTAGATCACAGCTTCTAAGTTGTTATGTTGGATTTGAGGTGAAATTTGGGGAATAAAATACAGAAAATGCCAAATATAAACAGTAAGTATAGCTAGTGAGATGAAGTTAATAACAGGAAGAAAGTGTGTATCTAAAGGGAGTCGTGGATTATGATAAAAAAAATATTAACGGAGACTAAAGCAGCAATGAGACAAAATGAGAAGTGAAAATGTTATGACCTAAGCCTGGACAAATATATAGGGTCAGAGCCCCATAGGTCAAAGGGCAGTCCAAAGGCAAGTACTCCTTCCAGAATATTCTGATCTATCTCCAACTAAAAACCTAGAGTGTTCTCTATCCTGGTCTATGACCTGCCTTACAAGAACAATATATGTTTTGTATACGTGATGCTTCATCCTTTTCAGGTAAATTAATCAATAGTTGGCCAAAATCGACTATATTTTTTGTACATAGACATAAAGACACCAGTCTGTGTCTGTCATATATATATATATATATATATATATATATATATATATATATATATATATATATATATAGTTACAAAAGCGGCCATCAAAAGCCAACTTGTGCTATTTTCTGAAGATTTCATCCATGTTACACTTAAAAGTCTTTCAATATTTGACCAAAAATGGTCAGCACCAATTTGTTTTCCTACACCAAACTAGTACAGTTCATAAATTCCGCCCACATGTATGTGTTTCTATGGATACAATGTGAGGTTGTTATTCCGTATAGGTCTCACGGTACCAATTGTTTTTCCATAGACCGCAACGTTTATATTTTGTGAAATAATATACTTTCTATCCTACCTCAGCATGCATGTCACACACTGTCATATAGAACAATGTAAAATTGTCAATTTGGCAAGGACAAACACAGATACTCGATTGGATTTAAGAGAGATAACTCTGCTAGAACTAGAGAGGGGTAAAAATTGTTTACTCAAAACAGACACATTTTCAACCATGTGTACCACCCTTTTAAAAACATTTAAAACAATACAAAATATGATTTAGATATGAATTAACAATCCTACATGTTGCCAAGGTGCTTAATCGTTTTTAAGTCAAACAGAAAGTACAACTCTTACATAATGCAATAATTACATCTAGTGGTGTTGTTTATTTCTGAATGCTATGTTCCCTACACCAAAAGTTCCGCTCACATGGGGTGTACAACTGGTACCGTTATACCTTGTACAAAACGGTGCTTGAAATTTTAGTCTCATGAACGCAATCATATAAACTTCTTCAAACATATCCTTTAGATGTTCGGACGATTCAGTCTGGTTCCAATACTTCCGAATGATAAACTGTAGGTTTGTGGCATTGAAATGGAAAGTTATTTCTATCGTTGGTTTAATATTTCAGATTTCCCCTATCTTTAATCCTTATTTTTTCAAAAGACAACATGTCTCCTTCTGTATCCTTTATTCTATCTTGGGATCAAACTTTGTTTTACACAGACTACCTTTGAAAAACCAAGATATTCAACAAGCTCTTCTCATTCGTAATTACCTTCCATTCGGATGCCCCAAACTTAAAACATATTACTGGGAAGCAATCGCAATGGTTGGTGTCTTTCGACTTATACAAAAGCATGTTCCACCACGTTCCCTTTGGTTGCGTACCATAGACCTAACAGTCACAAAGACCTTTTGACACATCCTTAGACACCTTCGAACAAAACCAGTTCCCGGCACATTCAGTTGCACGTGCTCTTACTCCGCCTCTGGAAACAATAAACGTAATAAACGACGACAACCGATCTTTACAATGCCCTATCTTACCCGCTCTGTATCCTGCGTACGATCATACAGATCAGCTTCGAAAATATCATTAATATTAGATTATAGAATTTTCGGTTTGCTAGCATAGCAAGCAAACAATATAAACTCGGCAACATCCTTGCAGCAAGAAACGTTGATAGCTTACCATTTACATGCAATATGATGATGCAGTAGCTGAAATACACAAGTTGCTTACGCGAATGGATGAGGATAAGTGGGAACATTTGTGTGATAATCAGTAGAGAAACAATTGGTCAACTTATGCTGCATTGGTTGTTATGTTTGCAGGTGTTCTATTGTGTGTTAGCTTTAAAGACTGGCAATCTCAATATGGAACTGAAGTATTGTTTTATGGTTCAAATATGCTACGTTCACGTCGCCATGTATGATCTTCCTTGTTAAATTCACAGTGGCAATTAATGAAACTACATCACTTTCCACTTATTGTGTATAATGTATTTTCAAAACCAGGTACATGATGTTGCATGGTATAGCTATTCTGAATAGTTATATCAAATATCGATATACTCATGGAAGATAACAATGTATACTCTGTATATAACAATCAATAAAGAACTCGGTGAAATAACATTTGCTCTTATTTGGACCGCTCCGGTTACCTTAGTGGTTAGAACGCCCACCTCGGATCCGAGGAGGTCGCGGGTTCAAACCTCATCATAGTCATACCAAAGACTTATAAAAAAAATAACATTGTACTAGCAGCTGCCTCGTTTGGTCATCAGCATTGCACGATTAGTGTTAAGACTGGTCGGCCTTTTGTCGGGATAATGGTGTTTACAATTAAATAAGTAGAATTTGATCATTTCCTAATTAAGATATACACCAGAGTGATCGGATTCTAAAAGATACTGCATGATAATAATGGTCATATATATTATGTTAATACAATTATTACTATTATATAGTTTAGAGAAGGTACGAAATGTTTTTTATTCGTACCTCTAATGAGATTCGAAAGCGTCGTCAATCTATAAGAGGCATCATCGCCTTGCATGTACACACCAGTCACAAATCCAGGGGTAAACAATTTCCCTTTTGTCTGGTGCATATCTATAATTTTCTATAAATATTCCTATATGCATTGACTTCTGTCTCAGGAAACTGGAACGAACGTGTTGAAAGATAATAAATTAATTACAAATGGCAACGCTCGAAGTGTCTATACCACTGATTACATATATTAACATTGTCTGATAATAATGCGTTTAGTCGTGAATTCATAGTGACCTGGGTTCAAATATCCGTAATACGAATTTAAATAAATCTAATCTGCATCATACATTGTATATAGACATTCCTACACATAGACACGCATATCTGCACTGGTGCGATGACATTCCTACACATAGACACGCATATCTGCACTGGTGCGATGACATTCCTACACATAGACACGCATATCTGCACTGGTGCGATGACATTCCTACACATACACACGCATATCTGCATTGGTGCTACACGATGTTTCACCTGAAATGCACCAGAATAAATTCGTTCAATCGCATTCGTGCTTTTAAAAATATGTCTTTAGTATTCTAATATAAAGAATCATATATAAAAATACATCAATGGCAGGTTTTAGCAAAGAACATTTGTGCACCTCAATCTAACTGCCTTGCATTTTCACGTCCAGGTGTGATTTTTTACACTAATAGAGAAAACTCAAAAACGCCTTTTTAAGTGGTATTTCTGAAATACGAAACTGACCCTTAACATCTTAAACATTTTGCTTAAAGTTGCATGCCAAAATTAAACTACATTTCCCATTAATATATTATCTAGTGAAATGGTATAAAGGAAAATGTATTGTATGCAAAATTAACAATGTTATTACTACTTCAATTACTAATACTTATTAAAAGCGATCACTGTGATGCATAAGGCTTTGCATAGTGTATTATATGGGTTATGCTTACCGGCATTTGTTGAAAATATTTAAACATTGTGTGCAATGTCAGGCGCTTCTTGTTTTTGTTTATTACTGAATCAGCAGAAGAAGAAAAAAATGTATTTGCAATACTGCTTGAATGCAATATAGTTCCCAGGTATCAATGTGATTGGGTCCGTCAATCGTTCACTGTGTCGGTGAAAAGTGCACTGTACACACAATTTAACATATTACAAATTTAAATAGATTGTTCTTGATTCACGTTGTGAAATCAAACGATCCTTCTCATCAAACATATTGGCGCGTGTAAGAAGTTGGACTTTTTTTTATCAAGGGGTTTCGTCTTAGAAATGACATCTCGCCTATAGAATGTGTCATACTTGTATGACAATAGACTACCGATTGAAGAGGGATTCAAACGTAGATTGTTCGAAACAGACGCGTAACAAAGTCATTTAAAGCCAATTAATAAAAAAACGACAATGAATTAACTTAATTCTTCAACTTTGATATATAACCAGTATGGAATCGATGGCAATTTAAAAAATTGGTCAATATCAAACGCAGCTTTTCTTATTGCTACGGTATTAACTACATGTTCCTTTTAATAGAAATTGTTATATAAAGCCCCAAAGACTAATATGTTAAAAGTGATTGCACACCAAATGCATTGAATGTCACACACTTTAAGATACATATGTGAATTGTGTTTGGTAATTTCGAAGACTGCAACACTATTGCAGACTTAAAACTCTTAAATTCAGAGAATGCTTATTAAACAGCATATGAATACAATGATATAACTGTTTGACATTAGTTCTGAATATACAACTCATGAGTGTTATCATACAAAATTAGACAAAAACTTGTTTAGTGCCAAAAATGGTTAAACAATGTAAACCACCGCTCCATTGGCCTAGTGGTTAGAGCATCCGCCTCGGATGCGGAAGATCATCGGTTCGATCCTCGGACGAGTCACAGCAAAGACATAAAAGTGGCACTAACAGCTGCCTCACTTGGCGCTCAGCACTAAGATGTTAGTGTTAGGACTGGTCGACCTGGTATCAGGATAATATGACTGGGTGGGACATCATGATAGATGCCTGCGGCATTGTTCCCCAGTGCTAGACATCACTATAAACTGCCACACTGCAGACATCATTCCGATATGACTGAAAAATTGTTATAGCTCCGTTCAAAATCCAGATCTCTCTCTCTCTCTCTCTCTCTCTCTCTCTCTCTCTCTCTCTCTCTCTCTCTCTCTCTCTCTCTCTCTCTCTCTCGTCGCTTAATACAATGAGAGATGGAACGTGGTTTTTAGTTGTTTGAGATAGGACAAATTAGAAAGTTCAAACAAGATGTTTATGTAAATAAAAGTGACTTATGATTAAAATATTTAAAATGAGTCCGTTCGATCAAGTTATGACTGAACAGACAAAAGGTTTTCACAATTTGATCAGCTTTTCATCATCACATCGTCTTTCTTCATGTAAATAAAGAACGCAATAATAATTGATTCAGAAATTAGAATGGATTTAGTAATTCGTCAGTACATTTATTCTCAAAACATGAATAAAGTAAATATGGCTACCAATCCTTCATAATTTTTTATTAAATACACCATATTGACCCCCTTAACATTATCATATTTGGAAGCTTTAATACCAGATCTCCACACTCAAGAATCCAAGGTTCATTAAACAGCCACTCCAAATGAATTTTTCCAACTTTAGATTGCAAATATTAAATCAGGTTTAAATATTTTCCATCATCACTTACTTCTTGTACCATTGACGGATATGTAAGGTTGTGGATTTTGTGTTGAGACCTAGTGATTGTAAGATCATTGCGTAGTTTACAAATTTTTCAATTAGTTCCTGATGTGTCCAGAAACGCATTTAACATTTCCGATCTTCTTTGATAAATCTGTATCATGCATTCAAACAAAACAACAATTGAAGTTATCCTGCAACGTTTTTACATGCTTTTTAAATGTTAAATCAACATCAATTTAGAGACCTCTATAAATATTCCTCAAAAATTATTATTAGCGTCAATCAATGTAAGAGAAAATTGTTCCGTCCAAGCTATGCTTTTGATTTTTCTCCGGTACTTGGCTCGACTCAGCATTGTTGTCATGGTAAGATATTACTAGTAGATTACCTCCTAAAGCACGAGGGTGTACTGTTAATGTGCAATACCATATATTATAATAACACTGAGTCAATAATTAACATCACACCAGATAAATTTAAAGATTTGAAACGTACGATTTTCCTCTCTAATTTTAGTTAAAGTGTTAGAGAAGGTTCCTTATCTCCACTGACATTGTTTTCCACTTTAAAGCAATTTGAAATGTGTAGAAAGTTATGTTTTTCTTATTTTAGAAACGACTATAGAAAAAGTGATTGCGGCAAATTCATTCAATCACGCACGCACGCACACACGCACGCACGCACACACACGTATGTATGTATGTATGTATGTATGTATATATGTATGTATGTATGTATGTATGTATGTATGTATGTACGTACGTATGTACGTGTGTGTGTTTTAAATGATGTGATGAAAGACACGAACTACTAACAGCAATACACAAAGCAAACTTAAATTGTCTAGTCAGTGTATATTTGACTTTAGATAATCAAATTGTCTAGACATTGTTAATTCGACTTTGGCTAATCAAACTTCTCGAGGGAAGAAAATTTGCTTTTCATAATCAAGAATCGGCTGAACATGTAACTATTGCTTTATTACACCGTATATTATTTCGATTATAGATACCTAATGGCGACCAGTTTATCATGTTTTATAAAATCCACAAAAGACTTTATTTAACACAGACGTTTTAAAATAATAGAGTTTAGAATGCGGCTTAAGTATACGTCAAATTCAAACAACAATCTTTAGATGTTTAGCCATCACATGAAAATGATCTGTGCGATATCCTTTGGTAATATAGTCATGACAAAGAAATACTCCTTTTAAAGAATAACAGGTTATGATCTTGCGTGACCAGACATTGTTTACCTTCAAGGTTGTTTGAAGAGTCAGTATGCAAAGTAAGGAAATTCAATCTTTCAGCGATTCAGTCTCAGCTGTTCTTATTTTCTGCGTACGCCGCCAAAGAAAAGAGCTGACAAAGAAAAGAGCTGACAAAGAATTACACCGAAGGGCTTACTAATCTTGCTCCTTAACAAAATAAACATCATTATACTTTTGTCGAGATAAGTGCAAACGTTTGACTTAGATGTCCAAGATAGACATAAAACTAGTAAAATGCTCTATTGTGATATATACTTTCAACAATTAACACACACACACACACACACACACACACACACACACACACACACATATATATATATATATATATATATATATATATATATATATATATATATATATATATATATATATATATATATATACATATATATATATATATATATATATATATATATATATATATATATATATATATATATATATATATATATATATATATATATATATATATATATATATATATTTGTTTAATGTAAATGTCATAGTCGTTACCTGTTGGCAATCATACATTTTTGACGATATATTGGAATTTTCGATGATGAAACAAGTAGGAATTCTGAACAATTAATGCTAAATATGTCTTTTTTCTTTTCTTAGCAAGCCACGATTAAACTTTCAGAGGTAACGTAATGGGTGCTAAACGATGAAGACGTACTTCTCGCATAACAGTATTAACTCGGTCAGTATAGTGTAATGAATAAAACTATTCGGCAATTTTCAGTTAAAAAAAGAAAAAGGTAACGGAATCCTTTAACTATTATCCTGGATGGTCATTCATGCATAGAAAACGGCATCATACCCATGAGATAACATGTTTCAGGTAGCATTATCAAAAACTTTTCTCACGGTCAGTGTGCACAATAATGGGTATATATTATGTTGGTCATCAACATCTTTTATCACGTACAATTAATTATTCTTAAGTAGTTTTTTGTAACCCTTATTTCCGTTTTTATTTTACTGCACAAAAAACAATATCATAACTTCGAAACAAAAATCAATATGTGAAATGTCGCTATTTCATGAAGTTGATCATTTAAAATCTAACAAGTCTTCAAAATAAGCACTAAGCACATGCACATATCCATCCATCCATTAATCTCTCTCTCTCTCTCTCTCTCTCTCTCTCTCTCTCTCTCTCTCTCTCTCTCTCTTAACGAGAGAGAGAGAGAGAGAGAGAGAGAAAGACAGACAGACAGCCAGACAGCCATAGATAATTCACGTTTCCACTCTGACAAGCAACATTTCCTCTAAAAAGTCCTATAGTGAGTACCATATATACCTGATGCGATTACATGAGAGCTTTTTTGTTGTAGCATAACAAAACAGTGCCGTCATTTATATCCACTATGATGAGGCTAAACTTGTCTATGATGAAAAGTTGAATACAGTTCATTAAGACCAATCAATGGATCACAGCTGTGCAAATGGCCAAAGGTATCGATTAACAGCATAGTATATGCCATTTCCCAAAGGCAAATTCATGGCATAGAATTCGTGTAAGATCACTTACCAGTGGCATGTTAAAGACATATTAATCATATCGTATTTTTCAGTTAGAATCGAAACATAATATAGGTATTATAGAAATACCGTGAAACATTAAATAATGCCGAAATTATAAATATATGACTTATAAAGTATACCTCCATTCAAAATTTAATGGTAAGAAGCAAATAATCATTGGAAAGAAATTGTGAAGTTTATATTTACGGCGAGAGGATGCACATTCCATTTTAACAGAAAGCGAGGCATTTCTTGTTTAAAGGAGTGTTAATGGTTATAAAGTAAATGAACTATATATATATATATATATATATATATATATATATATATATATATATATATATATATATATATATATATATATATATATATATATATATGTATGTGTGTGTGTGTGTGTGTGTGTGTGTGTGTGTGTGTGTGTTATGCAAAACATTTTATTTACTTCACGGTTTTACGTATTGACACCGGTTTTCTTTTTATCTAATAGAGGCATCACATCATTTTCCAATCGCCGTCGAACGAAGAAATATGTGTAGTATATTATGCTATAGCGGATTACGTTTCAGATATTTATAGACATTTGCATGCATATTTTGAAAGTAAGTCGTAGCTACGTAATGCCCAAAATGATTAATAACAGTTTCATCTCTCTTCAAAAGGTGAGATCCTGACGACAGGATTGAATTTATTTTGCTGCACTTGAATTGATATTTATAAATTACAGGTCTTCAGGATGTCGGTTAATACCATTCTAAACAAAGATTTGCAAATAGGTGTAGTCTATTAATCAAGAACACTTTCGCTTGAAGATCACAATTGATTATTGATTATTATTATTATTATTTCTGGGCTGCAGGTTCAAAAGCCATTGAAAAATATATATGAAATCTGGGAGACATTATCAAATGTGTGGTTTAGAAATTAAATTTGCTACGCGTGATGTTTGCCCATCAATTTCATCGAATCGCTAGGGGAGGGGAGGTCTGGAATTGGCTGGTCAGTCCAGTGGGGCTCAGAAAGGTTTGTTACATTGGGAATATGTATGTACCGGTACAGGTTGCTGCGTCCACCAGTCTTTTCTGCTTAAAGCTGCCGCACCGGCATTAACCTGAATGCAAAGCAGATCGACCAGCAGTGACACTCTCCCAGCTGTCAGGGTCGATGCCTAAATTCTTGTCATTATGCCTCTTCATTTGAGTATCTATGAATTCATTTGCCTTGCTGTAGCTCTCATACGAAATGCACTTATCCGTTCTATATACAGATAAAACAAATTTCATTACGAACTAGTTTGATCAGCTTGCTTGCATAAATGGGTTGCTTTTGTTCCTTCCAAGGTAAATGTTGGTGACAGGGTAACGTTACCATATTTCTTTTCCTTCTGTTTCTCAATAACTTCTTTTGGGTCATCAACTGTAATTTGGTTGTCTCCTCTTTATCCTATTAGGAGCTATTATTCCCATTGAGCCTACTGAGGCTCGCTTTTCCTGTGCAGATGTATCTATTCGTTCCTTTACGTTCTGCGTCTCTCATATTACAGACACCCATAAAATTCTTGGACAATGTATCAGAGAAAATGAATGTTACTCCCCGAGTAAACTTCTTACGTAGCAACAAAGAGGGTGACACATGTTTTGAAGAAACGTCATTTTTTGAAAACTAAAAGTTTCCTACGAAAATTAAAAATACAAAGTCCATCACGCCAAGCCGATGCCTCTAACTGACCGAGAGTTTCTCTAATTGGGTGAGCTGTATAATAATTTAAATAAATTGGAAGCACCCCAACCTTTACAGTAGTTATTTGATGAAGTTGAAGGTAGTACAGAAATTTCTCGGCTTGTTGACCGGGAAATGTGTCGTTTATTGGAAACATTTTGCCATTTCTCCTGCGCATATCGAAAATTAACTGAATTCCGGATGTGTGGAATGGAAAAAGCGAGAGGGAAATAAAAGGGATACTCTTATAGGTCCGCTTTTGGAAGGTTGATAAAATATGATTGACTTACACTCATTTAGGTGTTACATAAAACGCAACTAGCTTAGACACCTTATACTGAACAATGGTGATTCATGGCAACAATTTGTTTCTGGTCAAATAATTAGACAATTTAGAGGTATTATTATTAGTATTATTATTATTATTAAAACTACTAAAAACTAAATGGAAAGAAAAACTATTTCTGCAAAACATTTTCTGAACATTATTACCTTAAATTGTAATGATATTCGCACCTTCTGTAATGAGGGAACAGACCAAATTCAACACTTATTCTACGACTGTACAATTAATGAATATTTCTGGAATTCTTTGTGGAATTTATTCAAACTGATGATTTTAAGAAAAAAGTACCCTTTTGGCAACCTTTGGTTTCTTTTCCTTATGTTTTCTTTACTTTCCCATCAAAGAAACAAACAGGCAATGAAAATTCACCTTGGGGTGTGTGAGTCTTTTGTACAAAATATGAGTGTGCGTGAAAGTGGATATATTTGTTCCACTGTGTGTGTGTGTGTGTGTGTGTGTGTGTGTGTGTGTGTGTGTTTGCCTAAATAAAGGAAACTAAATAAATCTCAGAATGGAAGCCAATGTCAGGTGGTGATGTAAAGAAACATGCTTAATCCTATCAAGTACTGTTCAATAAATTAATAAAGTACATATTTTCAAGACGCCTGTACAATAATAATAATAATAATAATAATAATAATAATAATAATAATAATGAGGAAGAGGACTTTGTATAGCGCCTAATCTTTAGAAGCTCACAATAAACCTGACGTGATTTATTTCAATCAACGATCAATGTTAAAAGAACCAAACAACACAATATAAATCCAGCACGGCATAAACTCTATGACGATCATATATATATATATATATATATATATATATATATATATATATATATATATATATATATATATATATATATATATATATATATATATATATATATATATATATATATATACATATATTAAACACCATTAGTTTGGAAGCAGCTTTGGCTAAACGATATGCGTCACTAATCTGAATGAAATCTATGTTAATGATTATATGCAAGTAGCTGCATCAGTGATGTAACCACCCAGTGAGACAACTTTATCTCAGATATAGTCTAATAGACAGAGAAGTATTTAAAAGGGAATGGCCATTTAAAAAGAAATAACAACAGGAAAGTAAAAAATGAAAGGGCCTTGATAGATTGAATGACTATCCCTTTTGCTGAATGATTAGAAATACTTGTGAGGTCAATATAATGCGGGTAACAAGGCTTCCACATTCATCAATGATCACTATATCGATAAAGCAGCGGTTACTCTCTAATGACCTTATGAACAGAGACACATTTCGTGCGATGATGCATTATTGATAATGATGATAAATGCTATACCAATGTTGATTCGATTGGCGATGCAACAGGTGGTTGTGTTTTACAGCCACAAGCGTTACCTTAATGATTACAAGCTGATCCGCAAAACAAGGCGTCAGTGTGACCTTTTCTGCACCTGCGACTGCTGGGGAATCATACACGTGATATCGCACTAATTTCGCTCCGAGTGTATTACATTTGGCTAAATATCCTCTCTACCTTTGAACAAAAGTATGGACAGTTTACGGTCAGGACGTAAGCGGTCTGGAAATCATATAGGGCCTGGCATCATGAGAATTACCTCAACCAACCATTTCGTTTAAAATCAAAGGTAATTATGGAAAGCAAGTCTAAAACGACAAGCTTCGAGTTCCGAGTTACATGCTGTTTGAGTTTTCAAAAACCTTACAACCAGCTGATTTCATGCTAGTTAGCATCACCTGTTTTTGCCTATCATCACGCTCTGCAACATTGCTAAGCAAGTTTCATCTGGAGTTGAAGGCAGCATTAAAAGTTCCTCTGTAGATCGAAACATCTGGACTCGCAGGTGATACATTTAAGTTTTTCCTTGCATGCCAGGCATTTTTGGAAGTTGAGTGAAAACTGGTACATACTGAATATGATGCTTATCCCGCCAATACCACATTAGGATTTGTTTAACAATTACATCATTTAACCGTGATGGAAGGAAGATCGAACCGGTTTAGGGTGACGCTGATGTGGCCACAACAATTATTGGACTTTCCAAATATAGCGATGATAACACAATAATCAGATCCGTTTATATTTTAACTGGATAACAATTATGCCAAGTATTGAAAGAATAATTAGCTAGAAGTCCGTGTGCGAATTGTACCTATGTGTGATAAAGAGACCAGACATGGTCTGCCTGAAATGGAATTAAACTACCGACGTGAAAGGTAATTGAAGTGGATCAACGGTTGTGGGAACTGTGCTGATCGTTTATAGAAGCCTACGAGCATGGTTATATATGCTATTTGCGGTCTTCCTGTATCAGCAACTGTTATTCTTTGTGTGACTGGAATCATGATAACACCAATGAGTGTTGGTACACCAATCGGTATTATTTTCAAATATATATTGCAATTAACCGGTGTCTCTGGTAGTGCTAGTAAATTAATTTAAATGCGACTGCATTCACAAATGCGCGTATATTCCAAATTGACTTGCGGTCACACAGAGCAATCGTTAAAACATATTCAATTGGCAAACGGGGGCCCAGAGTGACCGAGTGGGTATGTTAGAAAGCTTGCTAGTAGCTTCTCGTGAGTCGGTGGTTCTTTTCGGGGATTTTACCGGGTTCTTCCTCGACCATTAATACTGGCCGCCATGTTTAGCCTATCGTGTGCTGAAAAGATGGCGTTAAACCCTACAATAACAGTTGGCACACGAGGATAAAATAATTATTACGGTTGAGTTTCAATATCACAGACAATTACGGGAACATATATGAAACGGCAGGAATTATAGACAAAAATGTCAAACAAACCAAAACAATCTTCACACAAAAATTGTTTATCGATCGATAACACAATGGGTATATTAATCGCTACCATAAGGTTTCCAAAATTAAGTACACTCTGCCGGATTTCTTTTCTACAATTACAGCAGGGAAGCACACATTTGTGGAACCTTTTTGGTACTACCTTTCAGACAAGACTCTGCTGTCCATGACTGACTGACTCACGTTATATCACCTGTGTGCGGGATGCTTGCAAACTCAGCGGACAAATTATGGGCTATTCGTGTTCCTATGCAGAAGAAAGATCTGCTACACGTTCGTTTGCTACAAACGTGTCCTTCCAAAAACGGATTCTTCAGGACTGTACTAAGTATTTGACCCATAATATAAATCAACTAAGGAAACTATATATATATATATATATATATATATATATATATATATATATATATATATATATATATATATATATATATATATATATATATATATATATATATATATATATATATATATTGCATAACTTTACATATATGTTTACAAGGTCTGAGTGAAAGCTAAGTAGTTTCATAGATGTGACGTCATCGTTTTCTGTGGTGTCAACAATTTTGATATTTGGAACTTGAAAACCACAAATAAACTGTACAACATCAATTTCTGTTTGATATAATGATCCACCGTCAGGACATCATCGTTAGCATTTTCAGCATTATCAAAATCATTGCCACCCTTAGATGATTTACAGTTGCTTTAAACAGCAAATATGATAAAGTCACATCGGAATCAAGAGGGAAAACAGTGATACCTTGATTGAAAATTAGTTCGAGAATGATGACAAAAAATTATTCAAGAAGGCGTATAAACGATTAGTCAGTAAAATAGCTGTACAAATTCCAAACCATTTTAGACATTTAAAATGTACACTGTGTGATCATCCAAGTTATTGCAGTATAACTTTTGACCATTTTAGACATTTAAAATGTACACTGTGTGATCATCCAAGTTATTGCAGTATAACTTTTGACCATTTTACAAACGAACGTGACTTCAAAATAAAATAAAATTGCATTTCAGTTGCTTATCAGCATCAGTTTTGGTTAACCTGGGCACAGCCCCTTTTAAATGGGTTGAGAGAGAGGGAGAGATTGAGTTCGTAGTGTGATGATGGGTGTGTTGAGAGAGAGAGAGAGAGAGAGAGAGAGAGAGAGAGAGAGAGAGAGAGAGAGAGAGAGAGAGAGAGAGTTTACCTATCTCTCATTATGTAGAAGATTTTCAATAAAAATAACATTCACAAAACGAGCTGAAAACATCATAATACAAATCGGAAAACAAGGTTTGAAATCATTATAGTGGCACTTCCTTCTGTTTTTGTTGTTTTGTAACTCTTGGGGAAAAAGGTTATAGTAAATTCAAGATACAAAGATATTTTGTCGGAGGCAATATTTGGTGTTGACGCATAACAAATAATACACCTGAGCTAATAATTACAAATAATGAGACTACAAGTACATACAAAGATTGACTTTCTCTCCATACCACAATGTATATGCTTATACAATAATAATACAGTCTTTCTGGTCTGTGTATCTATCAAAATAAGTTTTTCTGCAAACAGTGTTTGTATTGTTACAATTTCAAATAGTGACTTTAAATCTAAACGTGATTAGTCTTATTTTATATACATTCCGATCTCTTTTTGATTACTTTGAGAATGTTAGAGGTAAATCGATTGTTTATCACACCGTTGGAGAGAAAATATAACTTTTAGACAAAATAACGTAATAAGTGTATAATCAGTTAGTGTCCTGACACGAATCTAGATCTGTTCTTATTTTAAAATTGTGTTTTACAATAATAGAGATGAAAATATTTGATATTGTCGATTGGATCAAGAGGGTACAGACGGCAATTTAACCGTCTTACTTTAATGGGTTTAACACAACCCAGGCACTGAGAATAAAAGATAGACTATTGTTAGCTTATATCTTGGTGTGCATTTTTATTTCGTAGAGTTTGATACAGAACCAATTTACAGATATCTAAAGACAAAAAAAGCGAAATATCAGGAGTAATAAAAACTGTGGAACACTGATAATCTTCAACGCGCAAGTACATATCTCGAGTGTTATACTATAAACTATACACAAATAGGTCCAGACTATTGCAAAAGGCTTCTTTTGCTTGCTTGCTTTTACCAAGTTACAATTAGTTAAATACATTCGGATCTCTCTCCAGTGTGGTCGTCATGAAAGTATGTTTCTCATTAGTCTCAAATTTCCGTGATTATATGGGAGGTAGATAACTGTCGATACAGTTGTAATCAAATAAAGATATTATTAATAGCCGTGTTGTTAGTATGTTTATTGTTAGTTGTGTAGCTCATGCTATTCCGTTATGATAATTCCTTTACAAATTGCCATACTAATATTTGATTAGACCTTTTAACCGAATTTTTTTAAGTACACATTTATCTATATGCAGGTCTAAATATGTATGCGATGTTGAATACCATGGACGTTAAATGCATTTTGGGTACATGTTTTGTCCCTCACATCAAATTTGGAACGTCTATATTCCGTCGTGGTTTTTGTCGTTTCGTCCAGAAATACTAGTCACGACAGGATATATAGACATTCCAAATTTATATGTGCGAAAAGTCTCAATCATGAGAAAAAAAGCTATGAGAGTTTGATAATAGAACAAATTTTTGTTTTGGAAATTTGCCTCTAATTTTTTTAACTTAGGGTAATTGTCTATAGCCACCATGTCTATGACGTTTACACCAGTCTTTATATTGTTAAGTCCCTTAAACAAAAGTATTTAGTAAGTTACAATAATAATATTGTGGAAGCAAAACTAATAGTAAACCCTACATTTTGTATAGATCCAACGTCGAAAGCTTTTTCAAGCATTTTATCGAAATATTCTTCTTTGAAAGTCAGTCCAGGGTTCCTTTACAAAAGATTAATTAAACATTTTAAAGTAATATGCGCAGCACCCGTGAACATTCTGGAATACATCTTTTTGAAACCAGTTACTTACTTCGCGATATACACAGAAACGCGGACATTTTGGTCATTGAGTAAAAGTCATTAGCCTGAATACCGGTCGCTATTTATGACCATTCAAATACATTTTGTCAACATGTAAGCTTAAGAGTTAACCGAAATTCTGATCATCGCATCAGTGCTGGTAAATATATTACCAACAGTCATTATTTTAATATAATCTGAAACACACTCATTCTCAAGTACTAACAATTGCTTACAAAAATAACATTGAACTGTACAGCTTTTTGATCTTATACTTGTAAGACTTTGAACAATATTAAAATGGGGTTCAAATGATAGGCACCTGTTTAAATTGGGACAGAATTTTAATTTATGTAAATCGGTTGAATAGCAACAGAAGAGACCACTGCCGATGACATGGCAAAGTGCTTAAGACTTCAAACAACCTTTAGAAAGACGATTGTTCCAAGGAGACACTGGCTGCATTTGCTCAGCGTAGATTGAATCAGGATTGTTTTGCTTGGTCAACAACAAACTTTACGTTATGATAACCACTAGTCAGTTCTTTCTGATGGATCAAAATAGCTGGGACCAGTAAAACGTTAGTATAGACTTGACCTTACGCAGCCGAAGTGTACCTGATATAACTCCAGGCGTGTGTCAATTTTAGTAATTAGTATGCCGATTGTTTCTCTTGAACAAAGGCAGCTGCATTTATTTTGTGTCTTTGCATTTAATTTTGCACAGGTAGACAATATAACATTGATAATAATTTTTTTTAAAAACAATGACAATTTTCTGGTCGAAGTGTGAGGCCACTATGATAAATATGAGACAAGGTACTTACACAAGAAATTACAGTTTTAACATCAATCCCTTTATGTCGTTTATAGTGACGTTTATCAGCAATCTAGTCGTCCGTTTTTGTAGACATATTGTCCTTTAGAGTACATCTTCTGGGGTTAAGTCAGTGATAATCTAAGAGTTAGAGAATATCAAAATTGTTGCTAACCTACTGTAAAAGAGCGGGTTTTGAAGAAAAATTTTATTGCAACACTTACATGAGTTGATCTTGAAGTGATCTGCGCACACGTAACAAATAACTTTGACGTATGTGCTAGACCATCAATAAATCCCAAATCAGCGATTTTTATGATGCTCTTGTTTGGTGGCATCATTGATTTTTAATTAGAACCCGCTTGGATAACGGACAGACAGCTATGTTAAAATAGAGTTAAAAGGTGGAAAATGTAGCGACAATTTAAAAGAAGTGCCATAACATTAGCTTTTCAAAACAAATAAAACTATTAGTAATGGTCGAAAAGAGGGTAATAATCTAAAGTAGATTGGCTTGCGAATTTAATTTTGCTGTTAGATAACGTAAATTCTGATGGGCTAAGCTAATCGAGGGAGTGTTCCCCAGACGGAATACAATGTTTTAAGCAATTTTTCTCGCAACAGTACTCCAAGGTTATGCGAGCAGGCAAAACATTCTTATCTCAGGGAAAGAGCATTACTTTCGCGATATAAATTGTCCAGGGGACGGGTATTGGGAAGCTGATCGACAATGAAGGAGAGAATCTGCTTCGGAGACAAGACGCTAGTCTCGAAATGCTTTTGTGAAGTGCCACATTTTTGGTCGAATCTATTAAATAACTCTTAGTTCTAGCCAGCAGCCATTTGCTAGATTTATGGGACATTCTGCACAGAGAGATATTTTTCTAATCGGTTCACCCAGTTAACTGTGTTTGTTTAAAGCAGTACTGACCGAAAGTGACCTCCTGGAAAGGTCATTCTCTCACGAAACATGTCAGAGTTGATTTGAAACAGACAGGGTTGTTATTCAAAACCAAAGCGTGGCATCTTGACACGCTGACGAAGCGACTTTCAATGGAAAGCGCGAGAAATTATATTGGTTCTGATTGGTCACTGTTGAATAAGGGGTGTGTTCTACACCAGAAAATATAATAACTACTAGTTAAAATTTACTTCAGTCTTCTGAAAATTGCTTTGCAAGAAAGCTAGTGTAGAATTATTTTGAAAATAGAGACTCCGGAGAGTATTTTAGAGAAGTATCTTCGAAAACAATAGCTCAGAAAAGACCGCCGAAATCCAACGGTTGAGAGGCGCACCAAAAAACTCGAGGTATTTGTTTCAAATCCACGCTTATTATGATGTAATTGATAATGTTTCTTCGTTACAGATCTGCATGATTTGTTGATACATTTGTATGAATATTTTCATTTGTTACATTAATTTAGTAATGTGCTTTTGAATTATGAATTAGAATTCTTACCTTAATTTATAGTAAGAATGATGCAGTGTTAATTGATGTCGTAAAAACGTTAATTCTTGAATTTATCATATTGTTTGAATATTGATTGTGTTCTAAGATTTAATGTCTTACTTTAAGTAATGGATTATGGGAATACATGTGAATTCACCGAATTTTGATGTCGTAGATAATTTAGTGACAGTGTATAATGTATTAGGTCAAAGCAAACCGAATTAACATTGTTTTATTTTTTTGCTGTATTGATCTGAAGACATGTGTAGTTGATTACTAGCCGTAAAATTGTTATCACTGATAGTAATATCTGATTGTTCTAACCAGCAAAACGGACAGTATCAGCTATTACCGTTTAACAAGAGACTTAGGGTGTTTTACTTTTCTTTTGAAAGGAAAATCATTTTATTTGGAGACGAGCAGTGCAGGAAGAGAGGACGTACAAGGCGGGGAAAAGGAATTGTGAAGTAGGAGTTGCAAGAGGCATGCATCAACACAGAGGACAAGTCTGAGTTCGAGCAAACATCCAAGAGTGAGCAGAGAACGCAGTTCGACGAAACAGGTCATGAAAAAAAAAACGAACAACGTGGAAGAATTTTATTGAACACTCGATTCTCATGATGAAATTAGCTATCAGTAATAGAACGGCTAAATTTGTTTAATTCTATATGCCATTTATTTGTAATTCGGTTAAAATTAATTATAAAACCACGTGTATTCCGAAGTTTACCATCTGCATTCTATACTCGAACAGGCCGATTACACGGTCATCTCCTAGATAGCGAGTATTAGGGGTAAGTGGGTTAGAGTGTTGTTTTTATAAGTTGTGCAATACCTTTGACAAGTGGGCTTGTACAATATTGTACGAATAACGCTCATGACCCGAGACCCCTGCCACAGCTTTGATAGATGTTTTTAAATAATTGTTGCATGTATTGGTTTAAAACTCTAAGAATGTCATATAATATCACCTTGATATGAATTGTGTTTGAATATACCCTCTTGCATGTAATAGGAAAGACATATCATATAGATTTCACGTATTATATTTCTCATATGAAGTATGAGAACGGAGAATTCGTCTCCCTTATATGACATTAATCATATGGGCTAGGAATTTATGTCTGGATATGTTTAGGCAACGGATTGCTAGTTAGCAAATACTATTGTTGTGAAATGAAGTGAACTTCCTAAATCCATTTGTATAATTAAGATATTGGTTCTGTTAACCGAAAGTCAATGGTATTTGGCCTAAGAATGCATCTGAGGCAGACACTCTACCCACTCAGCCAACGGAGCAGTTAACATACACTGATATTATAACAATACATATCAATATTACACAAATCACAAATGTCGTTGAACTGATTCATTATTTTTTCCTTTTCGAATCTTATTAAGTGCCACACAAATCTTGGTGATGGACTAAATCACACGGGTATTGTCTAATTATATTTCTTCTTTGCCAGCCAGAATTCCTCTCTGTTAGAATAATATCTCTCTGTCAGTGTTATACACCTGCCATCTTGCCAAAGTGTTCGGGTAATTTGTTTCTAACAATTTACATTCAATATAAGTTATTTCAAAAGACTTCCAAAAGACTAAAATGATTCCTTTCAAACTTGTTTGCCATTGTTATTGATATTGTTATGACCCTAGGTTTTAAGCCAAATATTTCTGAACAGCTGAGACCCAAATCACGATCGCAAGTACGTTCTGTATGATCGTCGAGGATCAACAGAATTATTAAAGGTGACCAAAATTAACAGAATGTGGTATAACGGTTATGAGACTCAGAAAATCTAGATTTTAGGATGGCGGAGACAAACGTAAGGAAGCTATACATATCATATACCAACATGTTTAGTAAAATAAAATGTCTAAAAGTAGTATCGGAAATGTACCTCTTCTGCAAATTGACGAAGAAGAAAAAATCTAGACACAATATCTCGACCTGACTTTTATATATGTCAGACGACTATATATGAAAAGACCAGGGTAGGAATCGGCACACAATAATGTGAATTTAATTCATTTTCAAGGCGGGAGGACACGGACTAGAACCCAACTGAACCGAGTGTCACAAGGGTCCACAAATGTCGTAGATCAAAAATAACCAAAGAACTTAGAAAAATTCTGATATTTCCCGGAGTCTACTTTTACACACAGCATTGATTGAATTTTAAGTATCACAGTTTTTTTATAATAACTTCGATGATCGTTTTAATCTTGTTGTGTATTTGACGAAAAGGTATGTTCAGAACAACATCTACTCCGCAGTAGATGTTGTACATTTCAATGCACAAGCGTTTGAGAGTGTAATCCAAGATTATTTAATTTCACAGAAAGGTTAGTCTAGGTTTTTGTCACTTAAATCAGTTAAAAATCATCAATTTGTCTAGTTTCCTGAATTGAACGGGATTTGTTACGTTGTTTTGTAAATAGATTCATGCTTTATTACATCTGGCATTATGTTGTATTAGGAGACGAAACTAGAACAAACTAGCAGTTTGAATATAAAGAGGAATAAAAGATTGTCTTCCATTGTAATATTATTAAATGGGTGCCCCCCACCCCCACCCCCGGCTATCAAATTAAATAAATTAAAGGGAGTGGACATCTATATTTGTCTGGAAATACTGGCATTTTAAACAAATGGTGTGTAGTGTGTATTTGACCGAGCTAACTGATTGGGGGCAGAGGCTTTCGATCACCCGAGCCCCTATTTCTGGGTCCTTTTCGAAATGCTGTCTCCTCAGCTACTTTGCGAGTAAACCAGTAACAATTTAAAGTAGTTTACTCTTTATCTAAATAGTAGTTATATCAAATCCAGAACATTTTGTAGTGGGTCTATGCTAGATCTTTTTTTTTAAGCGCGCGCCTAAAGGCAAAGGGGCTCGGGTGATCAAAAGCTACAAAGAGTATCCAGAGGTTAACCCGAAAAATATTTCACTTAAATCGTTCGTCATCATTATTCTCCTCTGCAACATATTCATTACGAGTCCAGATATATGGAATCGTTAACAGTTTCGACAAATGGACGGACCTTTGACGTAAAGAGAGAATATCGGCTTTCTTAGTACTGCTTTGTGCATTATAACACTATGGGACGAGATGATTAGACCCTTTAGCATACAGACCCTATTCATTTCATACTAGACCGATTAGGAAGACAAGGTGATTGCTGACATTATCGCCGTGGATACCAGCATGAAGACAACAAAAGATAAGTCCTAAGCTTCGGACAATTTGAAACCATTTACTGGTTTGGCCTTTATAATCTTCGCACTTTTTAAAGCTACTAATCAAGATGCATCTTATGTCAGGGTCTACATTATAGGCCTTGAAGCCTTTTTCGACAGTATTTATAAATCACAAATACAATTCGTATGTAACCATTCGAAAATATTGTCCAATATGTGTCGAATCGACATTGGGTCACTTAGACCATATCACTGTATTGTTGATTTTATTTTCGGGTGTATTATATGCACTTGGTACTCAGAATTGCAACCTTTAAAGCAGATACTAATTACAATAGGTGGCTCACACACTATTAAGCACAAGGAAATAATCTGATTAGATAACATAGCTGAATAAGATTTATACGGTTCCTTAGTGTTGCAGTAGGCTCGTGTGACACTTAGGAACTCAATACGAGCTTTATCCCTCTGTTTTATAGTCCGAGCGCGTGTTTCGAGTTCTACGAGAACCAGACCGACAGACAAAGACGAGTTAATGGTTCCTTTCATATTCGTCCCATTAACTAAAATCCCCGATTGAAGCGCTTGCACGGGGTGTCGTTAGGTGTGTTGTTTTATTCCCAACTTATGATTACCTAAGGAGCACGCTTTGCGTGCAATAACGTGTCTGATGACGGTTCATATATGCTTTCCATCCGACGAGAAATTAAGTAACCTACATTGAATGCAGTATTTAATCGTGCATACCCATATAGATAAACACGAAGTAAATCCAAGAAACGAACGGATGTAGACATCACTCTTCGAAAACCGTATCCGAGGTTGAATGTCTGCTATCACAAAAGAATAATGCAGATTCAAACCAAAAATACATCATGG
This sequence comes from Unio pictorum, assembly GCA_030141615.1. Taxonomy (NCBI): domain Eukaryota; kingdom Metazoa; phylum Mollusca; class Bivalvia; order Unionida; family Unionidae; genus Unio; species Unio pictorum. Next base: position 1,376,208 of record JARLTB010000042.1, on the reverse strand, counting down.
ATTACGACCCAGTGGTAAAGTGGTCGTACATTGTCTACTACGACACCGCAATCTCGACGATTTGGTTAAATGCTAGCATATACATAGAGGATTCAATAGGATTGCGCCAGATAACTTTTTTGGGCAGATATAGACAAAGTAAAGGACGACACCGTCGTCTGGTATGTTGAAGTTGATGAGTTTGTTTACCCATAGGAGCTACGTATTCTGCATAAAGTCTATCCGTTTTTGCCAGAAAATATAATGATCGCCGATGACATGCTATCTCAGCGGCAGCTGAAACCACGTCATAATGGTCGGTCGGTATGTATTCTTATTACCATTGTAGACCAGGACTGGTACATAGTAAGTAGATCTTTGTACATCAGAAACCGACCGGACATAATATAGTTCCTCACAGCTACATCAATTTACTAAACAAGTTTCAATGGCAGTAGTTGATAGCGTCAAACACGTTGATACACATAGACCGAGCGATCTCGGATTGCATGTGGTTCAATTGATTCGACATTGGCTACGGGGATTAGAGGACTTTGAACACCACCAAAGGTTCACATTACACTACCATTGACAGTGACAATGGCAGCATCGTATAAGTAAATGATTAAAGCCGCTTAAGTATATCTGTCCAATTTGATGATTACAAAATATGGCAATGGGAATCGAACAGAGGTTTCTGGACGCAGAAAAGCCTTTGCCGAAATAAATATTGTATGGACGGAAATTAAAGTTCACCATGGAAAATAAAGTTTAGTTCCGGCTCAAGATAATTTTAGGGTTTTTATTCCATGTACTATATTCTGATACAAGCCGACAATAACGATTATTTCGTTAGTACCAACATATGTCTTTGATAACAGTGGTATTATGGGCTTTTTCAACTTCGCAAGGTATTCCATTGACAACTTTGCCATTGCTCCGTCGATTATCGATTTTCGATTTTCGATTATCGATTTTACCAGACACAACAATGGCTACGTTAGATGCATTGGGCCAACTATGATTATTATCAAGGACACACCTGATAATGAAGAGTATAAAATTGGAGATATGTAAGCTGTTTTCATGGCATTAACAATTCCTTTCCCAGTCTTCTCGTACAGCATCAAAAACAGCTGTGTGTAGGTTTATTAAAATTTTCTTTTGCGATTCCTCGCAGTCACACGTTGAGGTTTTGAACAATGTTTATAAGGTTATCTTCAGAGCCAAACAGTCACATTCGTTATTAAGAACCAAACCATTATGGCATGATCGTGTTGTCGCTGCTGTTAAAGTTGATGTGTCAACATTAACAACATTAATATAAAGTATGCATATGCCAACCCATTCCTTAGCCGTTTAGTTTTGTTTATAAAGTTTGAAACCGCTTAAAAAATGTTGTTTGTCGCTCACACCACCGACACAAATACGAAAGCCAAATCGTGAGTTTACATGGCAAATGAGAACCGAACAATCGCACCAAAACAGTTATCCCTGGCGTCTCAAGCTATGAATCGACACAAGAACAAAACCCGTAGTTAGAGGATAATTGGGGACGTAAGTGTTGGAAGTTTCTTTGCGGTCATTTGTGTTTATAACTGGATAATTCAAATGCGAGAGGGGTTCTCTTCAACCGCAGCCTTAACGAAAAAACTACTTAGTGTTGTTTATTGTTATCGATATTTTATGAAGGGTATAGCTGTCCCGAATCAACAAAATGGCATGATATAAAGGTTATTAAACAGATTTATTATGTGATCTAATAGGTTGCGTTACATTCTTATTCAGAAATTAATATACACATCATATACTGAAAATGATTTATATGCACGAGCATTAAACAAATCAAATTCTTGCTGATATTTAAATATTGTGAATATACTTGAACTCATATCCAATTCTTAGGTCTGTAACAATGATTGGGTGTGAACCTCATAGAGCATAGTCCAAGCGTAATATATTATTGGGTGTCAGTATTGATATTACCCTGGTTTATCAACATAACACACGTTGGCCTGAGCTACTCAGATTGCATTCTAAAACATGGAGGACTCCTTAATAAAATGGTAAAATGACATACTCTGAAAGCTATATGTAATGTTTGTGTTGGAGCTCTATTAATGTATTTGAAGTGAAAATGATTGAATTGTAATTCAGAACATGTGACCAGAGCATAGCTAATTAATGTTATAATTATAACAGTATTGGCTTTGTTTGAAATATCATTGTATTGGTCATTTAATACCGCCAAATGATTCATACGAAATTTAATCCTACCAACATTTTTCTTTGAATCTTCACTCTAAATGCACAGCCGAATGAGATAAACAGAGTACTATAACGCAAACACAAACAATTGAAAATTTAAATCAAGAAAGAATATGTGATTATATGAAAGGTTCGACTCACGATGAGGTTTCTTTTATAAATGGCTAAATAAAAACTATAAATACATCAACTTTGCAAACGGATGAATAAGCATTGTTTGTTGTTTACACCTTATATGTAGATAATGTATGGACCACAATGGAGTCGGTTGCTTCTATCACACAAACTTAAATTGATACATAAAGGGCTTGATAGCACATATTTGATACTAACCGCGTCTGTCTAAAATTATTATAAGAATTCCTATTCATCAATCAGATCATATTCAAGTGTCATAGTCCGCTTAATTAGTGAATCTGAATGACGAAATACATGCTTTAATGCAATCTAACATTAGTCCTATTTATAAGAAACTTTTGTGACACGAATATATAGGAGGAGGAGGGGTACTTGCATATGGAAACATACACTTAACCCAAAATTTACGAATCTTTGTAAACTCCATGTTAGATTTGCTATTGGCAAATTACAACAAAGTATATAACAATGCAATAGAAAAGCAAGTTCGTGTCTCTATCACATATAGAAGCAGTAGATTTTGACCTAAATCTATATTATCACAAATACACATACTTAACTCTGGACGGACGGAGTTAAGATTGACTACATTCAGCTGTATTGACTGAGTGAATGAAATCTTCACATCCCTGCCCAGCTGCATGTGCATTTAAAATTTAATTTGTACCTTTTGTGGCCTTTGTAAACTCATAAGTTGATTTATTTTTTCTGACTTAACAGTTTTGATTATATTGATTAAAACATTTAAGGCACACTTATAATTTAAACGTGAAAAATGTTTTTAATGAAGGAAGTAGAGTACTAGGAAGCTTCAATGGATAGCTTCAGGAACACAGAATGCTGAGACATTGACATACCATGTATGAAAATTAGTGTGGAATATAAACGTAACGACTAAATGCACCAGCTAGAGGTTATTCAAAGATATTAATATATTTACTGTTGATCTGTCATTATTCTGTTATAACAGATATTAATATATTTACTGTTGATCTGTCATTATTCTGTTATAACAGATATTAATATATTTACTGTTGATCTGTCATTATTCTGTTATAACAGATATTAATATATTTACTGTTGATCTGTCATTATTCTGTTATAACAGATATTAATATATTTACTGTTGATCTGTCATTATTCTGTTATAACAGACATTAATATATTTACTGTTGATCTGTCATTATTCTGTTATAACAGATATTAATATATTTACTGTTGATCTGTCATTATTCTGTTATAACAGATATTAATATATTTACTGTTGATCTGTCATTAATCTGTTATAACAGATATTAATATATTTACTGTTGATCTGTCATTATTCTGTTATAACAGATATTAATATATTTACTGTTGATCTGTCATTATTCTGTTATAACAGCACCAGTAAAGAGCATATGATTAGTTTTGATCTTGCACCTTCTCAGTCTCATTACATCTGGTCCATTCGACTAATTTTTCCCATTATTGATGGGTGAAAATACATTGCCGCATAACACGGGTTAGAGAGTATGTTGCCACGATGATCAAGCTGGAGAGAGAGAGAGAGAGAGAGAGAGAGAGAGAGAGAGAGAGAGAGAGAGAGAGAGAGAGAGAGAGAGACTTTGTGATTGTAACATGCTTATTGACAGAGTATGTACTATGTATACTTCAGTGTCAGGAGCAGAGATTGGTGATTATTTTGTGGTTAAGGTTTTATATCACTTAATGGTGATTCTACTAAATCTATATAAATTAAACGTTTAAAGGCCATGGGGGCCTTGAGACTTTTATTATCAGATACTTTGTCTTTTTATGTGAAGAATACTTCTACAGAATGTATTCTTACTCAGAAAATAGAGTCAGCCTTCATTAATGTTCCACTGCATTGTGTATGTCATCCGAATTGCTCTCAGGACCCGTGAAAATCGGAACATGAACGGTTTTACCCATTTAAGCATTACTAGGTTGTGACCTAGCTAAAGAATAGAGTAGTCAAACTATTGGTAACTTACAATATTTGTTTCGATCAGAAGGTTGATCATATTGAAAATGAAACCTCTTATTTACAGATGGCTGGTGTAGTTAATAGTGTTATGATAAAGAAAGCTTTTAATATTTGTCAGTAAATTATTCCTTTAACTGAGGTCACTTGTACCTTGATGGATCAAATCAAAGGGTATTGAATCATCCTAGTTTTATGACTGAATGCCTTTATTCTAATCAGTGTAACAAGCGACAATCACTCATTGTGAGACAGGTAAAAGACATCTAGATGTTTCGGAACGCTGTTAGCAAAAATTAAGCCACACAAGTACATGTTTGTTATTTTGCTAACATGGGATCCATATGAGGAAATGTAGACCACCCAAGGCTTCAACATGTGATCAGTGCTCAGAGAGCCGTCAAATGGTTGTCCCTACGTCGGCGAGACTGGAAATTCGTAGTTTAGCCTATTTCTGGTAATTTACTGGTCAATAAAACCCAGGATCTTAAATTACATGGATTGGTTGAAAATTACATGTAGTGTTTTCAATTACTGTAGATCTTATACACGTGTTTAATGGCGGAAAACCCAATCAAAAGATACATTAAGCTCATATGCAACATATTCCTGCATTTGACGAACAATTTAGCAGAATAACGGCAGACTGTTTCGGTCCCTTACCGAAGTCGAAGTTTAAAAAAGGAGATACAAAGCAAGGGAGTTTTCAGCCTGGTGATAAAGTTCTGGATTACTTACCCATACCTCAAGGTCTTGTATTATAATCTTTATAAAGTTATAAAGAAAGTGAGTGACTTAATTTGGATCACTAATAACTTAGTGACTTAATTTGGATCACTAATACTCCTGGGATGTGAATATTTTAATGAAGATAGCTTTGAAAATGATTCAGTGATACCTGACCCCCACTATGACGATATAAATGATGGGATGAAATCGGACTGTGATGATTTTCCTATAACAAATCTGTGGAATTCAGAAAAATTAAATAATCTGGATCAGAAAGAATGATATCTGCAGCTAGAAGAAAATAGTGAAAGTAAACAATTATTTGAGGACTTGTTTCCAGCTATGCCAACACGAATAAATAATGTCTACCATGACGCTCTTGATTCCAAACTTATGAAAGATTCCGTACATGATAAATCTTCTCAAACAAATGTTTGAAAAATTTAATTCAGTTTTGCTGGAGAAGGATTTCATAGAACCAAGCAAAACCGACTGAGTTCTCTGTGTATACTTTTTGGAAACCAGATAATACCCAGATATTCACCGAATATAGAAAAGAGAATACTGTGACCGAAATCCGAATAATTTTTAATGCCAAGAATCGATGACTGCATGAACAAAACTGGAAATGCAGAATATGTCACCACATTTGAACGTTTTTAAGGATTATGGCATATTCCTCCGACGAATTGGGCAAAATAAATTTCAGCATTCGTAGCTCCAAATAAACTTATAAATATAACGTAAAGCCGTTTGCGATGAAACGTTCGCCTAGTACTTTTCAAATGTTAATGAACATGATAGCATAGCACATAGTCTTTATAATTGTGACGCTTACCTCGATGAAGTCATAATATACAACGACAGCTGGAAAGATCAGTTCATAAATATCCGAAAATTATTTTGTAATATTAAATTAGTATTAGTTTAAATTTTGATATATTAGGCAAAAGTGTGTTTTGCCGTTCTTTTAATGGACAAGTTAAACCTTAAGAAGCGAATGTCACAGTGGAGATAACAAGTTTAGAACTATTTTCATTTAATAAGTGTATCTGGCCTTAAGCATGATAATCATAAGCAAATTTCAATATTTAAGAACAATTATATTGTCCTTTTCTTCATCATCCTTCTCTTCATCATCACTCTCTGCCTTGCTGGTCAGGATAAACATAGACCTTACGTGTCAATTTTATAGACACTGGTATACAATTAAGTAATCAATGAGGAGGAACAATCTAGTCTCTATGTGAACCACGCGACTGACTGAAGTTACATAACCTTTTACTACTCATGATTCTGTCAAACCCAATAAAGTATCGTATACCTTTTATACATTACAAACAGTACGCACTTTAATAAAAACCTATTGTTTAAAAATACGAATCAAATACTTAGCTATACCTTAACATAAAATAGAGGAATGTATTATACATAAACAACCCCTGTTCCTCCTCAGGACTCAGGTTTGCAAGGAATGTAGGAACCCGCTCATCAGACGGTGAGGTGGTTTAACTATGTTTGGTTGAATATGTTGTTGTTGAGTAATATCGCGAGTAACAGGTCCACTACGCCATATCTCTTCTCTTCCAGTCATCTCTTGTTGAGTTGATGTTAGATCAGTCATGGTGATTGCTGCGGGAGATGTAGGATCTACCGTGTTTCTTTTTGATGATCAGCAAGTCCGGGCTCAGTGATTACTTTCTGTAGAATAACCTTTTCAAGTTTTCTGTTAGATGGAAAAGAGAACGTAAAGTATTAAAAGGATAAAGTATATTCCAATAATGTTTAGATTCCTCCCTTCTCTTTGAATACAGTCTAAATCTTGGTTAGGTTTGCAAATCAGTCAGATTGTTCCTTCAACTAGGGTAGGGCGTTAGAGGCAAAAAAAATGGACAGACCATTTGATCCATTGTTTGATACGCGCACTTTGGTTCATCGCCTCATTTTTGGCCATGTTTCGGTTAGGAAACATGTCGATATCCTACCGTTGATACATTAAGCCATTCTAGTTGTCCTAGTGAATGGGCGGTGAATAATCCAGTGCACATTTGTTGATCAAACTTGACGATTTAAGAGGTATTTGAATCACGTTCTCCAAACTAACCGTGTAGTTGGAAGGAAAGGCGAGAACGAGATACCTGATATTGTCTTACTGTTCTACGCTTGCAGACCTTTAATACACATTTTTGTTTTCGCTGTCATTAACATGCCAAGGAGTGGTTATTTAATGCAATTAATGAGGGCCATCGTGGCAAGAAGAGGTCAAATGGCAAGTATGATGTGATGTCATTTTCGAAACAAAAGACGCTTGCAGCATTGGGTATGATGATGGAGAAATAAATCTAATAGTTTTCGTTTCCAAAAGAAACACATTCCAACATAACAGCCACTGCATGATGAATTCATTAATGTAGACGAAAACTAACAAACATATATCATGAGAAACGGCACGAAATTACAAGTATGTGCTTGAAGTCTGTTAAGCATTAACTGCCATTTTGAACAGTCAAATCTTCACCGCAACATATATAGCACCACGTATTTAGCATAGTTTCTTTACAGAATAAATGACTAAATAGTGAATCACTAATAAACTCTGATCATACAAAGTAGTATGAAGTGCATAAAGGAGGCATAGTGCAAACTGGGAGTGGCCATTATTCTGCATGAGTTTAAATAAACAACAATTGAGTTGGACCTTGATAATTCGTCATTGTTCATGGACTGCGAACATCAATGCCAAAAATATTAAAGAATTGCAAATAGAATATTTATTTATTTAGTCTTTGTAAGTAAAGTGCAATGTCTTTTGTGTATTATCATGTATCAATATCTACTCCAAAAACTTCAAAAAGTTCAAAACATAGTTGCTCGGATTATCCCTCAAGGATCACGATCAGAGCAATCCTCTCCGCTGCTCTGTTACCTACTTTGGCTATCCATTCGATCCAGAATCAGACAAATTTATTATATACTACGTTTCACTGACGGACTCCTGTCCAACATACCTATACAATATAACCCATATGTACACACCAGCAATATACTATATGGACAACGTTCTTTTGCATACCAGGGTCCAGCAACGTGGAACGAATTTCCCACTGAACGTAAACACAAAGATAATGATCCCATTCAAGAGTGTCCTTAAACACCTATTTCGTCTGCAAGAACAAACTTAAGAAAATATTTCCTGCCTTGAATATTTGCAGCACGGTTTATGTTTCTAATTTCATGGGTTTTCTTTTTTGGTAATCGTTTTATATTTTGTTTTTATGTTATAGGTGTTGTCTAATTTTGTAAAGCGCGTAGAGCTTCTAGAAGTTATGCTTGTACCAATACCACCATGTCAATTCACCGTATCTTATACCTTATATCATTATTATCACATGATCAAAATATAACCTACTGCATGAGATTAAGCGTGAGTGATTGGAGATTTCAGGTGTATCTGTATGTGTGCTGAAAATGAGCATCTTCACCCCGTTTTTTGAGGATTCATATAACAAGCTAACTAAGCTACTTCATAACAATAAATGTAAGCTTGCTTGATCACATGGCAACAAAGATGAGTCTGATGGAATGAAATTATTTCTTCCTGTCGCTTTTGCTTAATCTTAATTCGTCAGCTTCCAACCAGTATTTGCCACTGGACGATTTACAGTAAAAATGACATATGTAATACAAGAAACGCAGATCTAAGATTTACCTGTGTGATAGGTCATTATCGGTACACTATGCGACAGTTTAAACATGTTACATTAATATATAAGAAAACGGACATGAAATACAATAACGTTCGCTGTTTATATTTCTAATTCCATCTATTTTTGTTTCATTAATGCGAATGATTTTTCAATTAGAAAAGTATTTGCAATTTCAGGTTCAGAAATAGTTCATCATTTGAGGGCTATGGATTACTTAAAATGTTTATATTCAAAAACTGGTTTGTGACAATAGCATTGAATCGAAATCTAAAATTAACGTTAATCAGTTATGTTTCTTTCGTACAAAGTTTAGCCAAAAGAAAAGAGTTGGACTATTCTTTTATAACATTCTGCACACACTAGCTGCAAAGTTTCAGATTTTACCATTTTTTATGTATCACGTTTGTCGTGTATTACATGGAAAATATTTCCACTTTTAAAAAAAAAAAAGAATTTTATTCTTCCACTTCAATGATATCATTAAGATAAGAGCAAAGTACTTTATTAATACTAGTTCGTGTTTATTTTCTTTTGTTGAAACTTAATAGAGATCTTTTTTTAATCAAAAAGGTGTTTACTCAGTGCAATACAGTTCGTTCTCCACCTTGTATGATTTAAAATTGTCAATATTTACAAAATTAAGCATATCTCGGGACGGGTATTCCTGAACAATCTATGGTTATTTTGCCACTGAGATAACGTTCAACTAATATCACACCAAAACGACAATTGTAATGTTTTACAGATTTCTTTCAATTTAGTTTTACCTAATTTTAATAACATTAGCCAAATATTCCAATTATTTGTCGGAAATCCAATTTTGTCATAAACCATCGTTCAGTATAAGGCACCCAATCATGGAACGTTTGATATAACATATCAATGAGTGCATGTCAATCATCTGAGTCCCCTATCATAAAGAGACCTATAATGTATATGTGTTTACCTCTGTTTTGCTACCCCCAAAAAACCTAAAAAAATAACGTATTCAGTTAATTATCTATAATAGGGAAGAAGATCTGCAAAATCAAACATTTTATCCAAGTAATTTTCCGATATGCGACAAATTTATTTTCCTCAACCAATCAAGCAATTCTTTTCAACTTTGTCAAATAATTAGATCAACCATATCCACCAAACTAACATAAATCTACTCCTAGTTATCTAGAATTGGCGACTGGCCAGTTAATACCAATTTTGGAACATTTTTTTCTTAATGTTTTTTTTAAAATTTGCTTTCCTTATAACTTTTGATTTAAAAACATTGCATCGCAGATCTGACGCCGAAGCTGAGTTGTTTAAAATCTCCACGGTTCTCTTCAAGGACAAAGGTGAAGGAATCTAATAATAAAAAACGTCAACAGCGAACTAAATTGAACTCCATTACGGGATAGAAAATGCCTGTAATATTTGTGCACTATTTTAGTTCTATTACAAGAAGCTCTGTTAGTATAATAAATTAGGAGGTTGATATAGGGTCTCCCTGACGACAATCTCTCTCCAAAGTGAAACATCGGGATAACTGTCCATTATTAATGACAACTTTGACATTTATTGCATAATTCTTTAAAATACTAACACAACAATCCAACAATTTAAAGATTTTTAGGGAATTCTCCAGAAAGTTTCATTCAACGAAGACGAAATCTTTTTCAAAATATTTCAGCAGGATAGGACCAGATTTATGTTTTACCTCAATATACTACATCAGGTCATACAATTGCTTGTACGTTTACCAATGACTCTTTCATAAAATCACTTTGACTGTCATTAATAATAAAAGAACTTTAATGACACTAGCAATCGACATCATCTCTTTTAATTAGTGATATTGGTCTCAAGGTTTTAATGAATTTTGTCTTTTTCTTCGTTTGGAATGCAGGCAATTTTTTCATGAGGCTGACATTCTTAAAATTTGTGCATGTAATATCCAGTATTTACAAATCTAAAGAAAAAAGCAGTATAAATCTTTCCAAACAAATTTGCTCAATTCACTCACTCATGACAAACATACGCATTGGTACCCGACACCAGTCCTGGGTCAAAATGAAATAAAAAATTTTATTAGTGCGTGACAAAAACAACATATTGTCAGTTTGCTGCGTAAACATTAAAACACATTGGACATAATTGGTACCAGAAGTTTGACGTAAATATTGTTTAGGCAGCATCGGACATTATGATAAATGTCTTAAAAGTAGTTCACGATTGATGAAAAATTCGACATGTATATTTATGTTAATACGTCATTATATTGGTAGGCCATCAGTTAATACGTGCTTTCAGCTCATTGATGCATATAAAATTTCAAAAGTAATGTATTGCCGATTTATTCAGAATTTAGTGCAAGAATAGTCTACCTTGGAAAGCACATTAACATCTTAGCGACGTGACCTGAACCACAAAATGAATTGGGTTTGAAGGTAAACTCATGTTTCTGTAACACGAGCACATTATTGTGGTGTCTACACAAGTCTATCATCTATCCGGGAGAAGGATCGTGTTCGGATGATAAGAGTCAATTATCCAGTCTTCAATCAGAATATTAACAGCACATTAATCTCTTTTTTATCAACTAGATATTTAATAGATGCACATAAGGGGTAAATTAGGCGGAAATCCATGTTAAAGGTCCCACCCAAGTAATTAAAAAAACCCACAGCTTTCATTTGATATTTGTAAAGGATAATTTTATCAAAGCCAGTACTCTCCTCGGTTGACAGTAAGTACGTAACGGGTTATACCGAGATAATGACAGAGGTGGATGTTTTCTACCTGACGGAGGAAAGGTAGAATACGGTACATGTCATTCTTTTGTTTATCTGATTCGTTTCAAATTATGTAGTGTTCATATTATACTTCACCGAAAATATGGTGCAACAGATAGAGAAATAAACTAATACTAGCCTACAGAACACACTTAACATGGAATATAGAGAAATAAACTAATACTAGCCTACAGAACACACTTAACATGGAATATAGAGAAATGAAATACTACTAACGTACAGAACATCCTTAACATGGAAGATAGAGAAACAAAGTAATACTAACCCACATAACATCCTTAACATGGAAGATAGAGAAATAAAGTAATACTAACCTACATAACATCCTTAACATGGAAGATAGAGAAATAAAATACTACTAACCTACATAACATCCTTAACATGGAAGATAGAGAAATAAAATACTACTATCATACATAACATCATTAACATGGAAGATAGAGAAATAAAATACTACTAACACACAGAACATCATTAACATGGAAGATAGAGAAATAAAGTAATACTAACCTACATAACATCCTTAACATGGAAGATAGAGAAATAAAATACTACTATCATACATAACATCATTAACATGGAAGATAGAGAAATAAAATACTACTAACACACTGAACATCATTAACATGGAAGATAGAGAAATAAAGTAATACTAACCTACAGAACATCTTTAACATGGAAGATAGAGAAATAAAGTAATACTAGCCTACAGAAAGTGACATCTTATAACATTTGAATTCAGATTACATTCATTGATATATTGTCAGAAAATTGTTCAGTTTCGTTGAGATGCTTTGATTCTATGTAGATAAATATTACATGTGTACACAATTGACAGCGGCATAATTAACAATTTAGTGTAACAGAAATGCAAAGTACACACCGCAGCAAGCAATCTTATTTTTATTGAGCTCACTAACTCTCCTGCGGTGAGGTGGTTCTGTTTTGTTGATACTGCCTATTGAAGCGTCAAGGACACGCAAATAAGCTCCAGTTCTCATATTTGATTGAGCCTTATAACAGCTATTAATGTCCAACCTACCAATAGTGTACATAGTGAGGTACTTATATGTGGCGCCCGAGGCCAGCGGTGTAGTCGGTGCCCAGGATTACGACGATGGACGTAAGAGCCAGAATACGAGGCACAAAGATGGATGATGGTTCTTGGGAGTGGCTAGAGGTCCCTTCCATCAGCTGTAAGCTCCCATAGCGGGGCCCTGGCCGCCAACGATATTTCTGGATTTTAATGCCGCTTAGCGGCTTTACGAGCAGTTTATCAGCTGGTTTGGCTCCCCAAGTCCCGTGGCGCTCCTTTCCTTCAGCCCTTACGTTAGTACCCTAACTGGTTTAACATGTTGAAATGAAAGCAACAAACTAAATGAAAAGAAAGCAACAAACTAAATGAAATGAAAGCAATAAACTAAACAATAAAATGTATATGACTTAGCAAGGATGTAACAGATAAAGTGATTTACCTATTTATTCATGGCAGTTTAAAACTAAAGTTTTCAGATTTACGACACAGTGTTTTCTTGTTATAATGTCAATATAACAATTATATAACGTATTTACAACCATACATATAAATTATGCATATAGCAAATATTATTTATTACTCGGACTAAATATCTGAATCCCTAATCAAGATTCTAAAGTATATATATATATTTACAAGATCTTTTGATCAGAACTAAACCGACAAAAAATTTTCAAAGATGTTTTTCGTCATCTAAATGCAACAGACGTAGGTGCTCTCAATGTGCAAATATTACAGAAAATACCTATTTTAGTAGCTCCAATACTAAAGAAATGTTTTCTCTACGTTATAACACTGATTGTATATCAACTGATGTAATTTATTTGATAACATGTAAAAAATGTAACATGCAATATGTTGGACAAACACTTCAACAAGTCTCTAAGAGAATGAATAATCACCGCTTTCATATAAAAAATTATATGGATCCTCAGTTCTCCTCTAATGTTTCAATGCATTTTAATACAAATAATCACTCTTTAAGGGATTTTTCTTTCATGCCAATCGATATTGTGCACGGAGAAATGAACAGACTCATTAAAGAAAGTTATTGGATTAATCGGTTAGATACTGTTTATCCCAATGGCCTTAATACTAAGGCATTATATAAAATTGTATAGAATTTTAGTGGATGATTTGATATATTGTATTTATTTATATATATATATATATATATATATATATATATATATATATATATATATATATATATATATATATATATATATATATATATATATATAATATGTAGTTATATGTATTACTGTTAGTCTCTACATTATAATCTCACTATATATATATATATATATATATGTATATATATATATATATATATATATATATATATATATATATATATATATATATGTATGTATCTATGTATGTATGTATTGCATTAAATGTTGTTTTTTTTAAAAATCATACATATACTGGACTATTCAATATTGGCCTTATGTTTGATCTTAAAATATGTTTTATAAATATGCATTTATTTTGTCTTATAGTGACCTATTCAAGATTTTATATAACTTACTATTATTATGCTTTTAGTGTAATAATCAGATACAAGGATACTCTGAATAATGGGAACACAAATGGACAGGATAAATAATATCCCGTACGGATTTTACATTTTCAGGAAAAACATGTTCTGCAGCTCGGCATTGAGTATTGCTCTCAAAATACAATTGTCTTTGTTAGGCAGGAAAACTAAACTAAACATATAGAGAGCATAGCTGTTAGACCAAAACGTTGAGTATGCACATTGTGTTTACTATATTTCCTACATCATCAAGAAAAGAAAATTAAAGTTTTAACGCAAACAGTCTTAAAAAAAAAACTTTATTGGACGATTTGGTTTTAATTTTAACTTCGGTATTATATGTTCGTCCTCTCTAGAAATCAATATGTTCTACACAATAACAATTGCGTTTATGTTTCATTGATAATGAAACTATTTGAGGATTACTGCGCTTGTAAATTCATCTTGGATTAAGATGATCCAAACACGAGTAAAAAATGATTTTATATAGAAAAAAACTGATAAAGGAGGGTGTACTCTTTGAATACGCGATCGTAATGTATAGTTTAGTCCACGGTGAATTGATACTTACGGAATGTTTTCGCAGAGTTTATGGCAGCCTCAGTGACAAGTGTCTGATACAAACACTAATTTATACACAAATTCCATCCGTATTTTTGGTCAGAATTCAAAGTAATGTTGAATTTATATTTTTTCAATTTGATTCGTCGGTGAAAACATCTAAATAGTTTGCCTGTGCAATACAGGAATACGAATTGAATAACCCTATCGTAAACTAGATCAACCGTCGGAGATTAAAATATATATATATATATATATATATATATATATATATATATATATATATATATATATATATATATATATATACAGTTGTCACGTGACTGATGTCTCTCCTTGATTGTACTTGGTACAAGTGGCAAATTTAATAATAAGCTTACTGTATCAGAATACAGACTCCAAATTCGAGGATGCGTCTTGATGGATATAGATTTCATACAAGTTGTAGTTACTATTCAAATAAAAATGTCACATGTACGCATCATAATCTTGCATTTAATATAGATTGTAACCACAAAAATATATGGAAAAACATGCCTAGATAAATAGAACACAAAACATTAGGAATGAAATGATTTTCGATACATCGATGCATCGATACTTTTTCTAGAACGTTACCCAAATCGATACAAGAGACGCATAATTGATACAAATGATACCGCATTTATGTTATTTTAGTCTTCAGCAGTCATGAATAATTAATATTAGTAACATTGTTATTCTGTAAAATTATAATCCATCTGAACCAACATTTGAAGTCACAGGCACTAGTGTTTATTAGTAAAAACGAAACATGATTTGAGAATATCCACTCATCGTCTGTAAGTTAACAAAAACTGACATATAGTTCGTAATCTGCCTCTCATCCCCGCCCCCATTTCATGCTAATTATCTTAACCCTGAAGTATCTTAAGCATATACTATACATTCCAAACGTGTACCACTTGTTTAATGTTGTACTTCACTCATCATTTAATAACCGATTTCATGAGAAGTTTCTATTTTGAATTGTAACTTTACTCTTTTGTTCGATTTGAGAGCTACGCTACCTGTGTGTAACACGTTGAAATATGTTACATTTAATGCTCATTTGTGGCTGTTGCTTGGTAACTAAAAGAGAAATCACCAGTCAGAATCCAGTTATTATTCTCTGCATGACGATCTGGAAGCATTGGCAGAGAAAGAGAGAAACTTCGCGGAATGATGATGAGTATTTGTTTAAAGTGATTCGTCCCGAGGGCTCTTATCACTGTTTTATCCGTCAATGGACGGTTATTTAATTTGTCCTGAGGGTGGGAAATGAGCCACCACCCTGCAGGCGTTTATGTGTTCAGGGAACGCTTATTTAATTAGGCCGTCACATCTGAGTAGCTATTAAGCTACTACTGTGTGATTGTAGGGCCTCATGCCATATGAGTGGGAATAGTTCCAGCACACACTCATATTTTATTCATCCGGTGTTATTTGGTTGTTCATGGACGTGCTAAGCACGTGTAGTTACTGCTGCAGAGGTAGCGGGCGAGTCGAAGTGCCTGGCAAGGGCGACTTCTGTTGTGGAGACCTATCCCTATTCATATACCCTGTGCTGTTTTTTGGGTATACAACTTTTGTGATACAGTGTTTTTTGTATGAGGTGCTCAGTGTGTATTTATTTATTGTTGTTTTTCCTAATATTTTTTTTGCAACATTGTGTTGCTGTGTCTGATGATCTTGGAATTTGATCACCTTATATGCACTATTTGGGGTTCTAGTTGAGCCTTATTATCTAAGTCGTATGGTTTTACTTGCAGCCTTGTGCCGCTGGACCTGATAGCCTTGGATGTTTGACTACCTTATATGAGCTAATTTTGAGGTCCTATGTAATTTCTATCTTATATTATTTTTGGTTTCATTAGTTATGTTAAGTACTTCAGCGGAGATGCATTCAGGGTGGCCTTTGCGTGAATCGTGCAAAAGTTTGGGAATTCGCAGGCTTGGAGAGCAGTGAAAAGCGAGAACTCCCGTTAATTCGTTGAAAGTCACACACATGAAAATGTGCTCGGAAAAGAATACATTTTTAAAATTTATTTAACCGTTCTTGTCGAGACATTTTTTTTCGGGTAGCAACTGTTCCACATCGGGATTCTTCAAAGCACGACATGAACAGTTGTGAAACTAAATTTGATTAGAACAAAGTACCCAGGAATAAATATGGCGTAGATAAAAACAATTAATGATGACAGTTTTACAAATCCATCTTGAAAAGACGGGTTATCTAGAAATCCCAAAAGCGTAGAATAATGACCCTAATTCAAATACAGAAAATTAAAAAGTATAATGCAATTTTCATTTTGGTTTTTGATTAATCAAATTCGCCCTACTCATTATATGCTACAAAACCATGTACTTGTATCCATATCAAGGTTAAGATAAATTGAATAAAATAAAGATTTTAATACCTTTGTCTGCACAGGCATTGATGGACTAAGTGCCCGTATACAGCCTTATGGAACATATAATAAATTTGACATAGATCTTAGTAAACTATTGATTTAGCAAAGGAAGTGTATGTCGGTGAAAAATCCTATTTTGGAGCAGACGTTTCCAAAAGATAATGGTCTCTGGAACATTGTGAATAACAGTCACAAAGATCAGTTTCCGAATATATTAGAGCTGACAAAGCTTGCAATGTATATGCCCCTTCAGAAAGAAACACAGAAAAATATTGATACAAATAAACAAGTAGAGTATGTTCAGGATCAATTAACAGATTAATGCTTCTACAAGTAGAGGTGACATCTGTTAAAGAGGTTGATATCAGTAGAGCTATGAGAAAGTAGGGCAGGACCATACAGAGAAAGATATTGAAGATTAGATAAATATATATTGACCTATGGTCTTTTTACCGCCAGTCGTCGTTTCTTTGATAAAGGGGTACATCTCCCTTAAGATAAAAGTTTGTCATCAGCTCTCCTACAATTGTACATAGGGAGACAAATTTTGAATTTCTCTTTTATTACGCATAAATATTTAACCATGTAACAAAGGTGCTGATAGAATAAATGAAATTAGTATAGAATGGCAGATTACAAATTGCTCAAGTTTATCACCTTGTGCAAGCTGAAAGGAAATTGTAGAAGAGGACTGGCTGTAGTCAATAGTTTTCCTTCTTTACTAACAAATACAAGTATACGTGGCTGCAGGGGTATTTACATCTGCGGAAAATAAAATGAGAATTATTTTGTTGGTATCCAAACTTATTTCCATGCCCTGATTATATTCTTGATGAGATTTTCATTGCACGTGGAAATTGCATTTTTCTTCAGTTTTGAAGATAACATCATAATGTCTTCCAAGTTCAAACGAGACACGACATTAGTAATAGTATGTTTTAAAATCATTCATGTTGTACAAAACAAAGGGAGTTAAATTTAGCCCTCTCCTTAAATTGCCTAAACTATTGAATAAAACTCACTGCAACCAACATGTAGTCCATTTGACAGTAGTGTCGTTATCTTCTCATCAATGAGAATTGCATGTAAATACATGACAAACCTATATGTCTGTCTGTAGTTTGCATACTTTAAATAAAAACCAAGAATGACAGCATACGTGAAAGGGTACTGGTTGGCTACGTTTCAAAGGTTAAATGACCGCCAAGTTCATATGTGTATTGATATGTATTTTATCGTAGTGTTAATTTATACCGTAAATTGTATAGATACAAGGCACATATGTATCGTTTCATACCTACAAAACATAGTGTATAACGGTATTCATGTAAGTAATGTACATGTTCATTTTGCATCGGTATGCTTTAATGACAATTTCAAGTGGGTGTAGCCGGGTAGGAACTGTCAGGTTGTTCACCAACTTGGAAGAATAGCACAAAAATCGCCTCTATGTGACTTTATTGTGAAGTGTCTTTGAGGTTTATAATGTTGTGGCTATAAATCTACTTTGGTTTGTTTCGGAATTGCATTACGAAGGAAGCCGAATACTGGACCAGCCGAGAAACATCAATATTGTCACTAGTCGAACTAATTGGATGATCATTATTACTTAGTGTTTTCGCCCAAACAAGTCAAATTGTGTAAACTTTGTCCAAATGATAATGGTGATAATTCAACATGTCCAATAAAGCAACGTCAGCCCATTCAAGGGATTTTTTCACGAGTTGTTATCGTTATCTAGGAGATGATAAGACCACGGTGTTATTGCCCAGATTGAATAAACACAAAAATATGAGATGAAGGCAACTGATCAAATAACCGAGATCTAAGAGGATATTATAAAATACAGCAATTTAATAAATAAAAAATATTAAATGGCATCGAACACGACATTTAGATCATAGAAATTCCCTTAGAAACAGTTGCTATGCTTAAGCGAAATTCAATTGGCCGTTTAACTGATAGAACCAATTTCATCATATGATCGAGTGACTGAATTAAAATCCATGTATATCAGAATCGCCTGATTTTTTTTTTCAAAATTCAAGAATAATAACTATAAAATGTGATTTTAGAGGTTGGTAATGTCGTGGAAATATATATATATATATATATATATATATATATATATATATATATATATATATATATACCACATGATTTTTATTACATGCAACTAATTCAGAACTCATTCATAAAATACAAGAGTCATATAAGATTTGAGCCAAAATGCATGTAAACCATTAACTGCTAAATTCAAGAAAAAAAATAGCATCAATTTAAAATGAATATACTTGTGAAGTGCCAAATTTTCGGTCGAATCTTTTAAATAACTATTAGTTCTAGCCTAGCTAGCCATTAGTTAAATTTACGACGCATCGTGCTGGAGAGGGTGTATGGAAAGGCTAGTCGACTGCTGTACTAATTAATATGTTGTTTTTACAGGAGCAAAACTGACCGCCTTAACCTGGGGAAAGTTTCATTTTATCACGAAAAAGTCAGACTTGATAGAAAACAGACAGAGTTGTTACTTAAAACCAAAGCGTGTCATCTTGACACGCTGATGCAAGCGACTTTTAAAGGAAAGCACGAGAAAATATATTTGTTCTGATTGGTCACTGTTGAATAAGGGGTGTGTTTTACACGAGAAACCTTTAGAATATAATATCTTACGAGCTGAAATTTACTTCAGTCTTCTGAATTCGCTATTGTAATAATAGTCAATGTAGAATTATTTTGGTAAAGAGGCTCCGGATGTGATATGAATGCAATCCATTCGTCAAGGAAGCGTGATCAAAAAACCGCCAAAAACCAACGGTTGAGAGACGCACCAAAAACACGAGGTATTTGTTTCAAATCCACGTTTATTATGATGTAATTGACACAATGTTTCTTTGTTACAAATCTGCATGATTTGTTGATACGTTTGTATGATTAGTTTCATTTTTTACATTAATTTAGTAATGTGCTTTTGAATTATGAATTAGAATTCTTACCTTAATTCGTAGTTAAGAATAACGTAGTGTTAATTGATGTCGTAAAAACACATAGTGGAGTTATGATCGGAAGTGTTACGTTAATTCTTGAATTTATCATATTGTTTGAATATTGATTGTGTTCTAAGATTTAATGTCTTACTTTAATTAATGATTTACAGGAATACATGTGAATTCACCGAATTTGGATGACGTAGATAATTTAGCAACAGTGTATAATTTATTAGGTCAAGGCAAACCGAATTAACAGATGGTCTAACGGTATAGATTTGAAGACATGTGTAGTTAATTACTAGCCGTAAAATTGTTATCACTGATAGTAATATCTGATTGTTCGAACCAGGGAAATGGACAGTCTCAGCTATTATCATGTAACAAGAGACTTAGGATGTTTTACTTTTCTTTTGGAATGAAGGAAGAAATTATCTTTTGTTTGGAAAGACGTGCAGTACCGAAATAGAGGACGTACAAGTACGGGAAAAGGGATTTGTGAAGGAGAAATTGCGAGGTGTATACATTGATACAAAGGACAAATCTGAATTCGAGCGGGACATCCACGAGGGAAAAGTATCTCGAGAGACAGGAACTGCTGGATCAACATTGGATCAAGCAGAGAATGCAGTTCGACAATAACAGGTTATGAAAATCGAACAATGAAAGATGAAATTGATTGAACTCTCGATTCTGTGATAAATTTAACTATCAGTAATAGAACGGTTAAATTTGTTGAATTCTATTTTCAATTCATTTGTAATTCGGTGAAAGTTTAATTCTAAAACAGCGTGTATTCCGAATAAAATGAAATTTCACTGAATATGTATTTGGTTAAATTGTTTATTTATCTTTACGGGGGCTCGTAGTTCTTTGTTCACTATATTAGCTCAGTTTACCATATACATTCTATACTCGAACCGGGCAATTATACCGTGGGCTGTCATCTCTTAGATAGCGAGTATCAGAGGGGAGTGGGTTAGAGTGTTGTTATTATATGTTGTGCAATACCATTTGACAAAGTGGGACGTAACGCTGACCCTTTGACAAGTGGGGGTTATACAATATTATATAAATAACGCTCATGACCCGCGATAATCTAACAATACTATTGGTAGTTAGGAAGAATATAATTGAGTTAAATTATAATATTAGTGCTTCTGAAATCTAAATAAATTATAGAAGTACCATTATATTGAGAAACATGCAATACAATTTAGTTGTACCAATCCAACACAAAAAAGATTTAAGTGACGGAATATCGTCAGATTCGACTGATACAAGAGTGACAAATCTTCGGAATTCAGAATGTATGAATGATCTGGACTAGAAACTTTCACATTAGCAACAGCAAGACAGATATGAACTTAAGCAGCTAGTATTTGAATATGAGGACTAAGTTCAAGATTCTACTCAATTACAACTGAAAATTCTCATGACGTTGAAATTGTAAATTCCAGACCTGTGTAACAATACCTGTAAATGATGAAACCTCTCAAAAAGGAGTACTTCAAACAAAAGACATTCAGTATTTTCTGGAGGACGATTTTATAGAGCTCACTAAAAGTGACTGCAGATCATGCATCCTTTTTCCGAAAGCATCTAAATGATCCGTATGGGCACTGATTATAGGAAGGTGTAAAGTGTCACGAAAACAGATTCATTTCCATTACCAATAATCAATGACTGTTTTGATAAGATCGAAAATACCAAGTATGTCACCACATTTGACCATCTTTCTGAAAGGATTTTGGCATATTCCATTAATGGTAAGAGCAACGAAAATTTAGGCATTCGTGACTCCAGATGGACTTTATCAATATAAAGTGATGCCGTTTGGGATGAAAGGGTCGACAAGTACTTTTCAACGTCTAATGAATGTGATCACCTCCGGTCTAGATATTTGTGATGTTTACATCATCTACAACGACACATGGAAAGGACGTTTAGCAAAAATTCAGAAATTCTTTGACAGAATCACTGATGCAAGTTTGGAAATTAACTTAGTCAACACTGAGTTCTGCCATGCTAGTGTAACTTTTCTAGGACATATTGTGGGACATATTGTGGTCTAAGGTTGATATTGCCAGGGAGTGTGTGGGAGACAAGCGCCCCACTCCAGAAATCCCACATAACGCTTGCGTCTCTGATCGCCTCTGTCAACAAAAATCCAGCTCCTGGCCTTCGCGAGTGGCTTAGATTTGAAGCCCGGCGGACCACGTTATCCACTAACAGGAGAAGGGGTGAAGGCGGACCGCTTGCGCCTTAAAACCAGTTGCTTCGGGTAGATGGGACTTGTAAACCTTGGATGGTAGCTCATTTAGGAGAAGGAAAACTCCGATACCAAACCTCTGCTGCCTTGTGGCTATACACACTCATGTGAAAGGCTAAGGGAGTAAACCCCAACAAAACTCCGGAGTCGGAGTCCCTAAGGCGGTCTGATATTGACTTCAACGATATTCCGGCAACTCCTGCGACGCCGTTGGTGCCAAGCTGTATCAACATTCGTCGTTCCCTTGGGCCAACCAGTTGCGTGGAGAGGGGGGTGGGGTGGGATCTGCTACCTGGACAACAGCTGATTCCACATACCACTCTGCTCAGGCTTCGTCAAGAAGATTGTGGGACATGGACAAGTTAAACCTATAGATGCTATGGTCAATGCTATCTCTGATCCCTGTGCCTGTTAGTAACAAAACATCTGATGAGATGTTTAAAAAAAGCAGGATACTATTGGAAATTTTATTTTAATATTTCTAAAATTGCTGAACCCCTAACGCATTTATTGAGCACGAAAATCAAGTTTCTCTGGACTGAAAAATTCAGGAGGCTTTTGATAAGTTAAAGTTGATATAAAAACGTGAAGTTGTTTGCATTTTAAACATGCACATTGGAGAGAATGTTGGCAGACCTCTATGCTACATTAATGTAATGTGTCTGACATTATTTTGGATATTGTACTTTCGGAAATTGTAAATGATCTAAGCACACAGTTAACTAGAATGACTGCTCCCTTGGGGTTAAATGCTCAGGCTGAATTTGTCTAATGTACACTATCCTTAGCAGCTATTAGAATAAGGAAAATGAATTTTGTCAGATTAGACTAAAACAGCTTCTGAAAGTGCAATTAATGAATTTTTAAATATACAAAATATGTTAAACAAAAGTTATCGGCTCTTTTTCCTTACAATTGTTCTCTGACGTTCAGAAGGAGAAAATGGCCATGTGGAACTATCTCTTTTTTAAACGTTGTACGTCTGAAGTAAGGTCAAGCTGTATACTCTATAACCCATATTACACCCATCAACAATACACCAAAATAAAGGGAATTTAAGGTTCTTTGATCTATATGTAAAATATCTCTGTTAAATTGCCAGTATAACCAGTGAGGAAAGCCAGAGAAATTCCTTTACTTTAAAATTCTAACCCAATGGAAAATACGAAGCTGTAGTGCGACACCTAAGCATTAAAATATTATATCTGGTTCTAGAAAGTGATCACGTGACCCTCATACGTATATCTATTTTTGTGTTATACATAGACTGTATAATCGTTGTCTTAAAATGAGCCACATAGTCGGGCTTTTAATTAACTGGACGTAAGGTGTTTTCTTTTTCTTGTTGTGACCAGTTCGAGTTACATTTTAATTTTGCTTCAGATTATTCGGATTCTAAGAGATTAATTATTTTCGCTTGAGAAACGTTAAGTGCTCATACAGATATATTAGAGAAAGACATTTATTGAAATTTTATTCGGAATTCAAACACCGGAATATGATCTTCTGTGGATCAACAAAGAACTGTTGATACATCAGTGTTATACTAACTACAGTATACATCATCGCCTTCCATTTTGGAATTTTGTCGTTGCTCGAACTCCAATTCATTAGAAGATTTTATAACTAGGACTTCTAATTTTTAATTCTTTGATTATTCTTGGATTATTTTTGGATTTTAATTCTTAAAACCGAAAGTTCTTTTCCTCCTTTATACCTTGTTTTCCTAGGGAAATAAGTTATTTGATAAATTTTACAAAGCTTGTTTTGTCTTTACTCTTTTCTTGTTGCGTGTATTAATAGCCTAAATGTAACAGTACTGATATGAAGGAAATTAGTGATGTTTGTATAAGAAATAATTGATACTGTGCCGTATTAGGGCGTTTGTTTTACCATAACAAGAACGTGTGAATATCTCCATCTCAGCGAATACGTGACCGAAGAAATGTAATAGCCGTTATCTGATGATACGCTGTGTGTAGTGTGAGATGAGATGGCTAATGTAAAATATTGTAACGTTCTTGTGTTTTCACAAGAAGCTTTTTAGGGGACAGAGAACTTCCGGTTCCATTTGGTCCCATGTCTTCAAGAGTTGGAGACGAATTTGAGACTAGCGAACACAGTCGAAGTCGACAGAGGGGTAGTCGTGTGGGAGAAAGTAGAGGAAGAGGATAAGGAGTCTAGAGAATGGCAAGGATGAGAAAGAGAAGGAATTTGGAGAAAGTTCGGAGAGGAAGAGGACAAGAAATCGGAAGACATAGGAGAGACAAAGGATACAATAGATAAGTATACATACAAGGACAGGTGGAAATC
Source organism: Unio pictorum (assembly GCA_030141615.1). Lineage (NCBI taxonomy): Eukaryota > Metazoa > Mollusca > Bivalvia > Unionida > Unionidae > Unio > Unio pictorum. The sequence goes on along the minus strand of JARLTB010000042.1, from coordinate 1,351,467 downwards.
AATCACATACTGCTAATAAAGTGATGCGTTATCAAAGGATCGAGCAGATGGAGTGTAAAAAATTCAACCGTGATTTACTTATTTAATCATCTTACCATCGTCATTGATGACTGGAGGCTCGGAGTTGTACATCTTTTTTCACTAAATTTACCTTCGAAACAGATCATGGGTGGGACTTCAATAGTTTAAATAAAATATTGGGAACACCCACGACCATATGTATCATCACAATACAGACACGACCGGTCTGTTTGAATTGATTAATATTTGTATGTTTTCGGGTCATGGTGGGTTAAAAAGTGCATTTTGCTATTCAAGTCAGTATCTACAAATACTGTTCTCTCTTCACTGTGTCTTAAAACAATAAAAGCAAATACGTTTAAAACAACAAAGCACACGTAGTCAGATTTACGGCATGTAGCCGGTTATAAGCCTCGTAATGCGATAGCAGATAAGTCAATGTTGTTTTTTTATGGATTATTTCGAACCACGTGGACCTGATATGATGATAGAAATTATATCAGCCAGTAACCCTAAAATAAACATCATCACGGGTGACGGGCTAAGTATTATGTACACTAACATGCATGGTTATAAGATTTTCTATTGTTTTTTTTTTCTTTCCACTGAATCGTTTTAAAAACAAAACAATGACGATTAAAAAATTGTTTTGTGTTACAAGGAAAGAATATTTTGTATGAGCAATATCTACTTTTGTCATGAAATGTAAGCCTTGTAATGATAAGAAGATTGTGTCTAGCTGAAAATGTTTACATATTTAATTTCTAAATCAATGACACTTTAAAGTACAGCTTCCCATCAATTTGTCCCATTCCAAGGTAAACGATGCGTATTAAAAAAGTTCAAAAATATTCAGAAACTGTACATTAATTGCATGATTAGCATTTAAAATGAATTTGTAAATTGTATAAGTATATGCAAGTTACGACCACGCATCTACCAACGTAATGCTAAATCTTTAAGCTGATATAGTAAGCTGGTATTTTGCGACATGAATACCAAAAAACGTCTAAAGTGTTACGCATTTTCTGTAACAATTTATTATCTCACACCATAGTGATGTAATCAAGAGTTCACTTGTAATGTATGAGTCACCGTGACATTTAGTGAACAGCAGATGCACATTTCATTGATTTCAGTGAAGTTTTTATTGCTTTATGGTCGAAACAATAGGCCTTACTTTCGCTCGTGTCATTTATCTCATTCTGAGGTATCCATGTTCCTTCAAGATATCTTTGTTAATAATAAAGTTATTTTGGGTGGTCGAAGATCTACTGTATGTTTCTAAGGAATGCTGGGTAATATGAAATATAATCAAGGTAAGCATTCAGTGCGATATAGTTCTCATATTAGCGTTAACATTTGTTGACTTTGTAATCCTTTCAACTTGAAAGGTTTGCTTGATCAAAAAATAATATAACCTATGACCTTGAAAGAACACAGTTTTTAGTTCTCTACATGTTGCTATTGAGATAAGCTGACATTAATCAGCTATGCGGCACGTTAATAAATACATATATTATGATGTCTAAAATACCAGTGGAGATAAACTTATCGTAGATTGTGTATTAATTTGAATTAACCCTCAGTAATGTTTACATTTATCTAGTAAAACTGATAAAGATATCTTTCCATTGAATTTGCCGGATTGAATAATGAATTCAAAACTCTGTAATAATGAATAAAAGCGTAGGCTTAGTGTTGATGTTGTGTTTGCACCGTTCCCAATCAAATCTTTATTAGATTTTGGTGTTTGGCCTCCAGGTTTTTTGTGTGGCTGTAATGTAAAAGAGTATTTCTAATGCTGTAGTGTCTTTTTCATGCCTACATTAAATATAATGCCGGGAATTGAACCTGCTACCTCTGGCATCCGAAGTCGTTGTAACTAATTTGGCCACCGGAGCGGTCAACCAATACATACATACATACACACACACACACACACACACACACACACACACACACACACACACACACACACACACACATACATACATACATACATACATACATACATACATACATACATACATACATACATACATACATACATACATGCATACGTACGTACGTACGTACTCACGCACGCATGCATGCATGATAGAATGGTGTTTTTAAAGAAAAGATGTTAAAACAATTGTTTGGATCATTTACAAGAACTAAAGAAATAATAATAATAATAATAATAATAATAATAATAATAATAATACAATCATGAAAAGGTTATTATTTTGGAAGATAATCATTTACAATCATGAAAAGGTTATTATTTTGGAAGATAATTATTATTATTATTATTATTATTATTATTATTATTATTATTTTCTTCTTTCTATGTTAACATAGAAAATGATATCAATTTTGTTTACTGCTTATCCGCTATATCCAAAAATATGACGACAATATTTACTCACCACTGAATATAAAAATCCAGCTTATGTTCTTTATACGGAAAGACACTACTGAAATTCGGATGACTAATTTAATAATGTTTATATAAATTCCTTAAAGGTTGAAGAAATCATTTACCGTTTTATCAACGATTCCTGCTAAAGAAGACTGAAGGTCAATATCACAAAACTTACAAGTTGTAGCGTTAAACTTAAAATATTTTGTCTGATTACTGTACAGTAAATAATTGTATCTCATCCAATCTTATAAATACAATAGTAACTGATTTCGTGTTTATTACTTCTATTATAGACGATGTTCTTTTGTTACACACTATAACATATTTTGTACCGCATTATGTATGTATATATGCATATGCATCATGAACCAGTGGCCTGTATTACAATTAAACACTATTATTATTATTATTATTATTATTATTATTATTATTATTATTATTATTATTATTATTATTATTATTGAATAATTGAATATGTTGTATTGTTTGACGTTACTCTGGCACGTACCAGATGATCCTTGAAGTTTTTAGGTCTACGTTACCCAACTATAGGAACTTCTTGACAAAAAACGCTCATAGATTCAATATGGTCTCAATGCATATGTATGTTGTAGGATTGGGGAATCAGGGTGAAAAATTAATATGAAAGGGACACCTTTGATGGTTTTCTTAGATTTATATTTCAGGAGTCTGCTTTTACTTAATAGTTCATTTTGTGCCCCCTTTCTTTGGTGCCCCTTGAGCTGTTCAAGTTTTCACTGGTGACAGGGTTAGAGCATGTGTTTGGTTTGAACGCACATACCTCAAAGGGATTTCGTTTTTTATTTCGTGCTGGGATTGGTAGCTGGTCTGGTGTAGATACTGGCGAGAGTCAGTAGATTTAGAGTATTAGTTTTTATGTTCCCATCCACAAGTGTATATTGAGGATCCATAAAGATACTAGATATTTTCGATGACTCCGACGTAACTTGAAGCGTAGGGTGAAAGTTAGTTTAAATTGTTACATGTTTCAATCCATTTGTATTATATATATCATCAATAAATCTATACTTAAGGGTCTATTGTTTTTCGTTGAGACGCTTTTGGTCTAGTATTTCCGTGAAAATATTGGCATATGAAAGTTCTATTTTAGTGCCCACGGAAGTCCTATAATTTTGAAGGCAGTGTTTAATGTTGAATAAAAAATTATTAAAATTGAGAACCTATGTTAAATGCTTGACCAAACAGGACGTTGGAAGAGATTGATCTGATCGACTATTCCATGCTTACTCGCAGGCTGTGATAATTTCCTCGTGGGGGATGTCGTTGTATAATGAATATATATCCATGGTTACGAGGAGGTCACTAACTTCTCAACGGCTGCTTCGTAGTATAGCGGGTATATTACTATCATTACACCTTTGATAATCCGTCTGCTGATTCTAATCACCATCGGGACTTTGACTTGCACGAGCTTACTTCAGTAACACGTAGAATCAACGAAACAAAATCCCCGGATTCAGTATGTAGTTTTCTTTCATCTCCGGTTGACCGCACCCTCTTTTGACCATTGTGGATCAGGACAAGCAAGCCGTTAGACCTCTGCGGCGAGATACTGACGATTTAAGTTATACATTTAAGAACAACCTGATATTCAATTTAGCGTCACTCGCACATAAACGTGTCACACTCGAGCGTCATGCCAACTGGAGAAAACCCGTTTACGAAACATATTACAGGACACAGCTTGGTGATTGTTGTGTTGGCATGAGACCCAATTGAACCGATTGATAAAACATGTGCAATATACGTCTTTGATAGCATCAGAGGTGCTGCTGAAGGTGTGGATATCTGGGATCGCAAACGTTTTAACCGATTCGAGATCGTTTACGACAATTAGTGACTCGACAATAAAATGCGAATATACTTCCATTGACAGCAACAATGGCAGCCAAAAAAATCTGTAAAATCATCAATAATTTGATGCGAGTTCTCGTAATGTTATTTTAGGGGCTAAAATCACAGTTACTCTAGGCCAAAAAGGCAATATCAATAATGTTATTTGGCGCAATAATGCCTACGCCATTGGCAAAGCTGTCTCGTGACAGAAGAACGTCTGACATCTATTATTGGGTCTGGCGGGTACATATATAACATTTGTTCCTTGCAATGAGCCATCCAACAAGTTGTCAGCACACCACGGTACATGGTTATAGCATTTCAAATTGATGACAATCCGAATGAACAACAGAAAAATCCTATATTTGCAGAACTGGCAGTAACTGTGGTCCCGTTTAGATTCAAAGTTCACCAAGTGCCAACATAAAATAGTTTGCTTAACTTTCACAACACTCATGCAACACGTATATATGATATGCTGTTGAAATACCTGAATCAAGACAAGAAGATTGCCACAGGTACTCAGATTTCCAAGCATGACTTCGCTGATTTATTACCTTTCGAGAATCTACACATGTTGAACCAGTATGTGTATGCATGTACTTTAAATGACATACAGGAGCAGCTGTTTATGATTCCGATTACATATGTATTGATGTGATCCTCACCAACGTATCTGTTATTGTTGGACTTAAATGAGCGAATGACGGTCATTAATGCGCCTAATTGAACATGCTAGGTTTTTAATAAAGTGCCACATCCACGTCAAAGTTTTCAAGCCGGAAACGAACCAAAACGGTTTTCATTTGAAATGTTTCTAAGATTAGTTATCCGGGAATACCTCACTGATATTGACACCGAAACAGGCACGGGACCTTGCAGCAGATACGCATAAAGGCCTCGTTAATACTCTTATTGTTAGCGACATATTTACCCGCGACGAAACATGGAACACAACTACTACCATTCCACGCAGAGATTCCTTCATTGTTTGCGGTTGCGGATCATGCATTTGCACAATCCATTCGTTAGCTGGCGTCGGGAACTGCATCCGAGATGATTCTGACAAAAGCGTTTGGATACCTTATACGAAAGGAAAAGGTCTTAGCATATTCAGTCGCCGGATACATAAATATTCCTCAACTGAAGCCCACCGTTATCAGCAAGTGAAGCATTAACCATTTTTGGTTTACTGGCGATGACGGTAAATCAATTATTTATGTGGTATTTATATGCTGTATGAGCTTGTGTCAATGAATCCCACTCACCTACCCTTATGTGGAAAACTGGCAGTGTTAACCAGAATTCAACAACAAGACCTGGAACGCATTGGGTTGCATACGTGGTAGAACCTCAACATATTTTATATGTAGATTCACATGGACTTGCACAGGTACTTAAAGTTCCTTGTTTTAACCCGACGCGTCAGCATTTCGCGACTACGACCACTGTTGGTATTTTAGCTCTATGGTTGCAAGCCAGAAGGATGACATATTATGTGGACTTCTAGTTGTTGAAGCACTGCATGCACTCACTAGAAGCTCAACCCTGCTAGACCTTATTGAGTTCCCATTACCACTTACTGGCGTTACAAAATGCCTATTGGCATTTACAGACCAGCTCTCACCCTAGGAGGCATCGAAAATTTCACATGGTGTACAAGCAAAGGTGATCAAAACATAATTTAGTTAACCCGGTTGTTGCTGGTGTCAACTCGACCGAACCTTTGGTTTTTAAAGGCGAAACAGGAGAACATAAAGCTTATGCTGAAAAATGGCGTTAGACCCTATAATATCAACATTTCTTTCATTACGACTTTGTATCCAAAGGAAAAAGTTTTGAATTTTACACAGCTTGCTGTTTTTCACTCTTTTCTGTTACTTTTTTTAAGACTACACTAACATCTAAAAATATGTCAGCAAAAAGGTCCTAAAGCAAACAATGCAATTACAAATAGTATCGTAAAAACAAATTATACAGTGTTTTTAACCTCTAATGCATATTTCTGTCACGAAATGAATTAACATTGTGGTGCATGAACGAATATAACACAGTTTTTGGCGCAAATTGTTTCAGAAATTATCCTTAATTCTTATCTGACATTTGACAATACATGTCATTTTGTTTAGGCCCAAGGCGTACACATTTCTCCCTCAATACACTGTTTATCTCACTGAAAGAAACAATATATGTTTTATGTGTTTGGTCGGATTCCAGGTCATAGATAGATAGTTGAACAAGTCTCGACATTTATGATTCATGGACTGTGACAGGAAATGCGCCAAAAGTCAAAAATAATTAAGCGTGAATGGAAAAATTGCAGTCGCTATCTGGATCACATCTTTGGCGACGCGAATGGCGGCTTGTGTGTCTGTTCACTCGCATAGATAATGTTACCAAACATATACTTCATGGCAGCATGATTATCTTAAATATGTATATTTATGGCATTCCAAATCTAAAAGTGACTTTCTATTCTACGATTATTCTCATGATCTTCCCTTTTTTTATCTGCATTATTTCAAAGATGTACATGATCTATGTTAAAGAAACAATATCGTATAATCTGTAAAATATTTCGTCAGTCGTTGATTTGTTTTTTCATTACATAAAGAAAAAGAAAAGCTATTTTCCAAAAGAAATTCGTATTATAATTTCCATAGTAATGCAAATGGTTCTATTTACTGCCGCTCCTGTTTGTCAGTGGTAATTGTTACTGGCATTTAGGTCAGAAATACTTGTCGTTTGAAATGAAACCAATGTTATTTTTTGTAAGGTAGCTAGAATCATGTGTGAATACGATATTATGTATCTACATTTTAGTGAATATGACTTTTATGGTTTATATTGCATGCATATTATTGAATATGATATTATGTGTTTATATTGCATGCATATTAGTGAATGTGATATTATATAGACATATTGTATGCATATTAATGAATATGATATTATATTGAAATATTGCATGCATATTAATGAATGTGATATTATATAGACATATTGTATGCATATTAATGAATATCTTATATGTTTATATTGTATGCATATTAGTGAATATGATATATTGAAATATTGCATGCATATTAGTGAATATGATATTATACAGAAATATTGTATGCATCCTCGCTACCTCACAAAAAGATATGTTTTGTAACTATTGATGATTTTTATTTCACACATCGGAGATTCAGGAATGAAGCCCCTTACGGTGTTAATAATTACAGTGTGAATTGAACAATTTCGTTGCATTACATGTTCTTAATATATCTGAAAATGGAATATTATAAACAACAATAATGCAAACATGTATTTTGAATTGACGAATCTCGATATTATTTATATACAATAGATCATTCGCTTTCTTTTGTTTTGTGCTTATAATTGAACAATCGTTATCACATCTGAGCTCGTAACGAAACAAGAAAGAGTTTGAGATTCGAAGAGCTTTAACTGATGATCCATAAAATGCCTAAAGAAAATATATCGGTTGTGACATGAATACGTTTGAGACTGAATAATTATGGAGGACAGACACTTTTCAAAGTACTATATAATTTATCCCCATTATAGGAAACTCTTGCGGTTCCACCAGACATGGTATCTTTCATAATGATAGTACACCATCACAACTAATAAAGCCTGGATAATCATTATGTGTTCTATGAAGGATTGAAAGGTTTGCATTTGTAAAGATAACGGAGTTGTACTCCTGTTACTTGACTGTTTTTAATGGTTTAACAGTCTAAATATTTCATATTAATGTAACGTTGGAAACACAATATTATTGATTTAAATATTCAACCATAGCTTGAATAAACCAAAACTTTTAATAGTTTTAATAAAAAAAAAAAAAAGTATTTAAAGGCTGGAGGTTACTATGTTCATCAGGTTTTATACTTTCTATGTGAATATTAATTGTATTTCGATAAATCGCATTATTAAATTGAAATAGCATTATGGTTCACTTCGCATCACATTATGCACCTTTAACACATTACAATGTGTACATGTAGTTACTTTATTTAGTAAAAAGTAAACTTAACAAACATCATTAATATTTATTTTTCTTAATTAAACATGTATTTACAAAGTCGTGCAGGCAAACGTTTCATTTTATTTTACTTCTGAGCTAATTTAAATGGGGTAATATCTCTGTGCACATGATAGTATTGATTTCACTTTTATCACAAACTGCAGTTGGTTTCTGTCTAATTAAATTACAAGCAACATCAGAAAAGCGGTATGTTCATTTGCCAGCCTGCTTTTCACATCTTGCGTTTACAAGCTAGTATGCACAAAACTGCGCGGTCGTACATGCTCTATGTATATGTCAATTTATGACTTTGTATTCAAGGCAAAATATGCCCGCTTGTCAGAGGTGGGTAATGTGTGAGATCCCCGTTCCTGCGCGTGTTTTGGTTATTGTTATCTAGATGATCGACAACAGTGGTATTGCCGAAATCGAGTAACAATACAATAAAATATAAAATTAACTTGATGGAATAACATAGATCTAAGCAGAGATATATAATAGAACAGCACAATCCCCTTTATGTAAAAAATATAAGAATTTAATCAATTACATAACGAAAATGAAATTTATAATTTGAACATAACATTAGAACGATTCACTTACTTTAAAATTTGAACATGATATTTAAACGATTCACTTTCTCTTAGAAATAGGGTTACAAAAGTTTTGTGAAATTTAATAAGCCGTACTGTTACACCGATTAAACAAATAGTCGAGTGACTGACTGATCGAACTCAAATTGCCGGCATGTCATCATCATTTAAAATTGCCGGCATGTCATCTCAAATTTCAAGATACCTTTCCTCGGACAATTTATTAAACAAGAGAAAATACTTATTAAATTTCCTTGTAGTCAATCCTCTCAGACATACTCTTTGGCAGAAAACCTTGGGCTGGCTAAACTTCCTTATATGATACTTAAGCCATGAAATTTCGTTTCGGAAAAACCCTACCTCATTTAACTTAACTATTATTACTTTCTCTGACCGCCAAAAATGTCTTAACACTCCCTTCGTAATAATAATTGTTCTTTCTAGAGAGTTTTAATTAATAATCATTCTGGAAAATATTATTATATGACACCTGCTTCAAATAGTCCAATATAAATATTTGCTTTGGCTGCACGTTCCCGCTCTTTTGACTTTCCTTTTAACATTTTCTTTCTTCCATCTTTCTCATTGTCATCGAATGACTTCTTTTTAAAATCCCCTTACACTCCAAACAAAGAATACCGAATCGTTCGATGGCAGAAGTTTATTGCGAGCCTACGTCAATCCTAATGGTTACATGTCACACTGAGCACGACTGAATGGATTGGGAAATTTTGTACACAATTTGCACCGTTTGGCAGGTCAATGTATTGTTAAACAATCTGCACAGGTTTGCGTCATTTTTCCGGTCAATAATTTATATCACAAATTTCAATGCAATCGTGCATAAAATGAATACGGATAACGTAAATGAATGTATGAAACACTGATATTGAGGATTTAATCTCATGTTCGATTCCTAATACTGTTTTATAACATTCTGTGATATTATTGATAACGTTTTAACAATAACCTTAACATGTAAGAATAACCTGTAATTTCTTTATTAGATAACTGGACTTAAAAGCTCCCCCCCCCCCCCCCGAAAACCCCCAAACAAACAACCGATTACCTTTCATTCTATTCTTCTAAAAGACTCCGTTAACAATTACTGTTCAAAACACCATACTAAGGCAAGGAAGAAAGTAAAGTAATTTCATGTAAAAAATCCGTTACATATATACATGTATATCAAACACGTCGGAAAATGTGTATTTTTAATGTTTAATTTCATGGCATTCTTTGCAGTCGTACAACTCAGGAAGTATTAATGTCAGTGCCATATGATTTATATATTCTTTACATCTTTCATTATTCATATGACCGTCATTCCACTGGCAATATGGAAAAGCAAATCACTCAACATATTTTCGCACAAGGAATGTGCAAATGAGGGACTTGTAGGTAAGTCACTCAAATACCATACCATACGACCGCTTCCATTAAGAACTCCAAGATGCATTCATATATTCGTTTTTAACTTGTTTTGCTTTTTCCTTTGGTATGTGTGTGAAGAAACAAGTTCCATGAAAAAGTGCATAATGTTTTCTACTAGTTGCTTTTTGTTCTATTGTGCATGAAATTTAAGTTTAATATAACTTTTTTCGGACACAATTCAACGTTAAGTTTTTTTTATTTCTTTCATCTACATTTGAGAGAAAGAATATTTCCATACATGACGCAATTTAGAAAGCTGTATTCATTTCTATTAACACGGAACAATGTGTTCATTCATATAGAATTTTATAAATTTAAATTTCGTTAATATTTATTCCAACTCTATATATATGCCACTGGTGAGCTATACCAGAGACCTGATTTTGAACAAGGTCAAGTACAAAACACAGAAGTACATAACATATAATCACATATACATATATATATATATATATATATATATATATATATATATATATATATATATATATATATATATATATTTACTTGATATTTAACTAGCGTATGGTCTTTCATTTTGGTAACAATAAATTAATTCTATCAAGTGGATATTTAACACCGTTATTTTAGTATTTTCAGATGTTTTGAGTATTTTAAATCTGAGTTTAGAGTATGTACAAAGAAGTCCCAAAAATAAAATAAATGCCTGATGCGATAATTTAAAATCTAAACACCGAATCTTGCAGATTAAATAAAATTAAGGCTTTCCAAAAGAGTAATGTTCAGTTTTATGACACGAAGACAATTGCTTTATTGTTCAATCGAATGAAAACACTAAACCCTTACTGAAAAGTAACATTCGTGTAATTTGCACCTAAACAGTGCATGTCACTTCCTCGTTTCACAATAGTTGAAACATCACCTACAACTGTAAGTATCTATTTGCTCTTTTATTATTTCAACCTTGTTACAGGGTACGTGCGTTGCATACGATAACATCCAACACAAAGTAGATTCCGCCAATTTGTAATGTTCATCCAAGCTAGGGTTCAAGACGACTGCTCTTTACAGAGAACAAATTGGTAGTTTTACACTCAGCAGGGCAATAGTTTATTAAACCAACAGTGATGACAGATCCCAAGTCCTAAGGGTCAGAATCTTTATCAGCATCAGATGTGAACTATGTAGTATTTGTTTCTAACATTACCTTATCTGACCGCTTAAAATCCTTTAAACGAAAACTACCATATACACCCACAATCAATATTTATGCAATATAATGGAGGGAAATGTTCAGCATTAACATTATGGCAACACCTTCCCCCTTAAGAGAAAACTTTAGCTTTTGTACAGAATTATAAAGGATTGATAATCACTATCGAATAGTCACTATTTGGCTGAATACAGTTTTATGCAATTGCCTTGCTTCATGAAATTTTAGAGTAATAGCCATTACCTGGCCAACTGAGTCCTATCAAAAACCATACAGTCCAAACATTCAATGACTCGCTAAATATTTCCTTATTCCGAATACAACATTAGGCACAACATCTAAAACAAACATTTGTATTCACTTAAAATCAAACTGATCTGCATTACGAAAGTGCTTAATTAGTACACAAGACATAATACACGTCATCACATGGGTCTTAATTCAGATTAGTCCAACATGAATGAACACTAAAATGCAGTCTTAGACATTAGCACGTGACACTCCATCAGCATTCGCGTTATCTGCTCCCCGACGGTGTTTGATTGTGAACTCGAATGGTTCCAGACACAGAGGCAATCTCAGAAGCCGTTGGTTCTTTTCTTTGTTTTGGCTTAGCCAGGATAGCAGGGTTTGGTCAGATCGACACTGAATGGAGCACAACATAATTAATACTGACGCAAAACAGCTCCAATGCTCGCATCACTGGCATCCTTTTGCAGTACAAATGGGCGTTCAAAACAGGTTTTCAAGATAGGTTCCATTACAAGTGCATTCTTCAAGGTACTAAATGACTTAACAGCTGTCTTATCCCATGTAACACGATTTGTATATCCCTTCCATATCAAAATACAAAGCGGAGCCGAGAGCTCAGCATAATTCGTGATAAATTTTATATAATTGCCCACCATTCCTAGAAAGGATCGAGCCTTTTCTTTGTTCTTGGGAGTGGGAAGTCAACTATAGCTTTGACATCGACCAGCAATGTGACAAAGGCAAAGGATGGTATTATTTCCAAAATCACACTTGGAAGATTTAACTGTCGGATTGTTTTTTCGCCATCTCTTCAAGACTGCTCGTAGATCCGGAAGGTGGTCATACCAGGTCTCACAGCAACAAGTCCATCATGCGCACATTTATAGCAGGTGAAGTTTTCATACCGGAAGGCATAACCGTAAATTCATAAAGTCCAAAGCGTGTCACAAAAGCAGATTTATCCTGCACTGCTTTAGACAAAAGGTACATGTCAGTAACCTTCACTCATGCTGAGTTTGCTAATACATTTTACATTTTCCAATTTCTCAAAACGTTTGTATATTCTTGGTGTAGGATAGGCATCAAATAATCTGATGTTGTTCAAATTTCGTCGTAGACTTCCATTTTTCGTTTGTTGTTGTTGTTGTTGTTGTTGTAGTGTTTAACGCCATTGTTCAGCACACGATAGGCTATGAATGGCGGCCAGTATTAATGGTGTAGGAAGAGCCTGGGAAAAGACCCGGAAAGAACCACCGACCCACGAGAAGCTACTGGCAAGCTTTCTCACATACCCACATTGGCCGAATCTGAGACTCGAACCCAGTCAGTCAAATCGAGAACATCATCTTCCGGCCAAAATTCCCTTTTGGCAGCATTCTTGTCGTACCATGATTTAACTTTCTTGTGACACTCTGTCATCTTTTCTTTCACTACCTCACATCAAACACTAGCTGGCGAATCGAAAGCACGTGTTCTACAACTGAATTGTGTCTCACCCTCACCGGTGAATAGATCCATCAAGACTCCATCGGCCTTCGTACTGGCCAACCACAAAGCAGCTCAAACGGAGAAACCCTATGGTACCTCTCAACATCAACACATATGATTTTGCTCCGTAAGGACGAGTAACACAGCAGAATAAATGTTAACAGAAGTGAAAAACAAAGATACAAAACAAAAATAAAAACGAAAGAGAAACTATGTCTAGAAAAAGGACTTCATAAGTAAGTTGCAGTTTGTGTGTGCGGATCTTAAATGTTAACATTAATGTGCATCATATTATTTCAGTCTGAACTGTGGTGTTACTTATAATTTTGAGTGTCACAGCGATCTTGTAATAAAGTAATGCAAAGATGCAAACAAATATGTCAGTTCATGGTACAATGCTACCAATATTATAACGCCAGGTGGGCGGATCTTAAGGTGTAGGGAACATCTCATTTAGAAATAAACAACAACACTAGCTGTGATTACTACATTATCTACGAGATGTATTTTATGTTAGGCTTCAAAAAGTTAAGCCTCCTGGTAACATGTGAGATTATATTTTTTCATATCTAGATCATATTTAGTATTTTGTATGCTTTTTTTTAAAAGGTGGTACACATGGGTGAAAATGTAATATGTTTTGACTAGATAACCTTTAGCCCTGTCTAGTTCCAGCAGAGATATCTCTCTTAAATGCGATGAAGTAAATGGCTTTGTCCTGGTCAAATGGACAACCTAACATTGTGCTCAGTGACAGTGTGTGATATGCACGCTGAAGTAGGAATTATATTTATTTCACAAAACATTAGCATTGAGGCCTATGGAAAAACAATTGGTTCCGTGATAACGTAAAGTGATATCTAGCAATGAGGCATCATGCCACAAACATAAAGCATGATGTTCCCACAGATAAATTATCCCGACACAAGGCCGACCAGTCCTAACACTAACCTCTTAATGATGAGTGCCAATCGAGGCTGCTACTTGTACCATTTTTGTAAGTCTCTGGTATGACTGTCATGACTGGGATCGAATCCGCGACCTCCTGCATCCGAGGGGATCAATCTAACCACAAAGTCACTAATAATGACCCGCATGGGCGATGAATAAAAACATTTGTTACAAAACACATAGACTTAAGTAGATACGTGAGAAAGCTTGTCAGTAGCTTCTCATGGGTCGGTGGTTCTTCCTGGGGTTTTCAAGGGTTCTTCCTCCACCAGTTATACTGGCCGCCATGTATGTCCTATCTTGTGCTGAAAATGGCGTTAAACACGTTAACAATAATGATAAGAAAGCAAATATCATAAATGAGAAGGTGTGCCCAGTTAAACGATTTTTTGTGGTTAAGATGCGAAATATGAACACCTTAAATGTTTACATAAATGTGCAGTATTGTATTATAATATAGAACATATATCATTGGTGTCATAGTTTGAGTTTCAAGGGGGTCTTGTACAATTAATGCAAATATGTACGCAAAGGTCTTTGTCGAAAGAAAAAATGTAGTATTACAAAATGGTAACAAAGGGATAGCCATTAGCAATGATTCGATGCACAGCTTTGTTGGTAAATAAATAACTTTGATGAAATGTGATTTCAGTTTTGAAGAACGATTAAAAACATACGGTAATTCAATTTTATATTAGTATAGGTGAAAATAAAATGTACAAGGACTAAAGTGAACAGGTTGATCTTACAAAGTACAAACACGCCAATAAAATAGCAAAAAATAAAATAATAAATAAATGATAGTCCTCTATAATCCGATGAGGATAAGTTATATGCAATCATCTGTGGGCATGTGTATATGGTTATGCAGTCCAAGTCTTGACTTGCATAGTCGATGCCAGATGGGACATTTAAAATCCACTGTAATTACAGCTGCGGACGAGGACCTGTGGCGATGCCCCCGAGCTGCCTTCGTCTGACTGCCCGTCTGAGAGTACTCCTTGACTATTTGCGGCATATCGCAATAGACATTACCATCTTACTCCACCGTCTCCAGCATGAAATTGGTATTTACGATACAGACAATTCCTACTTAGGCGAAGAGGGCACACATTATTTCCGTAAATGGAAATCATTCCAGTCTAGTTATCCTATTGTTTGATGTTCCACAACGCTCAGTTTTCGGTCTTTTTGTCTTCATTATATACAATCAGACGTTCTCAGGTATTAAAGATCGACATTTGGTGTCTCACCAATTGTATGCAGATGATACAAAAAATATACAAATCTAGTTGCCCAACTGAAGCCGATGCTACCGTCAGCAGCGGGGTGCAATAGCTCACATTTTGGTGGACCCCGATACAGCCGCCCCACCCACATAGTCCAGGTCTTGGAAACGTTTGCTTTTATAATTACCAAAAACCAACATGAGCCTCATACGTACGCCTGCTTGGCACGAATAAAAACATATAATTAATTAGCAAAAGGAGATGACCACTCACAGCTGAATGTTTCATATTTTCCAGGTAATTTCCACACGTCGTGGAGAAGCCCTAGATGCGAAACGAAATGCTATAGGTTGAGAAGTCTGTGCAGGCCGAAATGTAATTATTAATTTGTAGTCGGTCACACCCAAAATCAGCTCATGTGTGCAAAACAAACACGCTAGTGGGTGGGTGGGAATTAGGTGCGTTTTACCATGTTTGAGGTATGTTTCCTGTTCATTAATATTTTAACATCTTCTCAGTCGATCGCAGCTGTAGCCCGTTATCATAATTTTTCTTTATAAAAGTCAACAAATTGTCCACGCCTGTTTCGAACACGAACGAATTCCCTTTTGGCGATTTACTACTGTACAATGTTCCAACCATGCTAACTTCTTAACTACTGAATCAGTTGGAGAAAAAAATAATAATTTGGAACCAATATTTAGAGATACTAATGGTGTCAATAACACAACAGGCGTGTGTTGAACGTAAATGAGCTACCCGCTGAGATATGATGTTGTAATTAAATCCGTTGTTGTAAAAATAATAATGAGTGATACTGTGCTAACTGTAGAATCTCGTACAACTAAACTGGACAGACAACAACTAGAGGCAACAAAGAAATATCTACCCATCCGTGATTGTGTCAAACGGCAGCTACTGAAACGTGAGGAAGATATAGTAAAATATACAGAGGGTGCGACAGAATTGTTTAAACAGAGGCTACTAAAGGTGTTATTTCATCGCCGGAACAGACCGCCAGATCAACTGGGAAAATAGTAGAAAGATTTTTTTAATGATTGTAGTTGAAATAGTAGCTGCTCAGCCACAATTACAACGAGAAATACAAGATGTAACTAGGGTATCAACCTAAATTGTGATGAGAACGATGATATAAGGGATCTTCTTAGGCCATAAACGGAATAAAAAGCTATTTATAACCATCTGCCAAATTTACAGAAGAACGTTTTACAATACGTCGGGAAAATCTCAAAGCTGTTGCCTCTTCATAAATAAGGTTCGTGGCATTTTGTTAGACCAAGAAACCGCTGTTGTGTTTGAATAAACATGAGTTCCTTTTGTGTGTCTAGGTTTTAATGGTATAAATCGAATCAGGGGTAAACGAAAGGGTGACTTGGAAACTTTTGATAAATTAGTACCAAAAAAATCAGCAATTATACTGGAATATATTATGGCCCGATAATCAAAATTCAGACTACCTCACATTGAAAAAAGATGAATTCTAAGAGGTAGCAACAGGAATGTACTAGCGATCGTGGTCGTTAAAAGATAACATCGTCGATCGTCGGAGATTTACGATAAACATTTTCCAA
Source organism: Unio pictorum (assembly GCA_030141615.1). Lineage (NCBI taxonomy): Eukaryota > Metazoa > Mollusca > Bivalvia > Unionida > Unionidae > Unio > Unio pictorum. The sequence continues at coordinate 1,334,409 of JARLTB010000042.1, read as the reverse complement.
ATGATGTTCTTGCTGATGTTGATAAAATACAAATAATGATGGGTGGAATACGAGCCGGCAATAATACCGCCGAAATTATCATTGAAGCATCTGTTGCTTGTCAGTGTTTATTTACAGATGGCGTCAAGGACAGCAGCTTTTATCGGACACTAATTGACGAAATTACTGACGGTGCGTGATTATCAACATTATTCTTATGAAGCACTAGAACGAAGTCAACGTGGACGAATCAAACAAGATCAGGATACATCTATGTATTTCCTAAACACCCCAGTTCAGAGTAAACTTGTGTAAAATGATGATATCACGTGTTCAGCAAATGAACGATATCGATTCGTTAACAATGGTATGGTGTTATTTAAGAATCGATGGTTGAATGGATGCATGCCTCGATAATGCTGATGTTGCTACCGCAATTATCGGATTAACTGGACACAGCGATGACTATTCATGGTCAGTTAGATCGTCCATGATGTTCTCGAAGGACATTGCTGACCACACTGATGACAGGCTTCGCTGATCCACAACCAGCTGAAATGATAACTCGACCCGTCACTGACTTTGCGACACTGCACAGTACTAATCCGGAATTCAACCTGGGATTTACTGCGCGACGATTTCATGTTAACGCCGGTGGAAGATTTTCATTTGTGATTCCGCTGTCACATATCTTCGGACATTGCAGACATGTTAGAAACGTTATCATCGGAGCCAAACGCACAATAGCACTGACCCGAAAGGCCAACCACTACGAGGAAATTTGGCGCCCCGCTTGGGCTGCCAAGGCGATGCTGGTAAAGTAACACAAAAATTATTATCATGCGAGTATTAGGTGACTAGCGATAACATATCGGTATTTACTGATGGTGGGAAAATCAGAGAATGAAGTGTATCACTTACGATGATTAAAAATTAAGTCAGTAAACGGGTTGTTAAAACCGGCGATACAATGACTGGTGCACTCAACGTGTACTGAAATACATCTGCTGTTCTGATAGAACCGGGATCAGACAATGACGCGGAAACGAAGAAGTATGTGGATGACATCGATACCACGATCAATATGTGATAAATTAACAACAATGTACAAATTATCGTAGAAAAACAGATTCACCAATGATTTCTTTGGAACTCCAATGGGTGTCAACATTAAGATAGCCGACCTAGATGGAAAAAAAAAATCAAAAAGATTTGAACCGGTGTGATGAACGGAGATTCATCAAAGTGGTATACACAGTGAGGTCTGGATCAGCAACATTGTCAAAACAAAATATCATCAAACATACTGCTGAGGTAAATTCGTTGCAATTAGTGATATTTGTCATCGGTTTCATGGACATATTCTTGACATCCACATGGTATAATTGACTTGTTAGCTTTTATGTGCCTAACAGACCGTGAACATGGTCCTAAAGAAAGCGCATACAATATATAACATATTTGTGGTTGCGAAGAAACATTTTGTTATATTTTTTTAAAGTATTTTGGAGACATTTGCAGCCGTATTGAATTCATTGAGGACTTCAAAACATTGCTGGTCGTCTGTGGATGGTTCTTCTAAAAGAGGTGTGTCCCATTTGAGACATCTCATTATTAGCTTGTGCAACACTTGAGGTTTATTAGATCCGGACGGACCAATGATAATGGACTGAATTGAATTAGATAAAGCTGAATGATGCTTGACGTGTGCTTGCTCGAGGGAAAAGTCAATCACGTTCATATTGTAGCAATATGTATTATTGGTAAGCATGAATCTATACTGCAATCTATGGAAGGTTGTCACGGAAATAGCTGAGCTTAAGAGCAACAACGGCAATGAATAACATGCCATCACTTACAGGTACGTGTGTAAAATGCGACGAAAACATAGAAGCTTGTGAGTATGCCTCATAGTGGTGATAATGCTGAGGCGCTTGGGAGATTGCCAGGAACTCCTTGGGCTAATACCCGGAGAAAGAAAACATGCATATCGCTGATGTTAAGTCGATTCACACACCATTGATTGGTTGTCTCCACAGGCAATATGGCAAATTTATCTGCCACAGCCCAGAATATTTCAACATATAAGGTTTGATGTCAGCAATCCCAACGAAGTTCATCAGGCAGATATCTTGTTTTTAATAAATGACTCTACCCCTGGCACATTACGCAGACAACAGAATGTTACATACATATACGCGTTAACGTTTCTTGACGTTGCTAGCAGATACAAGGAATCTGATCCGCTATCGACTAAAACCTAAAACAGCAGCTGAATTTGCAGCTGCGTTTAAACGAATTTATACGACTGGACCATTACGATGTGCGTGATTACTACAGGTTGATGGTGGAAAAGAATTTATTGGGTAACATCGCTGTTGCAATAGCATAACGTCGATATCAGACTGAGACACACCACCAAACATATTGATCAGCTAATCGTTGAAAGATTTTATTGAACACGTGCTGCGCGATTGTGTGGGCATCAGCACAACAGGTTCGAGTTTATCCTTGATAATCCATTTTGGGTCATCGCCGCCGTCGTGTTGGACAATAAACTTGTTCTATATAAATGACTTTTATGAAACTAAATGCTCAAACGATTAATAGTCATTCTCCAGCGTTCGTGGTTCATTGTAGCATCAATGGAAATTCCGTCGTGATCTATCCGGAACGTTGACCAAACATGAGCTGCACAGTCCCGTTTGAACCCCTCCTTCGCCATTCTTATATATTCATGTAATTGTCTCGTATTGTCTATTCTATCAACATCAAACATGGCCGCGGCTGGTTTAATTATAAATGATCTTGTAAACTCTTCTTTCGGAGATTTTAACGGTTTGATCTTATTTCGCAAGTTACTTGGTTACTTGGTCACTGTTTGACTTAGTGCTCGTCGTCAAACATCGATTAGATTATAATAATCTTCCTGCAATTTCTTTGCTACAGTCCACCTACCCATTATATAACTAAGGCAATGTTTTCTCTAATTGAAAAATTATCACGGAATATCAAATAAGAGAAGAATCACTACTTGAAAGTATGATTTTACATCAAAGATTTATAAATATAAATATATTTGATAGCGAGCACAGTTGTTGAAAACGTTTTGAAATGGCCACCTTTAAAACATTTGAAAATTTTATACTTTAATACTAAGGTAAGCAATATAAGTTAAAAGATTGAAGATAATAGATAATTAAAAACAAGCACTAAGCCAGGCTACGTCAGGCTATGTCAAAATTTACTACGCTACGTGTCTGTACCACAGACATTGTGTGGATTAGACAAATTAGAAAGTAATTTGGCTTAGAAGATAAATTGGAAAACGAATTTCACACAAGGCACACCACGGTTACTTATCCAATTCAAGAACTCAAAACCCTTTTTTATTGTCTAGAACACGAATATGTTCCATTCACAATGCCGCTTACGACGCGATTGGTTGAGACATGTTCTCCAAAACAAGATTATACCATATTATGAAAAAAGGAAAAATCTAATTCAAAGAACATTTTGCAGACAGATAAACAAGATGGCAATGTTATTTGACATGGATTGTCTGCTCTTTTATCAATCAATAATTTATCAAAAAATTGATACTGATACACATGTCTGGATGATAAACTTACAACACTTTTCACATTGTGATTACAATGAAATCCTTTACTAAAATGCTTATAAAATAAAAAAAAAGATATGTCAATGTACATTCAAATATTAAGCATAAATTCAATTTCTCTATGAAACTTTTATTTCTTACAGTTGAAAAATTTGATCTCTTGTGGACAAAAGTAAAATGTGTGATTTGTAAAGGCGAGCGCACGATAAGTGGTCCCAGCAGGTGTTGAAAAGTCCTTTGATCATATATGTTGGTCTTATATTCTTATATACTGATGTATATACCTTTAAGAACATAACCGGCGGACGCATGTCAGCATTTATTTAGTCCTATTAAATGTAGCATTATTTTTATGTTATTTGCAGCAATTTAATAGTCATGTGCAGTCACATTTTTTTGTTGCATTTACAGAAACAGATATAATTATGTTTTCTGTTATAAATAAAGTGATGGTAACGGTATCCGGATTGAAGATAGACGTGAATTTCCACAATCATGCATTATTTGCATAAAAGAGTAAACATTAAAAAAGAAAGGATAATAAAGTATTATTTCAAATTGTCTTCACACATCTTTGTATACTACAGATCACATTTACTACATGCAAACTCTCTAATTAAGGCGAGCTGCTCTCTCTCTCTCTCTCTCTCTCTCTCTCTCTCTCTCTCTCTCTCTCTCTCTCTCTCTCACACACACACACACACACACACACACACACACACTGTCCAATATCAATCGCGATCTAAGTTGAATCTAATTGCCTTGAAATTCAAGGAAATGTTTCTAGACTCTTGGAAATTGTCTGCAAACCCTAGCTCGTTTTATTTTCAAGTATTTTGTTTTAAAAGTATTTACTTTCCATATCACCGAGTCCATTGAAAACATCAGAAGGAATTTTTTAGTTGCATAATCATATTTAGAATTGGGATATAATGCATCCTAGTGTTTCTGTAATTTTTACGTTGATAATGAAGGTGTGCGTATATGATTCTGACATTGAATATGTTCAAATATGAGCAATTTTACATATTATAATGGCTCCAACGTGATGCGTGATAGCATTATAAATGCTGTGAAAAAAGCATAGGCTCCCGGAATCCTAGCCTACTTCCACACTTGATTCATCTAGCCAGATGCAAGCTAGTTCTACATTTTACCCCACTGACAGTATGTAGTTCCATGCTATTTGCCAACATCCAGTGTTAAGAGTAAAAAATCTATCCCACGTTTTTCCTCCACTCTTATCATCCCTATATAATGTTGCTTCCAAAATGTAATTGACTGACTCTAGATTACTGTCCAATCATTGAGGAGATCTTTAGACGCACGCGAAACTTTGTCCCCAGCATTGGAGTCTATGCATGAGCTCATAATTTAAACTGAATCTAAATCGGTAGCTGTAAACGCGCAATTAACTCTTAAGAGCCCTCAGATAGCGAGCAGTTGCAATGTAATAGATATATTTAATTGAAATAACGCATAATCATTGATACCTCTGGGGATCTTTTCCAAGAGTGGCAAATGATTGAATATTGGTCATTTTGTGAAGAAGTTGTGCGTCTTTCTTTGCATACATTCAATCATTGGATTATTCATCTTTCAGCCAGTACTCATGGAACCGTTGGGGATTATCACGTTTTGATTCAGGTAAGTCGCAATATTATCGCCTTCTTACCAGTACGAACAAATTAATTGCAGCATTTTAAGTGTCGGATAGTCGAATAATGATACTACTACTACTACTACTACTACTACTACTACTACTACTACTAATAATACTACTACTACTACTACTACTAATAATAATAATAATAATAATAATAATAATAATAATACTAGTAGAGGTAGCAGTAATAATAATAATAATAATAATAACAACAACAACAACATCGATAATAAGCTACATGTATATGGATATAATAAACAGAAACGTTTGTAGCAACATGCTCCAACTATATACAGTATGTAAATAAGTCAGACAGCAAGGTCGAAGATTTTGAGAATTTAAACTCTTAAGTTGTGATGTATTTGCAAAAACAGACAACTTCTATTTTTCATCAATCGAATGAACATAAATGCATTTATATTTGTACCTTCTCTAATTTCCTTTGAGATTTTATTTCAAATTATTTACCCCGAATATTGAAAAAACTTTGTTCAAAGAGTTCTTTATATGTTTGGAATGGTAAGATGGTTGGTCGAAATTAATTTTAAACTGGGAGAGTTACCTTGTTTTCTAGATTGCAATGGTTGCTGGGATATAATGACTCCATCTTGTTTGAAATTTCCAGCATACGTTTAGCCTTTCAAAAACATAAGTATTCGTTTTCTTAATGTTAACATTGTAATACCATTATTTGCATTATTTGCATTTGGGATGTTTACGACATTATTTTGAAAGAGTCTACAAGCTCCTTTTTGCAAGAGGAATAATTTACAAATATTCTTGTCAGAAGTGTTTTTCTCAGACGACAGTACAGTAGTCTAGGTTTGACAAAATATAACATTTGAACTATATTAATTTATGTTTTCAATTAATAGATTTGGCCGTATCTTACTAAATAACCAGATGTATGAATTGACATGACGTACGACTTAAAATGTTGTTTAGTTTTGTAATCAAAAACGTTTCTTGTCAAATTTCATTCAGTTTCAGCTTGAAATTGTTATTTCTGTGTTCTTTTCATGGGTAGTAATCATTAATACTTTATTATTTTCTGTGTTTCTTTCATGCTATTTTACACCAAGTGGAATGATAATAGCAATTTTTTATTTGTAGTACTATTCTAGGTCACAGGCTTCTACCTCTTTGTCTTTATCGTCATCTTATGTTATAACGCCCCCTCCCCCCCCCCCCCCAGTGATCGTAACTCACATGCGCCCCTGGAATCGGAAAGTTTTTTTTTAGGTTAGAAGACTTCAGCAAATAATGAAATCAGTAGCATCATACAACAACATCACTTGACTAATAAATCATACGAATGATAATTATAAAACCAAACAGAAGTGCAAACTTTCACACTTTAAACTTGTTCTTGCAAATCCACTATCCTGCGGTTCCGTATTTGAGCTCGGGGTTGTCTTTGAGTTTCCATGTCTGGCAATATGGTCTCAAATTAAATCATGCTCATAATTTTAACATAAGTAGCCATCGAGCAGAATTTGTTGGAGAAGCGTATTCGCAGATGTAGTCGTGGCGAGATCAGTGTTTCAACGCTGTCAGCCACACTGATTACAATTCATAAGGCCCCAGCAACAATTCTGATTCTCGCAACGAAAAAGACAAAAGGTGGTTCTAGCGGAGACTACGCAAATAGCACATAGGACAAGACTTTATTACACCCAGATTATAACGCTTACAGCATATGGGGACTATTAAAAAAAAGAACATGAATATAGCATGTGGTTTGTTTTAAATTATGCTTTAGAGGGATTACAAAGGTCAGAAAATACATTCTAAAAACCTGAAAATACATTTTGAAGAGTGCGCTTGAATTCATCTCGTAGCTGTTGTTACGATTTAATTTTTTTCTAAAGTCAGTAAAATTGAGGGTCCATTCCATTTCTTCTGTTAATACAGTAAGCATGTAATCGCATTTACAGTTCCACAAACAGACCCTTCCAGACCCATCAAGGCGCAATGCGGACAAGTATTAATAGGAAATTAATCCTCTTTACTAGTCCAACTGCCATACAAGTATAGAAAATCTGAGTCTGAGGAATGCTTAAGTCTCAGGCAATTGTGCATTCAGGGAGCCTAACATCACATTATTATAGCAAAAAACACATATTACGACATTAAATGTTGTCTGAAATGTTTGTAATCGTCTTTATCCAAGCACTGCTACAAGGATACGTGAATCCTTGTTGAATAACAGTCGACATATTCTCTTCTTGGCCTAATCAACTTTGGTTTAAACATGATCATCGGGGTATGCAACCAAAGTGTATTTGTCAGTAAATTTCACGTCATCGTTGTCTCAACAATCCGTTTTTCTTTCTTCAGCTGGATGTGTATACCGCGACCGGATGATTTCACATGCTAATGCAATGACTCCAAGCTTGCCTCAATTTTCAGAGGTTTCAATGGAATAAATCTACCTTACTTTTATTTAATATTTGAGCCTATGAGACCATCTGGTAGCACCATTTTTCAAGCAGATATTTGTTGACAAGTGGAACATGATTGCTATCAAGCTTGTCCATACCTCTGTCGCCATCTTCCTCAACGTTAATACAGCTGTCCAAATTCATCATTATACGCAATTAACGAATCTCAAACACATGTGCAAAATGTATATGCTGAGAACTTCGAACTGAATTTCATCGATGATAAGTAATGACTTTAGCATTGTATAAATGAAAAATTCGTAACAAAAGGGCCTTTATCCTAGCTTGTTTTAGTGACCAAAAAACTGTTCGCAGCTGGTCATTTATCTATATTGCTATCACACCCCCAACTCACCACTGTATCTCTGTAAGATGAATAAATACGACCAAAACTAATGCGTTCTTAAGATTTATATCTCTAATAGTAATTCCCATCCATACCATCGAAAGTAAATCTATAACTTGTTTTAACATTATCGTTTTAGTCTCCTTCACTGGTCAATAGTCCTTTGTCCATTCGAAGTTACTACTAATGGTGTGGGTTTGTGCGTGTGTCTGTGTGTGTTGGAGTGACGTTTGGAGTATTGCATCCACGTATTGATTCACCGCCGCCTCGTCTACATGAATGTAATTCTTGATAAACACAACCGGCGCCCGAGTTAAAGAATAAATAAAGTTACGTGGCTGTGCACGCCCGTACAAGATAAATACAAAAAGATATGTAGGTATTACCAAGTATCTTACCGAATGTGTTCCAGGTACTGCTCTTGAATCTAGGTTGAAGATGAAAGTTTCATGCGTGTGTGGAAAAAATATTCCGCATAAAACACAAACTATTTGGTCGTAGCTGGTAAATCAAGGTTAGTCTTTATTCGTGTCAATGGCAAGGCCACAATCGAAGACCACTTCTGCTCGGGAGCCTTTGAATCCACGCCTGGATAATTGAGCAAATTTTCCTTTTGATGCATCATTTTCAGAGAAGTCTAGGATGCAGTTCTGACGGCCCCCCGACGCAGATTCTAACAGAATTGGTATAACCATTAGGAATGGAAATATTTCATCAGTCTTCAGTCTTGTGCGTTTGTGCGACCTCTGACTTGCATAATTAATAATTAAGTTCCGCTTTATGAAGCTGATTTAGCTGTTTGGGAGTCAACCACATGGGTTATGAAGCCAACTGTGGTGCCCCAACGACCTCTTGGGTTAAGTGATGATGATGATGATGATGATGAAATGCTCGAGATTAAAATAATAAATCGGGTACAACGTACGAAATATGTGCTGGGAAATCTGTAAGCCGTTGTTAGCATCTTTAGTCCCGCTCCAGGTATTTCAGCTCTCTATGATTCATCTCCGATACTCCCCGTGGGAAAATATCATTGGACTTTCCAGTTGGCAGTTCAGATTGCCTGCCATTTAAAACGCTATAAATACTTAACCAGGTGTTCTAGTTTTTTGTAGAATACTGAAATTGCGATGATAATAACCTTCGATTTTTGCTTTGGTGAGAGTCTGTTATAGTCACGAGAATGAATTATAGAGAGCGGAGAACTCGCCCACGACGTTATGATGGGCCTGACGCTGCGCAAATATACGGTTAAAATTAATATTGTCTTTAGTGACCGCATCAGCATTGTCGGTTTCAGTAGTGTATTTGATATGATAAATACTATTCGGTTGTGTCGTTGAAAAACACCAGAAACAAGTCAGAAGATCTTGCATAAACGTTACCGTAAAGACCTGCTAAAGAATTGTTGCAACAAATCGACAGTGTCAAGAATTGCTTTAATTTCCATTCCGTGAATGACTTAATGTATGCTTTTGAAGAGCGTCATGATGTCGTTGTTGACAAATCCAACTTTATCCATGTCAGTTCTGCTGTCTTGAAGAAGCTTTCCTAGGATGTGCATGAATGCTTGGAACGGCAGAAAATACAGAGATGCATCAGAAACCTACTTTTTACTTTCTCTTTCGCTGTTTGGATTTCCCGCCTCGTGGAATACTGAAAAATACGTATGCTTATATCTCGGATCTTAAACGCGTCCACGTTGAACGTGGGATCAAATATATCTTTAAAACGATCCACTGTTGTTACCTTGTGGTTGCGTCAAAACAACTTTTGCGAGCAGGTAGTCAATCTTAAGACGACTGAATCTCTCGCAATTCCATCATGTTCAACTGTAAAGTTTTTATACATTCTAACAACAACTCGCATTAGACTTTTGTTTAGCAGTTAGTATAGGACGCGAAGACATCATTACGAGTACCCTTGGTGCGCCTGTCAAAACGTCCTGGACAATGTCTCCAAGACCACTTTTGAAACATGCTATGTAGACATTTATTTTATATAATCGATTTGAATGGCTTTACACGTCCATGTAAGCAAAATCATGTAGATCTCTAATACATAGTTATATTATCAAAATCTCCTCTCTCAGGTCAAAAATGTGCCCCCCCCCCCCGGTCTACGAAAGTAGTACGAAGGCTTCTCAATAAGGGAGCAATGCATGAAATATGGACGGGAGTGGGAGTAATTACTATTGGATCAACAGGTCCCTAGATATGGGCAAACGCAAATAATATATAACAGTGCAACGCTCGCGCTGTGAAATCTGATGATTTCATAGCTACCACGGAAAACGTCACAGTTAAGGTTGATCTTAATTGTAGTGGTCATCCTGACAATTTCTAGCGAGATATGGTAGTTGGAACCAAACTGGGTCCTGCACGCATTATTAGTTTGCTCCTCTGCTATCTTATTAATAACCTGAAGCCAACCGAGAATTGTTCTTAGCAACTACTTTGCAATAACAACCGCATACGTTGGAAGTCGCTTGAGATGGCAAATCTGTTAATAGAGTTATAATTGTATATAAACATGTTATAATAGTGCACGGCCACCAAAATAATATTCCGAAACATATCTTCGGTGCTTGATACAAGCAACTTTGGAAAATCAAACATTTCAGGTAGGTTCATTGGGAAACACCAAATAGCAAGGATCAAATATCAGATAAACCTGATCAACGCGAAACTATGATTGTGTAATCTAAAGAGCGTGACCTCCACTGGTGGTGATTGGTGTAGAAAAGTTAGTTAAAATTTTGCTTCCGTTGATGAAATTCTGATCATCGATACAACACTCGGGATTTAGTTTGCATCGCAGAATTGATTTCACTTAAAACAGAAACTGGATAATAATTAATCAGCGTTGTATATATAATCAATTTCTTCAAAAATTAATATATTAGTGAAACGTTCAAATGTAAATGACAACATGGCTGAGCAACCGCTGAGATATCTATTCGGCCTCAAATATTGAGTTTGGGGCGTTGTTTCCCACGCCAACTAAAACCACGAGAATCTCCAACCGATGCGCAAGGCCATAGTGTTGCTCGTTCAATCTGTTTAGTTCTTGTTTCTCAGCTTCTTACTTCGGTATGCTAACTCCTAGTTGGGGCGCGAGTCATTTTTTCGATGTGAGCTCACACGATCTTTGTTTTTGTTATCGTCTGAATGTCATTGAACTTTTGATATTTAATCACTGACATGCAGTAAACAGAATTTAATACCTGGTCATACAAAAGCAGGTTCCCGCAATACTAAGAAATACAATCTGATATAAAATATTGATTGGTCCGCCATCACTGCAATAATTGATCGGGCTGACACACACGCAAAGTTACACTCAGGTTTAATGATATATTTATACACTAATGTCCAAAATGCCTACATTGATACAAATCAGGAATGTACAAGTTTGTCGTGGGGATGGAACATGTGGTCCATTTGGACCAAATACACAGTATTATGATACTAGCGGTTTTTTTTGTACTACTGATCTAGATCTATGTCACGTGCTTTTCATCATGCAAGGACGCCTGTGGGTAACAAAGCGTAATGGGAATGTAAGATTAAAATAAGGACTATTGCATGGGGGTGAGTGGTAGCATGATGTGACCTAGGTAAAGTAATACAAATCGAAAACTTCTATTATCATACTATTCACGATGAATCTGCTCTAAGTAAGGCTGTCTGAATGGAGACCTCTAGGTCAAATTTTATAAATTGATAGAGGAAATAACTTTGTTTATTGGCAGATCATTTATGAAAATGGGAAAGAGGGGTGGAACAAGAATTTATCACTTAAGTACTCCGCTTTTGATTGGTTTATCATTTTAAACTTACTGCCATTTACGTAAACCAATGGATAGTTTTAATTATCGCATTGATAAACGATGAAGTGCAATTTAACGTTTATTTTGTACTTGTAACTAATGAGTATTATCAGGGTTTTTTTATAAAAAAAAAACATGCCCAATATTGACGATCGAGGTTCCAGTAAGTTTGTTTACACACTGCGAGATATCTTGAAGATAATTTTAATATATTATCACATGACGAGATAGATATTAATTTTTGAAATATTGCATTACCATGGAGTAAAATGTCTTTCAATACCTTGTGTGAAGTATCAAATTTTGAATAAGCAGTGAACCTTAAGGCTGAATACACTAAGTATTAAGATCGTTTCACATTTAGACCGAGCGAGTTGTTGTGAAGGGACATATCGATCTTTATTCTTAATTTCATCCATTTCAGTGTTAAAACTTTAAAGAGACCATTATTCCGATCCAATGTAATTGACCGGATATCTTAAAATGGTTTTGAGAAAGAGACACTGGACTTTCGATCCGTGTCAAACAGTTATTCTTCAAAGGGAAACGCTATATAACATAGTTCAGATATTCTGACTGACGAAACCATAGATAGTCGTAGGCATGTTTTTAATTTAAAAACCAATGTTTATGATTGGTAGGAAGTCGTGTGATATTTAAATGACAATCGTGATCGAAATTCTTTAGTCCAACATGATCTGAGAGAGAGAGAGAGAGAGAGAGAGAGAGAGAGAGAGAGAGAGAGAGAGAGAGAGAGAGAGAGAGAGAGGGGGGGGGGGGCTCCGAGGAAGCCTAGGAATAAAATAATGCTTTCCTCGATAAACAAGAAAAGGACCAGGTGTCTGTCTTGTGAAAAGACAGGGTTTAGTGCTATATGTACAAGTTATAAAGTTAACAGCATTAAGGAAACAGTTTTCCGAGGGAGAGGGACGAGTGAAGTCCGGAACAAGGGAGAAGTAACTAGTTCATAGTAAAATCTATTAAGTCCAAGAAGGACGACGCAGTCTGCATAGGAAAGACCAGAGGAAACAGACCATTTCATGGAGACTTCGGCGAACTTCGTAATTTGCTCTGAATTTTTATCACGTGGCGGGTGGTCAGCTGACCGCAATAGCCACTCGATAGGTGGTGGGCAAATTATGGCGGACGCTTCAGAATCAGCATCAATTTTCAAACTACGTCAACGTCGTTTATCGAGTTGGAAAACGCCTATTCAACAGCGATTCTGCTGCAGATATTGACGAAATTTAATATTGGAACCATCCTGTCTTATTTTCTGGAAACCAGAGCGGATTTCAAAGCCATACGAGAGAGTAGTTTTGAGTTGTTTACATCTGGACATGTACACGTAAGTAAGAAAACGATGTCGAAGTATACAAATTTAATCCTGACAATCAAAGAGCAGGTTATTCAATTTATTTCTATGCATCCGAAACGTCACTGTAATAAGTGAATTTATAATTTTGTTTTTGAATGTCTGTGAATAATTTACATATAAATTTCAATCATTCAATTAGCTCTACTTTATGGATTTGGAAAAAGCTGAAAATATCGCCGTCACCGGTATTCGATCTCAATAACGTTCACGGACAAGTACAAAACTATTTATCAAGTCGCAATACTAATACATGTAAAATCATCTCTCCATGGCAGATGATGGAATTTAATGCCACATCCTTGATTGGAGTGACTTTTGCAACATCTGATGATACAAATAGCGAGTTTTTCTTAACGTTTTATCTCTGAAATATTTCTACACAACACTGGAGGCCAATTTGGTATTTATGTTGATATTCTATTTTTCCATTCACACCGAGACATACTATGGAGGGAGGACTTTCCTTAGATAACGTAGCTAATTCAAAGAGAGAGAGAGAGAGACGTTACACCTTGTTGATTACGTCTTTGCCTTGTATGACATCATGTCATCTGTAGTAATCTTATGGTGTTCTTGCATGCATTACGCATATAAGCATTCAGGTATGGGCATAATAACCTAAATAACGCAGTCATAATGTAACTAAGCTTAGCACGACCTATTCTGTTGTGGTCTGAGAATAATGTATCTATTTCCTATATTACAGATATTTATTTCCACCAAAATTGTAAGAATTAAGAAATAAGATCATATATTTTAGACACTGAATTATTAGAACAAAATGTACCTTTTTATGCATGTGCAATGAGTAATCCTTTTTTATCTTTAGAGTTGTATATATGACACCGTGTGATAGATTACTTTTTGACATTTTGAATGTACAATCAGTATCCGTGGCATAGACGTTATGATTTTCATTATAACGTTTTAAATGCTTGTTAGCGTGACTGGATACTATGATTGCAGATGTTGTGACATTTACGTAAAAGTAGGTTTGTTACTGGTGTAAGTAGTTTTAAGCGTATTTTGCGAAATAAAACTGACTGCTGACTGAATAATCGTAATCATTTTCATACAATATTCAAACCATTTGTTCCGATTGATCATACATTAATATAATATGCTTGTTTTCAATGATTCCAGTCTGTACGACAATTTCGCTCAATTCTCTATGTAATTAAGCATGCCTTAAAATGAACAGAGCATAAAACTTAACAATGTAATCAATCATGAACTTATTGGAGTACCGATATTATTTTATTATAATTGCTAATCGATAAAATTACCTTAATAAACTATCATAAAAGAGCTAATTTTTATGTTAGTTTTTAAACGTTCACTGAACTTAAAGTATTTCGAAACTATTTTCAAAGACCAATAAATCTAGAGAAAGCTTTAGTATTATTCGAAACATCACAGATAGAAAAAGGAGGGCTTATAAAGACAAACCTATTTAAAGGAGTTGTATATTCATGAAATATTTTTAATATATTTTCTATGTCTTTAGACCTAATCCTACTTTATTTTAAGATAAATCTTGTCACTCTGCTTCGATTCGCTTATGTAGCATGAGTTAGTGAATGTGTAAATATCTTGAATAGGTTTAGAATTTTTTAATTTGTATGATATTTGAAATAGAGATCAAGTCCATCGCAAATCATATTCAGCGGCTGTGTGTGTTTAAAAAGATATCCAAGTTTAATATAACTGTCGGTAATACTATTAACTAATTAAAGGATGTACCGTAAATCTCGTTTAAATTTATAATACCTTTTAGAAGAAGAAAAAAACAGTTCGCAAACAAATAATATCAATTAGGAAGATTTGACAGTCGCGAACGATAAAAAATATGATGCATTTGAAAACAATTTTCTTTTTTGCCTTCGCTTTTTTTCTGGCGAAAGAAATAAATAAGTTAAAACTTCGCTTGAAATCCAGATATCGTGATTCTTTTATGGGGTTTATTCATCGAAAGCCAGATATGAAAGGAAATGTTTATAAATATTAGCCGAGCTTGGAGTTTATACCGCATACTTATAAGCTATTTTAACATTTTTGTTCGTAGCAGTAAATTTTCTCTCACGTTATATAGTATCCGTTATTACTGCTCTCATCCTAAATAGTTAGAAGCTTTATCTGGTGTTGCGTAGTGGGCGTCTCCTTCTTTCAGTCGAAGTAGCAGGATAAAGCTCGTACAAATATGAAGAATTTCCTCTCTTGTCAAGCCATGTAAGCTGGACAATAAATTATCAACGCTGGAAGGAAGTAAGTGTCAAAATCGTTAGTCTTATGTTACGTCTCACTTGAAATGTTGTTGAACAAAGCAACATGATTCTTTGGATGGCTATAACATGGATTGGAATGTCCAATCTACACACTTGCTTAAAATAATATTACTTATTAAAGAAATTGGATACATATGTCATCGGTTCCGTTTTCGACACTTAGTCTAGGATTTCAGAAACCGCAATAAACGATAGATCTTTCTGTTTAGAGTGTGATATATTATTACCACACATACGACAGAGTAATCCACATGATTTACTAACAATTTTGCTTATCTCAGGTTGTCTCAATCATGTTGTCAACGCGATGGGAACTACTTATATAAAGAAGCAATACATTTGCAAGAATTTCGCTCATAAAGCAAGTTATGAAGAGAGAGAGAGAGAGAGAGAGAGAGAGAGAGAGAGAGAGAGAGAGAGAGAGAGAGAGAGAGAGAGAGATTTTTTGTAGAGCTCAAAATATGCAAGCTATAAAATTCCAGACTATCTCAAGAGCTACTGCAGAGACTGCAACAGTCAGAAATATGTTATCTTAAAGTGGTTTCTTAAATACCCTAAATCTGCCCCCAATTGAATTAAATATAATAATGCGACTGCAAATGACATCTTACCGTATGCACTTATCAATCAGAGTAGCGCGTTCATCAGCCCACACGCTATTATTCCTAGAAAGTTAATAATTATAAATATCCTCAAAGTCATCAAAATTGTGTACCCGGTAGTGTAATGCACAGTACCGTACCGTTGCTTACCATATAACGTTTTCTAAATTAGAACTGATAAAGGTTACAAGCTAACAGCATAAAATATATTAATTAATTATTGTTATTTTCCTATTGCATCCATCGATAAATGTGATATTGCAATAACAATACCTCATATTTTTATGTTTATACCTTCTCATTTGTATAATTAAGGTCAACAAGGTCACATTATCGCCCTCGTTAACATACTCGTATTAATGCGTGGTATTTAAAAACAATAGCACGTTAACATACTCGTATTAATGCGTGGTGTTTAAAAACAATAGCACGTTAACATACTCGTATTAATGCGTGGTATTTAAAAACAATAGCACGTTAACATACTCGTATTAATGTGTGGTATTTAACAACAATAGCTCGTTAACATACTCGTATTAATGCCTGGTATTTAAAAACAATAGCACGTTTTTCCAGACACTCGTTGTAGAATTATTCCAACATGTAACAATTGTAATATTTTCTTCATTTGTTCTTTTCATTTTTCTGAGATCGGAATATATAGCTAGATTCTACTTGCATAGTTATTGTTATTTTCTTGCCTTAGACGGAGTCGGGAAGATACAGTTCATTCCAGGCAGGAGATTGATTTTAAATAGCTTAATTAACGTGAACGCAACAAAACCACCAATGATATTGCTAAATTACTCCAGATGAGCTATAAATGTGGCACTTGCATTTCATGACGTTATATCTAAGAATGTAATTTTGCTCCGTTGTCGATCATAACATTGATTCAATCAATATTTTCTCATCATTACCAAGAAATGAAATTAAGTCTTAACTAATGAAATTCAATCTGCCCTTGTTGCAGCTTGTTCAAGAAAAAGAGTACTTCTTGTTAGAAAACGTACTGCAAAAATTCAAAGCAGCAGCATAATGCTTTTTCGCATTCTTATAAATTGTTTACCACCAAGTGTTTACGCAGAAATATAATCAATTAGACACAGACTAAACTAAAAACAATTGGCGATCACATGGATTTCTTATGTGCATTATCTGTGCCTGCGTCTTTCATCATCTTCCATCATCGTCAACTTGCAATTTGTATTATTTTTAGATACGCAATCTTACTCATTGTAACAAAATACATCGACTCAAAGAGGGAATATTGAAAGACAGGAAATGAAAATTAGATTTACAGTCGCCACATCCTAAACCGATGCCACTATTCTTCCGCTCCACAGGAGGTCAACCGAATTTCCATACGGAACGTCCTAATTGAAAGTTGTGTTGCATTCTATCACCACATATAGTTAATTTACATAATGAACAAAACAAGGAATATGATCTTTATTAAAAATTATCAGCGCATTTGTTATACACCTAATCATTTTTGTATTTCAAGGTGAATTAGTATCTGCATTACATAGAAATGAATTAGATTTCAACGAAATTATACCTGCTTAAATAATTGGTGCATGTGGACCATTAACGATCGTCATCCACACGACAAAAATGACGAATTTATCTCATAGTTGTTCGAGTAAAACTTTTACTAGGATAAGTCAGGTTCCGACCTATCGTGGTTTATTTAATTTTTTTAAATAGAGATTCAGCAATGTCCGATTCGAACATTAGAAGACAAATTTAACCAATTTTTATTTTTGTTTCTCTTGAATGCTAATGTGTTCATTCGTTTTATAGTTTGTCAGCTCCACTAGATGAAATTA
Organism: Unio pictorum; assembly: GCA_030141615.1. Classification (NCBI taxonomy): domain Eukaryota; kingdom Metazoa; phylum Mollusca; class Bivalvia; order Unionida; family Unionidae; genus Unio; species Unio pictorum. The sequence goes on along the minus strand of JARLTB010000042.1, from coordinate 1,316,423 downwards.
GGTTGATTCCTCTAGATAGTTTGACTTGATAACATTTAACGATAGTATGGTAGATAGCATCATAGTTGAGTCATATTGATGTTGAACGCTATAATTTGCAGCTGATCTAGGATGCACTATTATAACCAGATGCTTTTTTTACACCAATAACTAGAACAGAGCGAAAACCAGTATGTTTGTAAAACATTTTCCCCTAGAATACGAAGTGAAATTTTAAAAGAACTTAACAGAATTGAGAAGTAAATCCCATTTAGTCCATAAACTTTATCGCCAGTCTTAATGAACAATATTCTAATTAAATCCCACTGGTGTTATAACTAATATCCAAAGCTGAAGGTGTTGATGTGCCTGTAGTACCCCGCGTCGTGGTGATGTGACTAAAGTCTTTCGATGAATCAGAATAAAATAATCCAAAATGTCTTTATTGAATTCACTCTAATGTCCAGTTAATGTGTTTGTCCAAGAATATTATTGATGCAGACTGTATTTCCAGTGAATACATACTTTAAATAAATAAATTCCAGTCCAAATGTAATACGGAGAACAACAATAAAACTTATTTCTACTTCAGAAGTTATTGAAAAAATACTCATTTTCTATAAACAAGATTATAAAACCTCTCCTTGACCTACATCACAATTAGCTTTTTATTTTTTATTTTATGGTTAAGTGGTTCACTTAAGGGAATCTTTGGATGATTCTGTTACTAAATTTATCATAGAGAATGTGGTAAACCTCAGTAAGACTAGATTTTAGCCGTGACCCAAACCCTAATAAATATTATTACTTCTGTTGATAACCCATACTCATAGAAATACTATTAGCTATGTATCATTTGTTTAAAAAAAAAAAATGTTACTGGTCAGGTAGATTTTGGACACGGTCAAGTACAAATTACAATTATGATTTTAAAAACCATGGGGAAAACATTTTGTTAAATATACATCTTAGCAACAAAACGATGATTTTTGTAGAAAGCAACGATGTATTCTTTTAACAAAATGTTTTTTTTTTTCTTATTTAAGACAAAACGTAGAATGCTCTCGCTGAGGATTTCCCATTCTGGCTTCAACATTTTTAGTCATGTAATTTTTATGTAATTAATATTGACCATATACTTAAAATATTTTATATTTTGTGCGTGTAGATTTTGCTTGGATACATTTGACAGAATGTTTACACCTTTACCCTGTATCTTGTTTATTATTATATTTCATGCTTATATATTTTGAAGACTTAATGTCGCTTGAGATTTTTCCCAATTGTTGTTTTTTACTTTTTCAGAGCTTTACATGTAGTTTGAACCTTTAGTTACGCACGCGAGAATTTTCTGTCAACATAATTTTCTGTACAGAATATTAAAAATAAGTTAATTAATTTACCTTTGTTAGTTTTTGCAGATGAAATTACTATAATTCCGCTGTCTATCTAGGATAATACAAGTTCGTACAAATCTGACTTGATAGCTAGACACAGACCACACAGATGCATCTCGGATAAAAACCGATTCCATAAGTAGTATGAGAAATGATAGGCATAGACCACAATTTTCTTGAAGGTGTTTCTTTGTAGAAGCAGAAATATGTATGTTCTGGACCAAATATTATACGTTAATATGTATAAATAATGGCGTTTCAAAACAGACGCCAGCTCTTCCCCATGGCCATAGACATGATCATCACCTGAGCTACTTGATGTGATGGATAATGACATTTTGAAACGTGCTGATGAGTTGGTGGTATATGCTAATAGGGATCCAATTTACATTGCAGAGACGATATTTTGTTAAGGTGAATATGAGGATGGCCAGTGGAAGAGGCGATGTCGTCGCCATCAACGACAATCACAGACATAGGCAGCAGTGCCACATCACAAACACGCAAAATAGAATTAATATGTCAGCAGCATAGCGAGATCAGTTTTGTTAGTTTTTTTTTATTTGGTCACTTGAGCTCCGGTTCTAGGTCGCATGAAATGTATCAAGTTTGATTATATGTTTAAGCGTATTTTTGAGGTGATGGGATGTAATGCAGCGAAGTGTAAACCAATTTTTGGTAAAATCTTTTCAGCAGCGTACGATAAAATTATTTCTGAAGCACTCACGCCATCGATGATAATGCCATCGTCGGAATCCACGAGTTAAATCTAGCAAGATAACTAAACCATTTGACAAGAAAATGTAGACTTTAGTCTATATGCTTTTTTCAATCTGGAACATTTCCTGGTTTTCTTTAACTCATGCTCGTAGAAAGGACCTTCGATTGGCTCTCCCTAGGCATCTTTAATCGTGTACGTGACAGGCATCGTTTTGTTTATTTGATCCACCACAAACACTTCTTCTGTCCAGTTAGGTGTATATCCTTTATTTAAACGTGCCTTTTTGCCTCCGTATTCAAACGTGGTCACTTACTTTAAATTTAGATCCACAAAAAATTGCTAAATAATGCTCACTTTCGATCTGTTTTTGGTCCACTGAAATTGGTTCTGCTAGAGTGATTTGAATGATCCGATGCCAACCATTATTATACTATTCCGCGATCTCTGGTAAAAAGAAACGTCTAAGTAGCGGTCGGTATTATTATTTGTGAATCTCGTCGGCATGCGCTGTTTTAAAGTACTGTTAAACCGCTCAACGACAACAGTTTTGATCTGATTCTGCGTGTTGCGCAGGTCAATATTATGTTTTGAAGCTATTCAGAGACTTGTAAATAATTACTTTTCATGATACACCCATAGACTTTTGGCTTGCTTGCGCCTACCACTTTATACAACGCCTCAATGATGATAGAGTTTACTTTCTTGTTTTACGTGAAATGATCGTTTTAACCGCTGCAGTCTCTCATGTTGACGAGAACAACATATCAGATGTCATCTACCGTACCAGCAGCGACTCTGTGACGTGAGAAAGGCATAAACGCAGATTTTTGAAGCTAACCAGTGAGCGCCTTCGACGCCGACAACTTTGGCAGATCAGGACACTGGCCTCTGGCCGCAACCTCGTTGCCCACGTCATGCCATGCGGCAACAATAAACGTATGTTTAGTTCCAGGCACTTGAGCACGGTCAACTCGTTAAAATATTTTACCATGATCTTGTTAGATCCTAACTTACCATCCGGATTATCTCTGAACCAATATCAGGCTACACTGAAATAGCATATAAGTCGTTATATGGCTCCTGACGAGGCAGAGGCTAATCGTTGTTTCTCCAGTGGAGTGCGTGGTCAGGTACACTTGTGTCCTGGTACGAGTTCATGCTTTTGTTATACTCATGCTTCTTGTAAAGTAGTAAGGTATTATGTGTAATACAACACTATTTTGGAAAGCGATACAATCGTTTCTGGAAGTGATATTATAACTCAAAAGCGACAAAATTACCTTAGAAATTGTAAGTGAACTTAAAGTGATAAAATCGACTCGACAGATGATTGTTCACTGTATATGTTTTCGATGTAATAAATTCAATTCCATCCACACTTGTCGTTAACTTTTGAAGCTGTAACGAGTTGTGGACTGCACCTTAGCGCAGGCAACCTTGTTGTCCAAAATTATGTGTACTGCAACCCCTTTTAATGTAATGTCCACCTCATCTGGAGGAATAAACGAAAAGAATCAAACTACTTGACGTTTCGCTGATTGTTAAACACGGCAACCCAGTGAGTGTCAAATCCATCATACTAATTTTGCAAGTTAATTACAAATCGCTCATTTGGTCTATTTTATCTGGAAGCTGATCCTTAGAAAAAACACCTCAGTAATTAGTTTACCCTCAGCAATAATTTCATTTTAAGTCAAAGTTAGACCAGAATGACTTTGTAGTTGCCGAATTTGTCTATAGCTGCGTATTTGAAATCGCCGGGGCTAATTTAATTTTGTTCCTTTCCGGGAAAATCTTTCTCACTTGTTTTTCTAGAAAGCTGGAGACCTTTTCCAATTTCCATAATAGATAGAATAAGAGTCCCGAGGAGACATGCTAAGAGTGGTGTGAAAATAACGTGGATATAAATGCACTATGTGCACTTATCATGTGCTATACCTTTAACAGCTACTGACTGTACGGCCTTAGTGTGGTAAACAAAACCAAAGACTTTGCGTCTCCACGACTTTGACTCGTTTAAATCTCCGAAAACACTGCGTATTTTGTCATTATGAGACTTAAAGAAGTTTACGTCTTGCGTCTCTATACGGCTTTACGTCGCTGACACGCCTTGCGGTGCACACGCAGATAATCTCGTTGTTATTCGTTGAATTTACTGACTGTTTCTTGAGCGTCATGGTAATTCCCACAATTTACGCTGTCTGCACTGAAAACCTCTTTTTCTGAGCTTCGGACAGGCAAATACAATTCGCCAAACCTTTGGCATCGCGATGGAACGTCGTGAAATCTTGATTAGAACCAAATGTAATGGCGACATAGCAATAGCATTCGTTAAATTCTTTTGTTGTAATTCCGCTGCACTGGTCTTATACAATAGACTCGATGTCTCGTATATCTAATCCAGAAAAGAACACTTGATATATATATATATATATATATATATATATATATATATATATATATATATATATATATATATATATATATATATATATATATATATATATATATATATATATATATATATATATATATATATCTTTACCTGGTTTAAGCGACTAAGCTCAACTTTATAAGGGCGGAGTCATGTGCACATTAATAATATTGCTTTTACGTAATGATAAATAGGAGCTTGTGTATTTATTTTGGAATAAGGCATACATAAAGATACTTTGTTATTGTAGTGTATTTTGTTTATATGCTTTTGGTAGAAAAATAAAATGAGCATATAAAATGCTTACTGTATGTCAATGCCAGATTACCCAATAGGCCAACTAGGCACAGGCCTAAGGTACCAGAGATAACGAATCAACACAAAATTGATTGGACATAATTTGCGAGGGGGTCTCAAAATTTCGACTGCCTTAGGGCCTCCAGAGGGTTTAATCCTGCACTGTTGCATTTGTGTGGGAAAATATGAACCCATTTTGTTGGCGCGCAGTATTTCTATAAGAAAGACTCGTTAATATTTTCCCATACAAATGTAATAACCTATAACTATTGCCCATATGTTGTCGCCGTTTTACATTATTGCTGTTACAACAATGACAATTTTAGTGCTGGATCATGGAGGTCTCGATCTATTTGAACGACGTTTCTGCCATCGCTAAAGCGTGTAGATTAGTGTCTTTTATGGTACCAAAGCTTAAACGTCTATGACATTTGGAGCTTTCCAACCACAAAAGAATACCATAAAGAACAACTCCAATAAAGGAGATTTTCACAGGATACGTCAGTCAATATACCAGACTGAAACAAGAAGCTAGTGGCTTTCTTTTTTCGTATTAGACTCCTGAGAACGGATACATACAAAATGTACAGATAGAAGGCTTTATTTTGGAACAAGTGGAAATGAATGAAGGAAGACGTCCATTTGCCAAAGTTACGTTAAACTGACTGCAGGAATGTTGTAACGTCTTTTAACACCCTATACTGAATATTTGACAGATTCAGGTCGCTTCTTTCAACTTGTGGACCACAACGGAATACACATGAAACAAGTGGAAATCATCCGTGAAAATTTGGACATTGGTGAAGTACGAAGAAGGGTTTTCACACACACCCATCCCCCACTCCCGATGTGTCGTCTTTGCAGCGTGCGTTATACCCAATCCTCGTTTAAATTTGTTTGATGTCTTATAATTTTAGGAGATCGAGTCCTTCAATTTGACACCAACAGTTGTATTTACAGCCATCGCTATCATAGCCAGCAACTAAACATCAACATCGAAGGCGACCGCTTAGGTGCACGGACGGATTGGCACCCATAAAAAAAACCCAAGTTCCAGTTCAAAAAGGGATAAATTTCCAAGACCAACACTTCATTGGGAATACAGACGTCAACTAAGAAAGGTGATGAATAATTCGAGACAGAAATTGATTGAGAAAAACTCCGAGTACAATTTTGAAACCAGTACATTTCCTCCCATACTGACGATCTCGAATCTCAGCTTAAACGAGGGATCTAATATGAACTCCATATTCAGTTTTGAATGCAGTATACTTTCTCCGATACAGACAAATTCGACACATCAGTCGAGTAATGGCTCACTACAAATATAAAGTTCGATCATTACCTCGCTTGCGTTGCTGTGCATTACAACCAGTGATGCGTACTTTGCGACCTCGCCGAACGTGCACTAGCACTGAAAGCCTCACCACTCTACATGCGAAAATGATGCAGCATGACATTTTTACTTTACCGATAAAGTGATGATAGGCACACGCCTAACTCTAGATTTCATCCATGCACTCGCAAACCACTCTGGATTCCAGTAGCTGATCAAGATCTAGATAATCTAAAAATATTTCACGTTCCCGTGGCTATGCCTGGTTATTGTCATTTTGATACCAAATTCAAGTGGTTCAAGCAATTTACCAGAAAACTGAATGTCATGCCAAGTAAGAAAACATTAACAAGAGGAGACCAAGTATAGTGATTCAGCTATGGTGTGAATATGCAAGAATGAGATTATAAAGTATCAGCCTTTCTAGAACATGCCAGAAGGCGTTCAAGTGCTGTTGTTACTTTCCTTTGGTGGGACCTGATTATTATCGTGATAGATACTTTAGGACAGAGCTTATAGCTTGCCTCCTTAGCAAAGAGAACGCAGTAATAAAGAGCTCCCACAGTTGCCAGTGATACGCAAAAGATGTTTTATACCACTGGTACTTGAATACAACAAGAGGGTTGATTTTTTTTTCAAAGTATTCAAATGGTCAGATATTGATCAACACTCCACAACTAAGAGTTTTGATGCCACGATATATGCCTACAAGGTTACAATACTGCAATACTTCCAAGGACGAAGACTGATAATTACAGTAATATATTTACAATAAGGTTTTACCTCAAGAGAAGACTTCTTCAATAAGTGTAGAGTGTTAGTAATAAAACAAGTTTTGTTTTATACTGTACCAATCGACGTCCTGTGTAGAAAGTATGGCCGTTTTCTCAAAACCAAAGACATTCCCATGAATAGCTTGTTTGGAATAGTATATTTAGAATATGTCGTTAGACCAAAGGGAATGCGTTTACAATGAATTTGACATGATACATTGAAACGAAATATCCAAAGCATTTCTCTATCTTTTAAACTTTTGATATTTACATAGTATATTATTAAATATATTTAACTTAAATTATGCTCTTCACCTTTGTACGTGACTGATGATAGGTTTTCTGATATTCTAACTTTGTATTTTTAAGGATATTTACTTGTATTTGAGTTTAAAACGTGTTGTCCCCCAAACAATGTTATTGCGACATAGGTCAAGTAAAATATATACATAATGCGTTTTCATTCCTGTTTTAACGTCAGTCTTTTCAAAAAATGTATTGTTGCATTCAGGTATATTATAGAAGAATGATGTATTAAAAATTATTAATTTAAATTACAAAGTTCTTATTGACTTTTTGGACTAAATCCCAACTTTGTGATTAATAAAGACTCTTTAAAAGACATTACTGATTATATCATTTTGGTACATTAAGACATTCAAGGCTATTGTAATCCATTGGGATTTGTGACATTTAGGATTAGTTGGGATTTAATTCACGATAGTGCAATTGTCTTTTAAATTTTCGCTTTGTATCCTAGGAAATAAAATAAAAATATTATTTTGATTTTTACCAAGCTATTTGCTTTTTCTTCTCTGTTACATAGTTAAGACCATATAATCTTAATAATGAAAACAGGTTGTGTATCTCACTATATATATATATATATATATATATATATATATATATATATATATATATATATATATATATATATATATATATATATAATAATAATAATAATAATAATAATAATAATAATAATAATAATAATAATAATAATAATAATAAAGTTTATTTTTTAGGGTGAAACATTTAATACAATAACTAATTTCAAATGTGTTGTGCTAGTCGGTTACACCAAACAATTTACAACTTGTGAAGATGTACGTAACTGGAAAATTCTTCATTTCTATATCATTGGATACAAGATGTGGCTAACTACGATAGAAGAAGTTTAACGAAAACAGAACCAATGCAAGAAGTGAACATGAAATTAAAGAGACTGCTAGAAATAGTAGTAGAAGAACCCAAAGTAGAATCCACGAAAATACAGTTGTGGAAATAAAAACGAATGAGGAAATGACTTTTCCTCAATAATTAGAGACATTGAATTTTATAAAGACTCTAGAAACACAGGAGCATGTACATAAATTTGATGAGACACACATAGATCGAGAATATTTTACAATAAATTAGTCTATATATAGCTGCAGTGATTTTATCTTGACTATTGTATACATTAGAACAGATAACATAAACAGATGAATTAATGTAGCAATGTTTCCATGACACCCTTATATATGTGGTAATTATCCTAAGGTTATATATGTGGTAATTATCCTAAGGTTATATATGTGGTAATTATCCTAAGGTTATATATGTGGTAATTATCCTAAGGTTATATATGTGGTAATTATCCTAAGGTTGAGTTTTATTTGTGATAAAGAACGCGTTGGCATTTACTTGATAAAGAATGTGCTGACATTTTTCCTTAACTTGTTTTACTTTTATATTATATCCAAATACGAGAAGGGGAAAGGTAAAAGCTGTGAAAGAAATCCCAAATAATCATAAACGGGTTTATCACAAGTCCAAATGTATAAAGTTCCAATTGAATTCCAGTGGTATTCCAAAAAGGTTCCAATACTGAATGTGTTCATGTGTCTCTTTTGAACCTGCTAATGTGTCAATGGCCTTAGGGGTGATGTGTGCTAACATTTTTTTCATATATCCCAATAATTTATTTCAAATATCCTTTCACTATATTTCCAACTTAATGTTCCAGTGCAAGATTATTAATTTGCAACTTCACAAATATTGTACAACTTATTATTAAAATCATTAACATTGTCTAGAAGATTCATTTTGAAAACTTCAGTTAAAATATCTTTCTCGTTTGATGCCTGCAATGGTCTACACAGAGTATATCCAAAAACTAGTTTCAAAGCTCTAAATCCTTATAACTTTCAGATTCACCCGCAACCGACATAAATTCATAAACTGTACGTTGGTATTATTTATCTACAGACGTGGACTAGCGCTTTTGTCTTCCAAGTATTTCTATGCTTTTACGCACACACTCGTTACAGTGATATACATTTTGCACTTAGCAGCAAACAACCGTTACGTTATATACTTCCGGTCGACTCATAATAACACACACACACACACACACACACACACACACACACACACACTCACACACACACACATTCGCCGAACCCATATCTTCCATAATTGTATAATACAATTCCAGCGTAATAAACAATTATAAACATTCGCTCCAAAACTGTTGGAATCCGTATAGATGCAGTGGAAAATGCTTCATTCGGGTTAAAAGAGTTCTACAACAACACCAAAAAAAATTCAAATAGAAAAATAACATTTGTGCTTGCAGTTGTTTATGTATCGTGGATATGCTCATCCATTAACACCGACATCGTCAGCAAAGTACAGAGCCTGCAGTTCTCGGAGAACCTTGTCAACGGGAAGATGTTTACAATATGTGACAGTCTGTAGAGTACCACAACTACATGAAGAGTCTGTGGCCTGGTCCTATCAGACAAGGTTGACTGCACAACGAGCCTGTTCTGTCCGGAAACGGTTCAGCGTTGGTCCACATATGTCGTGGAAGGCTTACGCCAGTATGCTAGACAGATTACTCATCTACAATAATGTGGTTTACAAGATCTTTTGAAGACCACTCATTACATGCCGAAATAGCTGTCAGCCTACTGCATCTGACATGACCAGATTGGATGTCTAGAAGCAAAGCTGACTGCTGTATGTGACGTGATTTCCACTAGCATAAATCTTAGCCAACAATTTTGTGGTAGCTTCCTGGCGAGGGAAATGTAGCAGATACATGTTACTGAAGACCGTGATAGATGGGTAGAACGTATTGTTCCAGAAATTATGAGTTTTTTGTTTTGAGCTGGACGTCAATTAGATTAGTATGGGACGATTGAGACCAGTCAGGAGCTCATTGCTCGGCTGTCGAACAACAGAGGGTCAGTGGTAATGTCTTGAGTGTCTGAGCTCTTGGACTTCAGGTTGAGCCAGCCAGTTAGCAGTGTTCGTTTTGCGAGTGCTCAGTTTTGCTGCGGTTTTATTTCTTCCAGTGGTAGTAGAATGTTAGTGATTTGTCCAAAGTTAAATTAAGGTATGTTGATGTCGGGTCGTGTTTTATGTACTGCCCAGTGAGGAGGATGCAAATGTCACGGTTCGTATTTCATTTGCAATGTTAAGGTGTACGACGCTGGAGGCGATCATTGTGTGCTTGGCTGTATGTACCATTTCTTGAGGAGGTCCGTCTTTTTCTCCAAGTTTATATCGAGTACCTCGTTATGCTTAGGAAACGATTGAAATTGCGTCTCGGGAATAATGTCTGTCTTTCAGACAAGTCGTTGATACAAACATTAAACAGATTTGGCAAAAGAACCGACCCCTGTTCATCGCACTTCTGACAGTAGTAATGTCGCCATTCATATCGTACTTGACGTCGGTGCTGGTTTTCAATGTTTCTATTGCGACTTGCAGTAAATGGCTAGCAACAGCATTTGGTTTGACAACAGGGTGAACTTGAACTTTATGGTTGCTAAGCAGTGACAGTCGGCAAATCAAATTCAGCATTTCCGAATGGAACCCGCAAAGATGAGTGACATTGTAGTTTCTTCACAGCATGGTCTGCTATAACCAGGCCTCTAGAGGTTTCATACACCTTGACAAAGTCCAGACTCTCTTCATCCAAAAAAGGTGTATAGACTGGTGAAGTTTACGAGGAACAGACTGAGTGGCTGCTTTGAAAGCGATAGTAACCTGCATTGATTGGGATGCAGCGAGATGGTATCGTGATCCTATGCTATTATCCAATATGTCAATGTACTTCGTCTTATCTTCTTTGCGGACGTTCGAACTCCGCTCTGTAGAGCTGTGTATAGTCGGCACTTAAAGTCCAATATGGACTGTGTTGACTGTGGGACGTTATCAAGAAATGTTTAGCTTCATGGATGAGGATGGTCGCCAATAGAGCTGACCCAACATAGTTCCGTTGACTAGTCATTTTGCCATCTTGCAGAATGAAACTTCCAACGTTACTTGATTCATGAGTCAGAAGATCATTGTTTGTTGCCCACTCTACCAATTGTTCCCCGTATTCATCAACGTGCAAGTGTCCACAATAACGACTGTTGAAGTCGGCAGTATATATGCCTGTTTTTCGAAAGTTGGAAACATAATTTTGTTATATTGGGCACTAGGCGGTTGTAGACATTAACGATCTTGTACCTTTCAACCTGAACCACATCGCAGACTTTGGTGAAGGAAACTGGATGCATCAGCAAAGTCACAGATTGCGTACGTGTCAAATTTGGAGTCTCCAGTTGATGAGATGAGGGCAACAAGACTAATGTTGTATCGTCCTGCTACTCAGTCTGCTACGTGAGTCTCCTGCATACAGATTATGTCAAGAGTATCATGGTGGGCTATAGTGATGATGATGATTCGTTTGGAAGCTGAGGGCCGGTTGAAAGTCAGAGGACATTGACACATCGAGGGCTGCTCTTGGAGGGTGCATGCAATCTAGGAAATCGTCGACCACGATGGAATAACAAATATCTGAGCAGGTATATATAATAGAAAAACATGAGCCACATTATGTAAAATATAACAATTTAATATATTCCATAAGCAAAGTGAAATTGAACATGACATTTGGTGAAACACTTTCTGTTAGAAATTGAGTTTCAAGATGTGCGCAAAATTCAATTAACCGTTCTGTTACATTGAAAAGAAACAAATTTCATCAAATGATTGACACTAGGTTCTCTCTCTCTCTCTCTCTCTCTCTCTCTCTCTCTCTCTCTCTCTCTCTCGCGCGCGCGCGCGCTTGATATGGAAGTTTTATAAGGAAGGTTCGAGAATAATTATGTGTTTTCTAATTGGTCACGTGCATTTACTTAGTTCATCAAAATCAATAGTGTGTGCTGTCACTTGATTTTTATTACAAAGTACAGTCACAATATACGGTGTATGTAAGGGGAAAATAAAGCATTTAGCTTCATTCAGACTACTGGAATAATTCACCCTTTTTGTGTTCTTCATGTAAATCTGCAGATATATTTAATGTTGTACTCAATTATAGATTGAAAATAGTTTACAACTCACTTATACAAATTAATGGACTCCACTCCTTATCCTAACTAATGTCCTAGCTAATTTGCAATTCATTGACTTACATCTCTAGACTTGGAACAAATCAATTCTGAGCATACATGGTACAAACATTTTAAGACAGATAATTTACTCACAGGATTACTTTCTCCAAGCGCTAAAAGGTTTTTTTTTAAGGCTCCCACTGAAGTCAGAATAGTTCTCTCTAGACCTTCTTGGTTAATAACCGTTATGGAAAATATCATTTTACGATACGTTTCCAGTGGCCGAAGCTTTCCTAAAATTTTGACTCCGGTTTGTCTTAGATTTGTCACTTTCCGCTCTCTTACTTTTATCTTAATATATATTTTGCCGTTATATTGGGGACTAAAAATTGAAATTCAACAATGCCCCAATGCTAAGTTATTGCGAGTCTAGCCTATACATGTTACGGTTGCCGCGACATAATGTAGTACGAAAAATATCTACAAGAGTTTTCACCAATACAACATGTCATTCTTCAACGTATGTAAGGAATCTGAATGATATGAAGGTAAAATGCCATCAAGCAGACTTTATAGCATAGACATGATTTGTTATAGATACAGGTCTTCCCCCTAAATAACAGCAGTGCTACGTTGATAATTTTGGAAATCATGAAGTGTGAAAGAAATGGCAGCATAAAAATGAAACACAAAATTATAATAAAGTTTTAACAAAATTTATTGCGAATGTGTTCTTTTCTTATCGTATAATTGCAGAAAAGATAGTTATTAGAGTATGAACACTTACGCAGTCCCCCCCCCCTCTATAAGACAAAACTTGCTGATTAAGTCTGACGGATGTCCATTTTGTATCGTTACATTTATACCATATTTTCAGTAGAAAATATCTGACTGCAGTCATTGTTCACTATAATAGTGAAACTTAAACCGTTATGTTAATGATATTCTATGTATCGATCCTAATGCGAAAGCTCACAATGGTCTGTATCAATATCTGTCTCAAAGAAGCGCACTGAAACGGAAAATGCATGGATTGATTTTGCCATGATCATTGTCTTACATCATAAATGTGTGATTAATTTGTGAAGTCAAAAGATCAGTGCAATTAAAGAAACAAGACGTCCATTCATTGAATAATGCTAATCTCCAAATATAGAGATCATACTCCATGCAGTAGTTACTGGGGCACTGACTTCTAGGAAACAATTAACTGTCGTTTAAATGTGAAATTATGCTGATTAGGAAAGGACACACAACGTTCTAGATATTTATTTAAATTTTAATAATTACTGTCCTCCCCGGGAACATCACGATAACCGTTTATGGGGCAGCAGCTTTTATTTAAGAACAGACCAATATATTCTTACCCATGCTACAATGGAATCTCAATATCAAATGATTTCATGTTTCTGTTTTCGTACTCATAGAACGCGTTTACTTAGCGTCGACAGACGTACCTCGTTATGGTATTCGTATTAATGAGCTGTGTTTAAGAACGTTGTTCCAGACGCTCATGGTGCAATTTTGCTAAGACGGAACTATTAAAACCGCTTTACCGTTTCTTTTCTACTAGCATCATATGTTGATAAAATTTACTTACATAATTATTAATTATTTTCAAAGCATTCATATACAGTTGAAGCAATCTACTCAGATAACGATATCTTTTCAATTTATATGTATTGTGGTATACAAAAACAATATTAGCTTAGAGCAAAATGCATGCCTCATCAGTCAATCATACAATGTTAATTCCTACCATATGGCAGAGGAATTTTTATAAGTGGCGAGATGAGTATCTACATCATTTGAACATTATATAGCGTGATGAAAGATAGATTTACACAAAAGATTTTCAGATTCATTGTTTCTCAACGTTTGCTCAGTATGGGGTAATGTTTCTTTACATGTATTTATATAAGAGCTGGCTACCACAAAAACAACTGTATACCTCTGTATATTGCGGTATTCTGATCTTACGGCGATGCTTACCACGGCATACTGTAACATGATACCTGATGGATGTTTGGATCAAATGACGATACAACACAGTGTGATGAAATATAGAATTTTATGGAATGATTAATAATAATATATGGTACAAATACAGTGATTCTGTCACGCTCTCAAACATATGTCCCATTCAATTACTCTATCAAAGCATTCACATATAGGAAAACAAAAACAAATGGTTCATCTACAAATGTTAGACAGTAAGATTCATATAATCTTTCCACCATGCACACCTCTTTACAAATTAGCAGTTTCGTCTTTGTGTGGCCTTGATGGTTACATCTTCCATATCCATATAGACGCACAGACGACCAGACAGCCTGGTAAACCCGCACACATACGTACAGACAGCTACAGACAGCTATGGACAGCTGCAACCAGCTATATACAAACCTAACTGGTCATAATATCAAGTACGAAATTAAAATCTATATCAGCTTGTAACAAAAGAGTTCACAACGTTTCAAGTCTGCGTAGTTGTAAAGTTATTCCACGATAAGACCTTAAAAGCTGATAATGTTTCACATATAAAATAAAATAAAAACAAAACACTTACCTCCATGGCTGGAGAACAAAAAATGGAGAATGTTCACTCCATGACAAGATCAAAAGACCAGTGTGTCAATTAAACATTTTTTCTAAATCCACAGGAGAGCGAGTATAGGGTCAAATACCCGTGTATACCATACTTTTAGTGTGTCTGGTGGCAAGCGATGTACGACGAGATGCATGCTAGTTCAGTTGCTTAAATAGAAAGAAACAAAATTTCACCCTCGGTAACGAAGTACGCATATACAACGAGAAATGGTCGATCGAATAGTTCTAAGGCGTAACTGAGTTATTTCTGGCCTTATTCTGTGGCAATACCCCCCCCACACACGGAAGATAAAATGTACACATTATTTTAGCTTACACAGAATACAAGTAAATAACCACTGATGCTGCTTTACAATATTTACACTGGTTATACTATAATTTAGATTTTATATTTACATCCTACTCAAATAATCCGCACCTACGTTTTCGACCCCACTGATTGCTTCAACTCGAAAACGATATAATTGAAGTACTAGTACCCAAAGCATCAACCGAGCGTTAGCGACCTTAGCTTTGTTTAAGTACAACAATGGTTGATGGTCTGTTTCGAGAACAAAATGTCTCTAAAAAGATAGGCATGAAACTTACCAATCCTTCATACTACAACTACGCATTCTTTCTCAATTTCTGAGTACTTTTGTTCCCATGTCAGTAACTTCTTACTGACATAGGCTACAGGCATTTCAGTACCATCTTGTTCCTTCAACAAAACTGCTGTAGGAAGCATCAGTTCTGATAATAAAAGGTTTACTGATATCTGATAGATTTAAAATTGGTACACTAGTTAATTATTACTTCAATGTATGGAATGCTTCATCTTGAGATGGTCTACATAACACTTTATTTGGGTGCCCCTTCTTTGCTAGATTCGATAATGGGCTAGCAATGGCAGCGAAATTAGGAATATATTCATTTTTTTAAAAAAACCTACCAAGCTTATATAATGAGCCTAGGATTTGTTAATAGAATGAGGTGAATGCATAACTGCTTCTACTTGTTTGGGGTGAGATTTTAGACCAGAAAACATAGGCACTCTAAATCAATATAGACAATGCTACATTTAGTAGGTCGCATCGTTATGTTGCCGTCACTGAGTCTTCCGAAAAGTTCGACCAGAACGGATATATATTCCTCCCAATTATAGGTGTACACAAAAATGTCCTCCACAAAGCTATCAAAGCCCTTTAGTAACCTGCGCATCAAGCGATAAAACATGTGGCCCTGGCTCCTACCAATTCGATTGGCATCACCTTGAATAGGTGCAGTCCTTTCTATGTAGCAAATGTCGTCAATTGGCGGTACTCTTCGACAATCGCTACTTGCAGATATCCTTTAGCAGCAGAGAGGGTGAACCCTACAACGTTTTCAGACAAAATTTGATTGAAATCCTAAAACGAGCCGTCCTATAATCTCATTTTAACCAAAAAAAGGGCGAACCCTACAACGTTTTCAGACAAAAAAAATTGATTGAATCCTTAAAACGATCCGTAGGATTTCGTTGAAATCTACGAAATCTCATTTTAACTAAAAAAATGAAAACGAAGATTTTTACGATTTTTTAATTAATTTTGGTCGCAACTTGTTGTCATCCACCCTCTCTGCTGCTTAGTGATTTCATCACTGGGTTAACAAAAAATAATAAATGATTTTAACCGAATATTTGATCCAGTCCGATACGATATCGTGTCCGAGGATCATGCAAATTTATTGTTGCGAATCCGTGTGGTTTTGACTGAGCATGACTAAAGAAATCTCGAAATTGATTGAAGTCCATATCAGAACACCATGTCTGCCAAATATTTCGTAGCGTATGTGTATCAACGCCGTTGAATACAGAAAGAATATTGCAGTTATCTCTGATGACTTTTGGAACCTGAGTGTAGCGTTGAGTGACATATATCACGTCAGTGTTTTTGTGACGCCCACGGGAAAATATTCTAGCAGGATTTTTTTGTTTATCCAACATTATATCGTCGTATACGACTAAATTGTTAATATCTCCATCAATATCATCAATGCTCGGTGCTTCATCGATATCGGTTATAAACTCAATAATACCCTCTCCGGATTTTTCTACCGCGCTGTCGTTAAAATCTTTTAGCACTTCATAACATCGTTGATCATCTACGCTAGGGGCAATTAAATACAACTTATCCCATTTCATCCATCTCATTATTAAATTGAGCAACAATTGCGTTTTACCGGATCCAGATGGCCCGATTATAATCATCCGGATAGAGTTTGGTAGCGCTGCATGATGCTTAACCGGTTCTCTTCTTTTAGTCGCTGAAAAATCAATTATATCCATATCTCTATACATAAATTATGGATCTATATTGTGTGAAGTGCAAAACGCGTACTGGCACAGAAGATGTGACGACGGTTACAACTAAAAATAACCGATCAGCGCTTTCTGGTAAATGCATGCAATGTGGTACAAAGAAATTTAGATTTGTGTCTATGAAATCTGATTTAAAAAAAAACGAGGAGGTGATATCGCAGCCAAATTGGCAAAGCTCCCTGGAACCCCATGGGCAAAGTACCCCGGAGAAAAGCACCTTCCGGGATATAGCTACTGTGGACCGGGAACCAGACTTGATATCAGACTCAATAATCAAAATCAACCCAACCCCGGTGAAGAACCAATAAACGCCATTGATAAGGCCTGTCACCTTCATGATGTTGCTTATAAAAGCAGCAATTTGCAACACAGGCATCTAGCAGATGTGAAATTAATTCATGCGTTAAATGCTATTCCTGATAAATCCTTCAAAGAAAAATTGGCTTCATTTTTGATAAAATCGGCTATGAAAAGCAAATTGATGTTAGGTGCCGGTAATTAATAATATGGAATCAATTTATTATTCCCCAAGAGGATACTGGAGGGGTAAATCAGCAGTCCATAAACTCGCTAGCGCTGCAAAAGTGAAAAAAACCACTGCGGCTAATTGGTTATCCAAACAGGCACTATGGCAAATTTATCTACCACCGCCTAAACAAATTCAATTCTCGCATTTTGATGTGACCGCTCCTAATGAAGTTCATCAGGCTGATATATTATTTTTACCTCATGATCGTGGTTACAAATACGCGCTAACCGTAGTTGATATTGCAAGTCGATACAAAGAAGCAGAACCGTTAAAAACAAAATCAGCCACTGAAGTTGCTTCTGCATTTGAGAGGATTTATCGACGAGGTCCTCTGCACTGGCCAAATCTATTGCAGGTTGATCCTGGTAAGGAATTTCAGGGTGCAGTATTATCTACAATGAAAAATCATAATGTCACCATACGACGAGGGCATACTGCGCTACATCGCGATCAGGCCATTGTAGAACGATTTAATCGGACTCTTGCTGAACGGTTATTTGGATATCAATACGCAAAAGAATTCATCCAAGAAAAAAGATCCCGTGAATGGGTTAAGAGATTACCAGGTGTAGTTACCGCACTGAATAACGAGATTACTAGAACAATCAACATGAAACCTATCAACGCGATTAAAAAGAAGTCGATACCTAAAATGGAAATTCAAAAAGATTTCAAAGAACCAGTTCTTGGTAGTAATGTCATTGTGAGGTACTTATACGAACCAGGAGAGCTTGAAGGGGGTAGAAAAAGGGCTACTGATCCTATTTGGAGTGTTACCGCGCATAAAATATCCGGCATAACACGATCAACTGGTAGACCAGCAATCTATAAACTGGATTTAACTGCCCCTCAGCGGGGTTTTACTCGACAACAACTACAGGTAATTCCCGAGGATACTCAATTGCCACCGCATGGTCTTAACTAGCACCGTTGCGTCTATTGCACTCAAGACAAGTCAACATCACATTATTTCTGACATGACCGAGATTGTTATTTTTTCTGTCTACGGTGAATTGGCGAGGATCCTTATCCGAATACTGCCAACGCATTATACAATTGCAACTCGCGCAGTGATTATTCTGTTGTTTCTTCAGCGTAATTATTAATTCAGCATCAATATCAAATTCTCGTTGTTTTTTTTTATCCTGTTGTTTGTAACCGGAGAGTTTTTTATCAATAATTTTAACATCAATATCATTTATTGTGGTGTCATTATCATCGAAAACAATTCTTCGAAGTTGATTTATTTTTCGTACTCTGGATACTGCGAGATAGACTAAATTCGACCATTCGATGTGATTATCCACCATCCAAACAATTGTATCCGATATAGTCAATCCCTGTGAAGAGTGTATTGTTGCTGCGTATCCTAGCGTCCACGGGGATTTATTAGCACGCAATGCATCTTCAACGACATTGATATCAACCAGCACAATATCATTTAATACGAGAATTTGTTTTTCACTCTGTCCTGGAATATCAACTTCAATATTCTGTTTTCGTGTATCCGATGGCCTATAACAAAGGGGTACTGGAAGCGTTGCAAATTTTTCTTTATGCAATTCAAATAACTTCATCTGAAGTGTATCCCTGACTATTTTTCTACTTGCAATTATCAAATCATTTGGTCTCCATGTTTCCCAGAAATCGTTTATTTGAGTTTCTGAAATCACTTCACGCGCTATTTCGCATTGGATTCTATCCGGTTGTAATCTAATTAGTTTCTTAAATTCTCGTAATCGTTCATCAAGTGATCTATAATCAGTGGTGATTTCTTCATAGTAGTCTACAAAACCCCTTAGCCATTCATGTGGAGATGAACCGACAAATGGTGGTGGTTGGCCGTGATCACCGCACATGACGACTTTTGTGTTTTTGTTTAACAACCACTCGAGAAATATTTGTAATACATCTAATGACACTGTGCATATTTCATCCCAAATTATGATTTCAGGAATGAATTTATCACCCATACGCTCAGGAGTCCATTTGTCACCCTTCCATCGAAAGAAACTATGGTAAGTACAAGCATTTACCCCTCGCTGTATCATCTCTCTGGCGAGTCTGTGAGTCGGTGTTAGCACAATCATGTTAGTAGAAATACAAGTATTTCCACCACGACGAAATAATTCAATTGCACGAGTTGTCTTTCCTGACCCACCACAACCGTTTAAATAAACTGTTTTATATCTACAGATTGGATCAGATACCGGTGGTGCATTAGAAAATTCTGATTGAAATTCAATACGGTTACAACAAAGATATTTATCATCCATGGCAACGTCTGCGGATTCACAATACTCATGTAGCATCTCCTTTTTAAATCGCCAACGCCCCCAATTTTCTTCGGGATCTGTGAATTTAGCTACAGCTGATTTGTACTTATTGTGTATATACATCGAATCAGTGGCCACTCTAACCGCGGTATTAGGAAATCTATTTATCATCGAAAATAGATTAATAGAAGCATAGGCTAGCATTGAACTTCTCAAATGTGTGTACTGGGAATTATATCCATCACAGTAGGTAACAACCGTACCCATTTTCTCACCATTAGATAGAAAAGCATCCTTACGGGATACAAGTTTTCCCTGTTTCATTAAATCCGCTACAATAAAATCGTATTCAGCGATATCTATGATCAACCGCGAGGAGTATTTTGCGTTGTCGTACCGTCCACCTTGAGTGAATTTACCGATTATTCTTCGTCCAAAATCTTTTGCTTGTTCTTTTTTAATTTCAAATAACTTCTTAGACCAATTTATGATTTGTTCTTCATTGAAATCAGGGAATTGTTTTCGCTGTTCGCTGATTATACGATCTAGATCGGGTTGTGGTAGCCAAACTTCTTTCTGTGCTCGATAGCATATAATAGCCTCGGAAACAATCAACGATATTAGCATACCACAATCAATCATATATCTCAATAGCACTATTGGCATCCAGGCCTTTTCAGATAGGTGTCTACCGAGCCAAACATAACTACACGGATGTAATCCTGACGCTAATTCAAATGATATCACACGAGCGAATCCGGTTAAATCAAAATCAGGCAATGGTCCATTAATCGCAACACGAGTCATTTCATGCGTGGGGTGTCCAAATCGTTTGAAGTACTCAGCGCATTCCCCATATCCGAGAAAACTTCCGGGGTAACACGCGGCTATATCAATTGAAATCATACCATCAAGTGAGTATTTCGTATTCCACAGTCCTCCATGACCAAATTCGACGCAACTCAATTTAACATCCTCGAGAAAATCACTTCGTGTTGGACGCCATGAGTTTTTTTCTCTTGCGAAGTGAGCTACCACTGATGGAATAGTAAAACTATCCGTGAGTAGTTTTTCATGGGAATTCTCCGGTGAAAAATCACTAGCGATTTTTCTCATTCTATTATCTAATTCTTCAACGCGATATAATTCACCATTTGGTTTTACAAATTGATCGAATCCTATTTCGGGATCTTCATCACTTCTAAGTAACCACACTGACACAGGATCATCCTTACACAACGCATTAATAGCATCAAATAATCTCTCTTCATAGAAAACATCCCCGACTAATTCCCCGGAAAATTCCGGTGGGATATATTTCACGGTTCGTTCTCGTGGAAATACTGTTACCGCAGGTGTCCACGCGTGTTTGTTATGATCAATAATCTGTATTGGTGCTCCATTTTTGTTATATTTCGGTTCGTATAAAACCTCTCCGGTTATCGTCATAACTGTTATTGGAAATCTTAATGATGTTTCTAATTTAGCTATATCAGAAATCTTTGCACCATGCTGTTTCACTGTCAGTTCCCACTCGGTTATTTTCCTACGTCGCAGATCAGTTAGTTTATTTCCTCGGGATGCATTTGTGAAGTGCTCCATTACCCGTGTTGCTACACAATTAAGCCCTGACGAATATTTCATAGGAGCTAGTTTTGCGATATCGGGTTTATCATTTAACGGATATAGCCCATAAACCATTGCTGTTACGGGATAAGATCTTTCGTAGTATGGTTTGTCAATGCCGGTTAGAATTCCTGGTTTGGAATCTCTACTCACAATGACAGCTTTTTTATTCTTGAGGATTGGTTCAAATTTATCCCTAATAATCCATTTGCCATCGACTTCAATAATGAATTTGATTCGGAAAAAATACCGTTTTTCCCCAACACGTGAAATTATCACTGCTGCTTTTTCATCATTCATGGTAGCGTCAACAACACCATCAATTCGAAATGTTGACCAACAATAGGATGCTCCATCACGCTTAAATTCATTGAAACAATCTCTGATTTTACTAATCATGGCTTTATCAAGAATTGTATTCTTGGGTGTATTAGAAACTATATCGAGATTGAATTGAGCATCTTTCCAGGATAATTTCTTGGACGCTTTTGAAATCCGAAGGATTTTGGGTTTATCGAGATTAAATTTGTTACGTTTTTTGGGTCTATCGAGATTAAATCTAGGACTGATTTTCAATAATCTCTTAAACTCTTTCATGTTTCCGTCTCTTGGACGTTTGATACGTTTTTTGGGTCTATCGAGATTAAATTTAGGATTGATTTTTAATAATCTCTTAAACTCTTTCATGTTTCCGTCTCTTGGACGTTTGATACGTTTTTTGGGTCTATCGAGATTAAATCTAGGACTGATTTTCAATAATCTCTTAAACTCTTTCATGTTTCCGTCTCTTGGACGTTTGATACGTTTTTTGGGTCTATCGAGATTATATCTAGGATTGATTTTTAATAATCTCTTAAACTCCTTATCAGCATTGAATTCAGCATTTTTCGAAGTCAATCTCTTGAACTCTTTCATGCTATACTAAAAACAAGTGTCTAAATGAAAGATTTATGTATAATGAATCCCCCCCCCTGCAATGGATCAGTCATTGAATTAGACAAATAGTATAGTATACGAATGACCCAAGAATTCAGACAGCACCCTGTGAGTACAAATTATGAAGCATCCAGTGATGGTGTTGTAAGAAACCGTAGACTGAAGAACCCAGTTGGGTGGGATAATGGTATGGGGTATTTGTTCTTTACTGTTGGAAAGAAGAAATATTACAATCATCGTTTCGTGTACGAGTGTTTCCATGGATTGATCAAAGATGGTTTTGTTATTGATCATATTGATTCTAATCCGAAGAACAATTCTTTATCAAATCTGCAGGCTGTTACACATAGTGAAAATACCAAACGAGGGGGGACTGGGAAATACTCGAAAAAAGCGAGACCTGTGAAATCTTTGAATACAATAACTAACGAAGAAAAAGTATTTAAATAAATATATGAAGCCGGCAAGTATTTCAATATTTGTAGACCCTCAGTACGATATGTTGCAGAGGGGGTTTGTCGATCGGCGATTTCAAAAGGGACGGGACAAAAAATTCGATTTAGTTATGTCTAATACGTCATATTTTTCATTTAGAAATATATCATTATTATAGAATAATGAATTCTGAAAACATGAATAGCATCATATCCGAGATTTCAAAATTGAAAGGTTGGGATATTGAACTATCAGATGGGTTAAATCCTGATCAAATCATGTCTGATTTTCAGGATATAGAATACGGAGTTAACAACAATAAATATATGCTACCAAAGAAGTATGCGCTCATCAAAAGAATTCAGAATTCTATTAAGGACTCTCTCGCATTTTCCAGTGACGTAAGTGTGTTCGCTCCGTTGTATACCATCGTAGAACGAATACGAAAAGAATTGGGGTACGAATACGAATTGAAAAAGGAGGTTAATTCTAAAGTTAGAAACCTACGAGCGTTAATTCAAGAAAATGAACAATTTTGATTGACCAACCATTTATCATTATTTGATTGTGACCGACCATTTATCATTATTTGATTGCCCGACCATTAATCATTTTTTTTAGCCGACCCTCAAGGGATGTCAAAAATCGATGGACGATATGTCGGATTGATCAAAAATAGAATGGCGAAACTATCAGTATTATTTATTTATATATACAATTTTGATAGTTTCGCCATCGATGAACGAAGCCGTTATAGGATGAAATAACACTTCCATGACCATCCGATGGTGTTAGGTCGGGATTAAAAAAATTGTTTTACAATTGAAAAATTGTTTCTGATTTCAAATAATGGTCAATGAAGCATTAACAACCCGATTGGCTCGTGAACGATTAGATGCAATTAAGAGATTTGTACCAATTCGTGACTCTGTACGGAATAAACTACAACAACGACAGAGTTTTCAGACTGATTTTGCTGCGGGATCTGAAGAGTTGTTTAAACCAGTAACCACAGCAACGAAAGGGATAGAGCGTGCTATACTGGGAGATGATCCTGACGGTAAAAGAAAAGAAGAGGGTCTTATTCCTGTGTTAGAAAAAATAGCAAAAAGAACTAAACAAACAAAAAAATCCTTGCAATCACTTCCTCAGGATATATCAACCGCTTCGAAACGAACATTTAAAGGATTTCAGGAAGAACTAGTTAGCGGACTACCTAAATCAATTATATTTACCGAGAGCGCTAAACAACAAATTCTCAACGAGGATATAGATAATTTAGGTGAATTCGCTGCTAACAGCTATGATTCACAAGAGAAGTTTTTCACGGACAATTATTCGGATTATAGAATGTCACATAATGAATGGGCTGATATAGTGTATGAAATAAATACTGGGAGTTTAGATAGAAGGATGAAGGACTACAGAGACTTCAAAAGAAAATTTCAACTCCAAATAAGACAGCCATACGATGAGAAAAAATTTCTGGGGAGTGGTCTAGTTGGAAACGCTAGCGTTTCATGTCCTGGTAGTGTTCTCAGTGATATATCACGATTAGAAGTTCTTGTAGGAGGGTTCCGAGCTGGAAATAACTCACCGGAAATAATTAATGAAGCAGCTGATATCTGTAGACGATTATTTCAGGGTGGTATCATGGATATCAGCACATATCGAGATTTCATTGGCGAGTTAGTGGAAAGTGGGTATCACAGTGATTAATTGATAAATTGTTTTACAATTGAAAAATTGTTTCTGATTTCAAATAATGATCATACACTACAATCATGATAAACCAACCCCCGTCTACGTAGTTAATTCACGGTTTCCGGTTTATAGAGCATACTACGGAGATGGTTTAGGCAATACCATTTTAGGGTTATTTGCGAGAATGGCTCCAAAAGTGATGCCGTTGGCTAAACAATTAGGAATGAAAGCAATTGATGTTATTCGTGATAAGGGTATTGGTGCTGTTGGAGATCTTGCTGGAAAAGCGTTTTCAACTGCGAAGAATAAATTAACATCATTAGTGAAATCACGGATGAAATCCAAAGGATTTTCAAAACCGTTACCGTCTACAGCGGAAATGCCTGCAAGTGTTAGTAGAATTATAAATAACGCAGTAGATGAAAAATTAGCGTCGATGGTTTTAACCCCCGACCAAAGCAATATTGCAAACATGATAGCAGGAAGTGGCTTTAAAAAACTACGACGATGAAATGGGAAATCGCGATTTAGACTCTGATAAATAGAATAAAATGTTCAAACAGTCACGTGATCCAGCATTTGATATAGACGCCCCAGTTGGCAAGGATGATTCTGTACGCGATTATCAATATTACGCCTATCATGCCATAGACTCAAATAGTCGAGCAAGAATTGATCTTCAAGTCCATGATACCAGTAAATACTTTCTACCCTGTGAAGCGTTTATTGAAGTAGAAGGAGAACTTGTAACAGCTGCTGATACTCCTGCTGTACCAGCACCGTATCCAGCTGGTACTCAAGTCGGTTTTGTCAATAATGGTATCATGGCGCTATTTGAGAGTGCTAGATATCTCATTGATGGAAAAGAAATCGAGTCGATAGATCGCGATGTTGATGTGGCTACAACAATAATCGGGTTAGCGAGATATTCCGATGATTATACAAGATCAGCAGGACCTTCTATGATGTTTGCAAAAGATGGTAAGAATACCGCTGGAGGAAATCCATTTGTTGTAAGACGACCAAAGAATAATGCTGGCACCGCTAATATTGATGCCGAGGATATGATTATAAACAACGATGCTAATTTCAATCTAGGAGCTGCAACACGAAACTCAATGTTGGGAGTAGGGCGTAAATCATTTTCATGCGCGATTCCACTGCATCATATATTTGGATTCTGTAGAAACGTCCGAAAAGTTATCTATGGAGCGAAGCATACAGTATCGCTTGTACGAAAGAGTGATGATAATGACGCAATCTGGAGGATTCCAGCAAACCCAGCTGCAGCACATATAAATGATGATGCCGGTAAAGTCAATTTAACAAAAATATCATTGTGGATGCCAGTGTTGACTCCAGCAATCACTGCAGAAGAACGATTACTATCATTTATGGACCAGGGAGGAAAGTCGTTGTTGAGTTGGCTAACCGTGAGTACAGATGTTAAACAATCAAATATCAACGGGTTATTCACTTGGAACCTAGCATCAAAACAAGGTGTTGCTGCGCCACGTCATATATTTATTGCGTTACAGGATAACTCACGAGTTGGCGATCAACGTTTCAGTCATATGATATTTGATCAATTAGGTGTGAAAGACGTCTCACTGAGAATAAACGGCCAACAGGAACCATCCGAGGATATACAACTTAATTACACAGAAAATCATATCGCACGAGTTTATCATCGTCTGTTGTCATTTATGGCACGCGACCAAAATGTGGATACTGGTTTGCAAATATCACAATACGACTTTAAAAATCTGTATCCGATCTATTACTTCTCACTGGAACATCTCGATTTGATGAGACAATCTGTTGTTGATATACATTTTAGAGCTAATGTGACTCGTGGTGCTATTGCTGATTATAGAGCGGTTGCTGTCATTCTCAGTGATAAATCAATGCTACTTGAAGGTGTTGGAGGAAGAATGAGAGTGGTAGATGCCCCAGTAGAAAATCTTTGATTTTCAAAAACATGTAATTGAAATCGTAAACGATTTAGAATCAATCTATTATGTATAATGTCATATAGTGTTATTAGTGTTGCGTTAACTCCCGGTCAATTAAAAAAATTGCAATCGGAATCAGCTAAAAAATGTGGAACCACAATCACGTTGAAACCCAACCAAATGACTGGTGGTGCAAATAAACTATCGCTGACAACTCGTCAGGTGAAACATTTCAATGATGCACTTGCAGCCAAAAAAGGTGTTCAGATTACTCTCTCTGCGGCTGCTATCAAAAATATGATTAAAACAGGCGGTATATTCCCGTTGTTAGCTGCGATACCAGCATTGATTGCAGCGGCTGCCCCAGCGGTGGCTAAAGCGGCAGCGTTAGGAGCCGTTGGTACTGCAGCAGGAATGGCACTAAAGAAGGCAACTGGGAAAGGATATAAAAAAAAGGGACGATCCGTTCACGGATTGGGTCTAAGACTACCAGGAACCCCGTATTCGTGGTACAGCGGAAAGGGTCTAAGACTACCAGGAACGATTTATTAATTCAGAAATCTTCGATGGTTCCAATGTCCAATTTTGATTTAATGGATGCTGCTAAAAAACTAGCGATTAAAAACTTCAGAGGTGTCTTTATGAAAGATCAATTACCACATCAACCAAACAGCGTTGAAACCGGAATCATTAATTTAGATAACAGCACCGGACCCGGAACTCACTGGGTTGCATACGCTATTGATCCACGTGGGATTGTCTATTTTGATTCATATGGATTAGCCCCACCAAAAGAGTTTTTGCGTTATATAAAAACCCTTCCAATGAAGACTTGGTATTCTACGCTACCAACACAACAAATGAATGACCCACCAATATGTGGCAGCGAAGTATTAAATGTCCTTGACGCTATTTCTAACTCCTTGAGTAACCCAAGCAGAAAACCACCACATGTTGTCGTGAATGAATACACTAGTAATCGCTGGAGAAAATCGAAGATTTTTCAACGAAGTCGTCAAAAACGATTTTAGAGAGAGAAAGAGTTTTACAATAACATGATTGATATTTGGGGGAGATCATTGAAACCCAAACCCGATGGCACTGCACCCCCTGATTCTCTCAAGGATATAAAAAAAACAATCAAAGATGAAATCGCTGAGACGTTGAACTTAACAAGTGTTGACCCGAAGGAAATAGTTGTATTTCAAGACAAACAGGGTAAATTGAAAACCAGTAATATTTCTCTGGATGATATTTTAGTTAAACAACGAAACGCAATCGAAAATACTATCGCGCTTTTTTCCGATCAGGGTAAACTCAAACCGGGTGTAATCGTTTCGACGATTACAGATCGATTAAAAACTATCAACGATGAGTTAAACAATTCTCTGTTTGTACTAACAACACTTGAATCTAAAATTGAAGAAAACGGAAAACAGTTTTCAGTTTTTCGTAGAAATATCATTGATAAATTTATTGGAACCCAGTTGGATAAAATAGAAATAAAACTCCCTGATATTAAAAAATCCATCGATGAGACGAAAAACTTCATCGAAGCCGTCAAAGGTGATTTTTCGAGGATGATAACAATCATTGAAAAAACAAAAATTCCTCATGAGAAAACCAACAACGTCGTGTACACAATCCAACACGGATCATTTGCGTGGACACCTACAGACAACAAATTAGATATCACTGCAACCGTTAAAGGTATTTATCGATTAACACTGGTGACAACGGCTCAATTTAATATTTCATCGTTGAGTTCATCCGGGGTTAATAATACGATTTCAACGATCATCGACAAGGATACAACTGAAAAGTTCACTATAACAGCTACTGATATTGATTTGAGTAAGGCTCCAGTAACATGGTATGTGGAATTCGTAGCGGATTTAAGTAAATAACTAAATTGAAAGGATTTCACAATTGAAAACGCTAGCTTTTTTAAAATAACAATGATTTCATCAACGCAATGTCGCTATGATCAGGTCAGAGAATTTCAGAATAGACTAAAAACCCTCGCCGAGGAGTATCAAATAAAAATAAAAAAATACCGACGAAGAATCACCGCAATTGATGTTATTATGTACTCGGTGTCAAGCGTTCTCGCTGGCGCCGGAATAATACTTGCATCGGTTATAATGATTGCTCCGGTCGTAGTTCCAATTTGCATTTCTGCGGTGGCTACAATCGGGGGTATATCAACCGGGATAGCAAAAAAGATATCATCATGCAGCCAGAGTAAACTGCAGAATTACTTACTTCAATTTCATATTGCATCAACCGCATACTCGCAGTTATCCCTGATGATATCGTCGTCACTCGATAATACAATTATATCAGATAGTGAATTCTCAGCGATGGTCAGTATTTTTGATTCCGCGATATCGAAATTAGAGCAACAACATGAGTATAATAACAATGACAACATCGATGGAATTAGAAAACACGAACCCAAAAAACAAAATGATCTCAATAATATCAACATTACCAGATTGTGAGTTCTCAGTGATGGTCAGTATTTATGATTCCTCGATACCAAAATTAGAAATACAACATGAGTATAATAACAATGACGACACCGCAGGAATTACTTCAACGAATAGTGGAGAACACGAACCCAGTACAAACAAGCATGATATCAATAACATCAACGAATCCTGAATTCAGTGTGAATTTCCCCTCTCCGGTCCCAGTGAAGGAGATAGCGCTAGCAAAACTACGAGTGTATCACAGTTGGCCTAATATCAGATCAAAATCATTTGGTGGTCAACAACCCAATAATTCTTTAGTGTTTGCAAATGAGAATAAACCCGACGGAACCCCAGACTGGAAAGTTGTTTCGATACCAACAGGGTCATACCAAATCGAACAAATCAATGATGAATTCGCGCGTAGAATAAAATCGATTACTGGAAAAGAATCAAAAATCGCTATAACAGTTCATGAACCGACGCTATCATCCGCAATTGAGATAAACTCAGAAGGATACGTCGTAGATATCTATCAGAGTTCTATTAGAACCGTATTAGGATGGCCTGAATTACCACCCCGGGAAGAAACCGTTAAATTACCAGAACCACAAAAAACTGATTATATCACCGACAGAATAAAACCTGATAATCCAATAAGGAGTTATAAAGATCACCAATTCACTATAGATTTTTTTGGTTTCATATTCGAAAAAAAGGCGGATGGTAGATCATTGTCAGAGTATCCTTTTGCTAAAAAACCTGAAATCGTTAAAAATTTCACAGCAATGAATAATGATTTTTCACTGTTGTTAATATCTCTTAAATCCGGTTCTCTCACCCGAGATGAATTTATCAGCGTCGTAGAAACATGCAATAAAATTATCGACGATATGGAAACATTTAACCAAAAAATTATTCAGGATATATTAGATGAAGATAACCCAAAATCGAGAACAGAATTTGCATTAGACTATAAAATCCGCGTTGAAGATATCCCCACATTCAAACTACCAGGATATAACGTACCAGAACTAAAAAAACTTCTCAGTGACACCATCGATGTTGGTTTTAAAATAATTCATGATGCATGGAAAAAAACAGCATCAGGGGAAATAAAAATCCTCAAACACAATAATGACCCAGATGGTGGCGGCAGGCATATCGCTCCGTTCAACGTGAATATTTCATCGGTGATTGCGCTCAATTTAGTATGTGATGTTATCGAAGGAAGCTATCAGATTAATCTCGAACGATCAAATCAAGCTCAGCAAGGATATATTCTGTATTCATTTGCACCAACAGCTCCTCCAGGATACCTAATTATTGAAAACCCAATTAATCCTGTCTACATGCGATGCCATAATAATTCATTAACCAGAATTAATTTCAAACTCACCGACCAGTCAAATAATCTGATTGATTTACAAGAAGAGGTGTTAGTGATTAGTTTGTTTGTGAGATCCTAAATGATTTTCGTCCTAAGGACTTTCATCATAAAGACTGGATCAAATCATTTATTATTTTTTGTTAACCCAGTGATGAAATCACTAAGCAGCAGAGAGGGTGGATGACAACAAGTTGCGACCAAAATTAATTAAAAAATCGTAAAAATCTTCGTTTTCATTTTTTTAGTTAAAATGAGATTTCGTAGATTTCAACGAAATCCTACGGATCGTTTTAAGGATTCAATCAATTTTTTTTGTCTGAAAACGTTGTAGGGTTCGCCCTTTTTTTGGTTAAAATGAGATTATAGGACGGCTCGTTTTAGGATTTCAATCAAATTTTGTCTGAAAACGTTGTAGGGTTCACCCTCTCTGCTGCTCCTTTTGACAAATCAAACTTTGAAATATATCGGTGACCTGATAACATCACAAGAAGATTCTCCATTTCCTGCATCGGTACATGTTCAAACACCGTTACTTTGTATAACTGACGAAATTCATTACAGAAGCGATTCTTACCATCTTTTTTCTTGACAAGGACAATGAGAGATCAATACGGGGAATTAGACGGTTCAATCACCACCAGGTCTAACATTTTCCTGACCTCTTCGTCCACAGTCTCTCATGCTTTAAATGGAACTGGGTAACCACTAATCCTTACTGAATCAGATATAGATAGCTTTATGTTTTAACTCTATTAGATTTGTGCATCCCTGTTTATCAGCAAAAATAGATGGATACTTTCCTAGGAGCTCGTTGATCAGTCTAAATTGATTTTTTGGTAGCTCCGCACTTACATTTACGTGATATATCCCTTTTATTTAACTATACATAGGATATTCCAGTGAAGCAGCTATCTCAAGTTCTTCCATTATCGCGTCATCTTCGATAACTAACTGCTGAACACACTACATTCAATACCCCTTTTTCTACCGCGTCTTGGCGTCTTTCTACAGGCTTTATGGGTCTAACTTGGTCCACAGCCAGTCATATAAAAGGTGTGTCGATCAAGGGCATTTGGCCTAGGAGAACACGTGAAAGTCTCTCCTTATACACAGTTTTCTGACATTCGTCACAAGACCGACAAAACCTACTAATGTCACCATTTACACCAGATCAATACAACTCAGCCAGTACTCTACTTGTAGTCTTACCCGCACGCAGATGATCTGCCATACTAGATCCATGGGCTATTATCAATACACCACTTATTGCCAATACTTCGTTCCTCCTTGTCTAGTAAATTCCATATAAATTAACCCGTTTATTTTGAAAACCTTGTTAAAGGATTACAGTACTTAATGTAAGTTAGACGCAATTGAACACGCGGTTGTGTCCCGCTCTCGCTTCCGGAGGAATTCGTCACGAGAGATTCCTTCTATTCATTCGGGGATTGTTAGCTTCCGTATCTCGCGTTTCTCTCGCTGGGTTTGCGCTCGCGTTTGCACGGCTAGAGCTAGTGGTGTTTTAAAATATTCCATAGCCGACAGACGAGACCCTTTAACGTTGCCGATTGTCAAGTCGTATATTGGACTATCCATCCAGAACGCATCATCTGTTCTGGTCAAGAAAGGAGTTTCAGAGTCTCTATCCCCAGCATTTGGTTATCCTTCAACAGACTACGTTTGATAATCACACCTGTGCAACCGGTATCACGTTCGTGTGTATGTATGTATGTATGTATGTATGTATGTATGTATGTATGTATGTATGTATGTATGTATGTATGTATGTATGTATGTATGTATGTATGTATGTATGTATGTATGTATGTATGTATGTATGTATGTATGTATGTATGTATGACTTGTATGTATGTATGTATGTATGTATGTATGTATGTATGTATGTATGTATGTATGTATGTATGTATGTATGTATGTATCAAATACAGCGATTTTTTCATTTTTCACGCTCGAAAACATACGTTTCATTCAATTACTATATGCTAACATTCACAAATAGGCAAACAAAAACAATTGGTTCAAAATAAAACTGTTTGACAGTAAGATTCAAATAATCTCACGTAATTTCTTACAATGAATGTGAGATTCAAATAATCTCATGGAATAAATATAAAATTAAAATAATCTGTAATCAAAATAAAACTCAATATAACCTAATGTAATCAAAATGATCCAAAAATGTACTCGATTGAAACAACAATCCATTGGAACAAACATATGACTCGGAAATTTGTACAGCCGTATGATTCATAAATATTTGTGAAAACTTGCAATTTTGTCCACTGACAAACCAGTTACCACGTTCTTGGGTTGGACCACATTTGTATCGGCAGCTTATACCCTTCATGGATCCACCATGTCCACAAGTTTACTAATTAGCGATTTCGTCTGTGTATGGCATTGATGGTTACATCTTCCATATCCATATAGACGCACAGACGGCCAGACAGCCTGGTAACCCGCACACATCCGTACAGTTACAAATAGCAGCAAACAGCTACGGACAGCTGCAGACAGCTACGGACAGCGGTAGACAGCTACAAAAAAGCAGACTGGTTATAATATCAACCACGAAATTAAAATCTATAGCAGCTTGTAACCAAAAATTTCACAGCGTTTCCAATCTGCGTAGTAGTAAAGTCATTCCACAATACGACATTAACAGCTGAATATGCTTTACATATCAAATAAAATAAAAATGTAGCATTTACCCCTATGGCTGGAAAACAAAAATGGAGAACGTTCACTCCTTGACCAGATCCAAAGACCAGTGTGTCAATTAGACAATGCTTTCCCTAACTCCACAGAGAGCGAGTTAATATTAGGCAGGGTGAAATACCCGTATATCATGCTTTTAGTGTCTCTCGTCGCAAGCGATCTTCGATTCAGTTGCTTAATTAGAAGACGAAAAAATATATTCACCTTAGGGAACAGTGTAAGCATATACAAAGAGAATGGTCGAATTGTTAACCGAGTTGTTGTTGTTGTAGGTATTAATGCCATTTTTCAGCACACGATAGGCTATACATGGCGGCCAGTTTTAATGTTGGAGGAAGAACCATGGAAATCCCCTGAAAGAACCACCGACCCACGCGAAGCTACTGGCAAGTTTTCTCTCATACCCACATTGGTCGAACCAGAGTTATTGTTGTTGTAGGGTTTAACGCCATTTTTCAGCACATGATAGACTATACATTGTTACGTGCTTTGGCTCGAATAAGCAGCAACACAGAAAGAGTGAAAACTAACAAGCTTGTATAACTTGAACAATGACTTTATTAAGTACAATTATTTTCATAAAATAAATAAACTTACGGTTTTAGAGAATCAAATCCAACATTAATCCAATATAGAATTCACAAAAATAATCCACTAATGGAATTGCAAGAGTCCTGATAAATAAATGTTCTAATAGTTCCATGTTCGAATCTTGACGATGTAATCCAAAATGGTTGACAATGTCACGTGATACAGTTCTTGTTTTATTATCATCCAAATGAATTATGAGCACATGTTTTCTCCTCCAAATAGATAAATAAATCCTCTTTTTTCAACGAATTGACACAATATCCAGAACGATATAATTAAAATTATAACTCAAACATAAATACACAATTACTAACTTTAAAGCCCAGATTCTACTGAACTGTTCTATCCCAAACAACAGTCTATATAACTGTTTTTCTTAAGTAAACAAGTGATCACGTGATTTTCTAGAAATTGATAGAAGTTCATGGAAGGTCACAGAAAGAGACTGCCTTCACTAAATCACGTACTCTAGATATTTCCTACACCCAAGAACTAAAAATAAAAAGTTGTCCTTGAAATTAACCAATAGTTTTAGAAGCTTGTTGACAATGTCTAAAGCAGGGTCAGGAATTAGTTCAACAAGCCAAGGTCAAAACTTGTTTAAGTTAAAGGATGGTCAGCCTGAACTTTCTAGAAAAAATCTCCCAATTAATGAATATTAAACCCTAAATGACAAATTTGGATTTAACAATTAAAAAATAAATAATTTAAATCCAATAGACGTAACAACATGGCGGCCAGTATTATTGGTGGAGGAAGAACCCGGGAAAACCCCCGGAAAGAACCACCGACCCACGAGAAGCTACTGGCAAGCTTTCTCACATAACTAAATTAGCCGAATCTTAGACTCGAACCCACGCAGACAGAGGTGAGATGGCATTGATCCGTAACGGATAACGCTTTAGACCACTCGGACACTCGTGTGTCCCTTGTAACTGAGTTTTTTTCTTGCCTTATTCTGTGACATATACTGCTGTTAAATTAGTGACCAAGAATTTAATGTTCTGGTGCTGGGACCAGAGACTCGATTTTTTTGTGTGGCAGTTTCCGTCTGTCAATAGCGGGAGAAATATATTGCATTGAAAAATAGAAAAATATATTGCATTGAAAAAAAAGAAAAATATATTGCATTGAAAAATAGAAAAATAAAACCATATTATATCCTTAATATTATCTAAGAAAAAAATTAGAAAAGAAGAAAATAAAAAAACATCCCAAAACATCGCAGCACCCGCCCAGAAAATTACATGGTCAGTACCTTATAGTATTGTTGTTGCTGTTGCTGTGGTTGTTGCTGTTGTAGGGTTTAATACCATTGTCAGCTCAAGATATGCTATACATGACAGCCAGTGTAAATGATGGAGGAAGAACCCGCGAAAACCCCAGAATGAACCACCGACCCTCGGGAAGCTACTAGCAACTTTTCGCACGTACCCACATTGGCCGAGCTCGAGACTACATGTTTATTTCATTATGTTTAAGTTGTTATGATTAACTTATTATATTTTAGTTCGTGTTATTCTATTCTATATATCTGCTCAGATCTCTGTTATTACATCCTTAATTTCTTTTTTTATTTTATTAAACACTCGACCCGGGCATTAACACTGTGGTCGATCGTCTACTATATAAGGATAAGCAAAAACCATAATGAGAGGGGGCGGGGAGTAATCACACATTACCCCCACCTGCTGAAAATGTAAGATATTCGTACAAAAATACAATATTCTACACTTTAATTAGGTTACGAAAAGTGGTGTATTAGTTACCTTGATGACAAACATGGTCATGCGCCGGGAAGTAGTGTATTAGTTACCTTGATGGCAAACATGGTCATGCGTCGGGAAGTAGTGTATTAGTTACCTTGATGGCAAACATGGTCATTGGTCGGGAAGTGGTGTATTAGTTACCTTGATGGCAAGCATGGTCATGGTTCGGGAAGTGGTGGCATTACAACAATAGCATTCTTGAAGACTTTGCACAACGGTAGCTGAGACCCTAACCCCTATACCATATAACATTGTGCTTAGTTTCTTGTGTACGCAAGATAAATGTTCAACAATGAAAGAACAGTTTATTTTATTGCAAGTCTCATAAACCATGAGTTTTGCAGAAAAGCTGTAAATATTATCTACAGTATTTGTCAGGAATTTTGGTCACATTTTTATTCTTTATTTTGCTTTCTTCGCTTAATGGTAACTTTCAAGAAAGCTTCTATTTCACCCAACCTCACCCCCAAAATGAAAACACTATATTTAAAATACTGTGATTCTGGTATCATCTCGTACAATTAAAATTCATGCATTTAGTTAAAATACTGTGATTCTGGTATCATCTGGTACAATTAAAATTCATGCATTTAGTTTCTTATTGTTGCATCTTTGTATTAGCGTTACAACAGAAACCTCAGAAAACAGTTTGATAGTATTTTTGGAGTCCATGCAGTGAGAAGTAACATAAATCAGAAGTTTGGAGCCCAAATAGTTTTGCTATGTAGAAAAGTTGGCATCCGAACCTACATCGTTTGTTGATTAATCTTACTTGACGCACACAATTTGTTGAACCGCGTCTGTCACAGTTCCAGAAAAGTAACCATCTCTGCTACTTTTAATTCCCAAGTCATCTGATTTGTATCCCTAATGATTGAAGAAACATATTTAACACCGTTCCAGCTATTTTCCCCACATCTGCCGCTAAAAGCAGCGAAATTCTCCACGTTCGTTCCTCCCCGTGTCATCTCATCATTGCGTTACCTTGTACTATAACTGACTGTTAGGTACTCGAGTTTCATCCAGTCATGCCAGAGCTGTTTAGAGGCACGCGGCCCTCTGTTGTACTAGCATAGGACTTCATGCATGACGAGTCAAGTAGCTTAAATTGATTATCTAAATCCGAGGTTGTAAAAGCACATATAACATTGACAGCTATCAGAGAGGGAGCAGTTGCAACGTAAGTGCGTGATCAGCAATGCTCTTAGAATTATTCACAAAAGTGGAAAAGAAGTCGTAGATTTGCACTTTTCAGGAAGGCTTGTTGTTTTGTGACATTAATTTAGGTTCTATCATAGGATTATCTTCTTTAGCGTTTATTGATTTTCGATTCTTTGCCGGATTATTACAGATACCGAACAGGTAAGTAAAATCGTTTATTTTTGCACCTGCAAAAGTATATTCTAGGTTGAAAGTTGCATTTGTCAGATTACTGTAAATTGTTAAAATGTAAAAAAGCATTTCCATACGAATTACACTTTACATTATCGATATAACACCAGTTTGAAATTATTAAATATCAGTTCGGTATATTCAGTTATTTAAGTTTTAATTTGTTTAGCATGAGTGGTTAAGGGCTTTATCTTTACGATTCATTTAAACCTAATCGGAGTGACTATTTTATAGTAAATGTATATACAAAACAATGTTTCTTTCATTCTGCAACCTTAATTGTCTTTTGTATTTAAATGAAACGATCACGCAGAGAAGCATCAGACGTATGTGCGTGCATTGGTTTTGTTCTTTATGCAGGGACGTATCGAAACTTATTCTCAGTTTAGCTTGTATGAGAGACGCAACTATACAACAATTTTTAAGTAGTTTATTATTGTACATAATAAATGGAAACGCACTTAGCGGAAAGCGATGATAGTTTGAATCGATATGGGATATCGGTTTTGCAAAGAAAGCGACCTGTGGGTAAACTGCAGGTTTATTCACATTGAAAACAAACCGCAACAATATTAGCCCCGTTTACATACATGCGACTTGGTGGGATTGTAAAAGAGCATGAATGTTTCTGCGTTAACCCATGTATCAGCATACAATCAATATCTTTTTAATTTTCTATCTGTCATGTACTTGATCTATATGAGAGAGAAAATCATGTCTTTTCGACGTATTCTTCTAGTAAAGGTGTATTACATTCTTAAGCACATTTAAGGCTTGTGATGCTCAAGTGTTTAGAAAATTTATAACATTTAATAAACTAAAAACCAAGAATTTCGCAGCATATTTTATGGTTCCAAATCATTTATGTTTTCTAATGTTGCATTTGTAATTATTATATAAATGTCCTATTTTCGTCATAAGTGGATGACTACGATGTAAATGTCAGATCGTTTACGGAAATTATATAATGTGGCTATTATATGTATTGTTATATATATTTCAAACTTATTCAAATAATGACTGAATGCTAATCGAAATTCCAGTTAGCGTCACTACAACCTGAATCCAAGTTCACTAGAAATCATAGAATGCATCCATGATTTTTTTCAAATAGTTATTGAAGCATTTAATGTTTGGATGGTAAGATATGGCATGGCAATAATAATAATAATATCACTCAACAATTTAAAAAAAAGTGTCACGAAGATCAAATGAAATTTTTTATTTATTGCACTGTTAAAAAGCATTTCTGATTATCTTTTTGGTATGCGTGCAAAATGGGTAATATTCCATTTTTGGGGTTAGTTACGATAGTACATTGAACAATTGCCAAGTTGACAAAAAATCCAAAGGATAAATAAAATAATTTTCCGGAAGCAAATAAAAATTGAGAATTTTCTGATACTATTAAATAACTAAATAACATCTTTTTTCTTGCTTTGTTGTTGAGTGTATTTGAAAAAAGCCTAATACATATAGTTATTAACACTTTCTAATAGTTAATTATTTTTTTGGAAAAAAAAACGTCTCACCACGGTCTTATTTATATTTACATTTCTAACAGTATACTTCAGAACAACAACACGTAGCAAGTGATTAGATAATCTTCGTACATACAAGTATGCATAATTCTGAGTGCTTCATAATATGGACTGGAGACAGAAAACATTAAATTTATGGAATGGATACATATTCTTATAGCTTTATAATTATAATACGCGCACAGTTATTCTTATTCTCTCTCTCTCTCTCTCTCTCTCTCTCTCTCTCTCTCTCTCTCTCTCTCTCTCTCTCTCTCTCTCTCTCTCTCTCTCTCTCTCTCTCTCTCTGTGGATCTACTTTCGAAATTAATATTCTTCATAATGTACGAAGTAATAGCTTATTTAAAACATTACCTTGAGAAGCAATGTTGTCGCATGCATACGTTCTGATTCTTGCACTTATTTTCTTTTCTTCAAATTGTTCCTTTTCCTTCAACTTGAATTAAAAGGTTATGAATTTAAAACATGGACATTTTAATTGTTTGATAGGATACCATTGTATGTCTTGACATTTTAAAAAAAAAAATATTCCCTTAAGTTAGCAATTTTAAAACTTTCGTGATCATTGTTTGTTTAAGAAATCACGTACATATATCAATTGAAATATATGTAATGGTCGGAGTCTAATAGGTATATGCAAATACAACCTCTTACAGGTAGGCATTGCACCTTTACACTTTGAAGACTTATTGCATATCCACTTTCTCAAAATACACGTTTTCGGAACAAAATAGGTCGTGGTTTTCAACGTAAAAATAATTTATACGTTACTATTAAAGGGATAACATAATGGAAACATCCAGATAACACAGGTATAAAACCAATTGGCAACATGACATTGGGGCCACGAGTAACGTAGTGGTCTAAAGCGCTCTCCGTTACATAATGGAAACATCCAGATAACACAGGTATATAAAACCAATGGCAACATGACAGCAGGGCCCTGAGTGGCGTACTGTTCTTAATCACTCTCTGTTGCATAATGGAACATCCAGATAACAAATGTATAAAACCAAAAGCAACATGACATTGTGGCACTTAGTGGCGTAGTTGTCTAAAGCGCTCTCCGGTACGGATCACCGCCATCTCACCTCTAAGTGCAATAGTTCGAGACTCATATTCGGCCAATGTGGGTATGTGAGACAGCTTGCCAGTGGGTCAGTGGTTCTTATCGGGGTTTTCCCGGGTTCTTCCTCCACCATGAATACTAGCCGCCATGTATAGTCTATAGTGCTGAAAAATGGCTTTAAACCTTACAATAACAACAACAACAACAGATTCGTACGTCGTATTTAATAAACTCTCTTATAAAAACATTATTCGTTTCGATAATTTGCCACAAATGTTGTCACATTTTATTATAATATCACAGCTAAAACTGAATAAATTAGTAGGGCTCTGGAACCAATTTTAGAATTCAGAGCTTTTTTTTTTATAGTTCAGTGAGCTTTTAATCAACACATGCTGGTTTATTCCGCCATAACGGACACACACGACCGTGAATTCACTCATGATCGGGGAGTAAATATATATATATATATATATATATATATATATATATATATATATATATATATATATATATATATATATATGTATATGTATATGTATAGAAATATGTATAGAAATCTTCCTTCTTAATCTTCGTAAGCGATATATATATATATATATATATATATATATATATATATATATATATATATATATATATATATATATATATATATATATATATATATATATATATATATATATATTGTTTGTTGTTGTTGGCTTGACTTCGCTTACGAAGATTAAGAAGGAAGATTTATATGTCTATTGCACGTGCGCTGGTGGCTGACGAGCCCAATACGTGACATATATATATACGTGTATATGTATATATATATATATATATATATATATATATATATATATATATATATATATATATATATATATATATATATATTAACCAAGAAATAATATCGACGGATAAACAAAACAGATGTGCAACGTTTTTACATTGGCAATAATTAGTAGTACTCTTGTTATCGAATACAAGCTGTCATTATCGGTTGATAAAAGCCAAATATACTAATATACTATTATATCTTCTTGAATGGTTATCAGCTTTGTAATCAAATTATTCATCTATACTTCACAAGAATACACCAGTTGTCAACTATAGGTGTATCAATATTGCATTCAACTGAATTGACTTCCACCAGTTTCTCATATGAATAGAGATAAAGTGTGTGTGTGTGTGTGTGTGTGTGTGTGTGTGTGTGTGTGTGTGTGTGTGAAAGCATTAACCTGTTTAATTCATAATGACTTTCAAGCACAGTTACGTACCCAAATAATGAAGAAACAAAAATGCATGTCGACTTAATTTAAACATAGACCCATATCCTTCGATTATTTTGACAAAACAACTTACTGAACAATTAAACTAAAACAAATGATAATTCGTCAAGTAAATAAAGTCCGTGTCAAAAAGTAGGACTATCTAGACGACAAACCGGATGTTTACAAACTGAAATGTACTTACATTACACACTGTTCATATATGAATGAAACAAAAACATGGGGATGGGATGAGGGGAAACCGGAGAGGGGCATCAGACAATGGGAAAAGTTAACTATATTGTCCATAAAATCAACAGAACTCGCTGGACATACATGCTAGCCCTGAGACGGTTTAAGTCATCTCATTAGCCAAAATGTACTGATAGGAACGTAGTTTTCACTTAGGTGAAGAGAAAATATAACTGCACAGACTGAAAGGTTATTGGAGAGATTTTTTTATTGAAACATGTGCGTCTTATGTAAGATGAGAACACACAATGAATTGGTCTAGAAATGTTCCATTATAACTTTCAACACCCTTTTTCCCTGTAAGAAAACGACTTGCAAATGCTTTAAAGGTACATGTGTTACGATATTTGGTAAATGTGTGATTGATGCTGCTGATTTGATGCATTAGTGTCTGTGCTCATAATAAGAGAGACAAAGTGAGCATTGATATCGTAGGCAACGTATACATACATACATACATACATACATACATACATACATACATACATACATACATACATACATACATACATACATACATACATACATACATACATACATACATACATACATACATACATACATTCACTCACACACACACACACACACACACACACACACACACACACACACACACACACACACACACACACACATACATACATACATACATACATACATACATACATACATACATACATACATACATACATACATACATACATACATACATACATACATACATACATACATACATGGGTTTACATGGTATTATGAAAAAATAATCAAAGGCCATGGATTAAATAAAGATATGAAATGAACAGAACTTATCTGGTAAAAATAAAGCGCACAATTATTGATTTCTGACTCATACAACATATTCTAATGTATTTGATCGAGAGACTTGACAATGCTATGAACTGATTCAGTGAATTGGAAGACGTGTCTTTAATACTTGTTGAACGGGCCTTTAAGATAAAAATATGAATTATGAAAATGTAACTGTCACTAGTGATACAAAAAGTTATGCATTTGAAAATGCTTGTCATGTTTACTCATTCGGCGTTCCTTCTGCCAGATTGTATCAATTTAAACCCCCTGTAGGGAAGATATATTGATGTCTTTATGAGGATTAATCAATGTGATAAACCAGGAAGGCAGCAGCCAGAATCCATTTATCAAATGCTTTTCACCGAGAGATTCATCAGAAACTTTCGGAGTACGCTGGTCAATCATTAAAGAACACTAGTTTCAGTTATAATTTTCAGTAATTAAAATTAATGGAAAAAAATTAAAATTACTTCAAATACTGTTTTAGAAACAAGTGTAAATACTGGTATCGTAAACAAGCAGGCACGTACTCACACAAATGAACACACACAGGTATGTACCCACACGCGCGTGCGCATATCAGCACAGATGTGGCAGCTAATCCTAAATGGGCGATCATTTAGATTTAACGAGATACCAACAGGAAATTTATGTATAATCAGTACGACTGACTGAGGTGTCATTAGGCTAGGTGGGAATAAAACACAAAAAAAAACAAACCCCAACAGATGGTATAAATAGTTTTTCTTGTCAATGATAATAGCATAACAATAAGAAACCCATTCTCCGAATAAGCACATATAAGTACCGATTGCAAGAAAGCAATATGTCATTTGTATTAAAACTGTCTCAGTGTTACTCTAATTAAATATGGCAATTTGTCCTAGTCAAATGAAAGCGAACCATTAAAATGTAGTTCAATTTATAGAACAGACTAATTAATTGATGTGTTCAACTAGCAAAGCAACGCAAAGGAAGAAAAAAAAAAAAGCATGCGAAGTCTGAAAACCTTTTCCGTTCAGTGTACACAAAGATAATTTTTGCCGGCTACAATTGTTAATGGCTGCTATCAAAGCTATAATATATTTAACTTTCTTAAATTGGCAATATTTGAAATATCACAAACTAATCATGTGCCTTAACTGCCTCTTTTGTGATCTTCAGTTTAATATTTGCGTTTCTTTCACCAGCTTTCATTCAGATCTAACAAACAAAGAATTTAGCACAATAAATTACTGTTTTTAGCCTTATATTATATTAGTGGAACATACATAAGAGGAATCCGAAATGGGATTTCCGTGATCTAACCTGGTTTAGAACAGCTCTCTGAGCAAGTAATCACAGATAATATAATACCAAATTGGACCGTTGTTGCACCCATTCAAATAACGAAGTCTTCTCCAGTATTTCACGAATGTAGGCTGCAGCAGTAACAATTAAAAATTAATTGAACAAAGCGAGGGTGATGGGGAGAAAATTACTTGGAAATTGAAGAATGGGGAGCGTTTCTCAGAACATATCATTTCAAACGCTACTGGTCATGCTGGTTGCAGGGTCTAATTTAACGCGTTTGAGTGAATCCCAAAATATCGATGGACAAAGAACAAATAAAACTCATGAACGGGATCGATATCAGAAAACCAAGCCCTGGATGGTAAGGTAATAACAATGAAGAAATAAGCGCTGCTGCTACATACCTTTGATGTTAAGTATTTGTTCGGAGTTCACCATAGTTCTTGGATCCGGACGAATAAAAACATTGTGTAGCTTACACTGTGCGCTGAACGAAAAAGATATATTTAGGGCCATATAGTTGTGTCAGTACTTTAATGTTCTTTTTTTCTAACACAAACCCTGTTTAGAAGAGAGTTTTTTTTTTAGTTTCTGCAATTTTGTTAATCTACCAATTAAGCAACATTTTCAAGAAGTTGTTCTTTGCCGTCGTTGCTGCGTTTTCGGGCATAAACCTCTAATCACGGCGTTCACATCTAAAAGCCATGAAATTATATTTGACTAAATATGATGCTGTAGTTGTTGTAGTTCTATAGGCTATACATGGCGGCCAGTATTAATGGTGTGGAGGAAGAATCCGCGAAACAGCTGAAAAGAACCACCGACCCACGAGAAGCTGCTGCTGGCAAGCTTTCTCACATACCTACATTGGCCGAATCTGAGACGATATAATCTTACGCGGGATCATTTACTGTTGTGCCTTAGAGAAGACATATCTGGAGAAAAAAAATAACACAAGTAGTTGAGTTCATATTGTGTGTAACTGGGCAATTAAACAGGATAAAGAATGTTCGAAGATGAAATGTTAAATTTATCTTTGCTG
The DNA here is from genome assembly GCA_030141615.1 of Unio pictorum. NCBI lineage: Eukaryota > Metazoa > Mollusca > Bivalvia > Unionida > Unionidae > Unio > Unio pictorum. Next base: position 1,272,078 of record JARLTB010000042.1, on the reverse strand, counting down.
TGGTGTAATAGCGTAGTGTTTTAAATCTTACATCTACAGTAATTATAATTCCGGTGACACTGAATTAAGTTAATACAACCATCAGTCCCTAAGCTGGGATCATATCATGCTGTGTTACATTAACGCATTCTCAATTTTGTGATCATATTATGTTATGTTACATTAACGCATTCTCAATTTTGTGATCATATCATGATGTGCTTCAGTAACGCATTCTCAATTTTGTGATCATATCATGTTGTTTTACATTAACGCATTCTCAATCTTGTCCTTACACCGTGTATTAATGCCGTATGATTTCAAATGAGAAAACATACATTGTAAACAATTCCAGTTGAATACAGTAGCTATTTTACACTATTGAATACGACTACAAGAACAAACTATTTGTTAGTCACAAAACTGCATTAATAATGACAAAGTCCGAAATAAAGGTTATTTTGAAACAAATTGTATCATTAATATCCAGGTCTAAATTTAAGTAAAATATAAGTTGGAGAAAAGGTATTTCAGTAGGAGTCAAGGCATATATGTATTTTTTAAAAATTATTTGTCGACAATAAGCTCTCTACAGATACAACACTCGCATGCTTCCTAAATAAAAAATAAAAAATAAAACATGATTTTAAAAAAAAATCGACTTTGTAATACTCCTCGGAATGTGGGATCGTTTTTTGTGTTCAAAATGTTTTTAAAAAAATATTGGAATTTGTAGTGACACGAATAATAATAATAATAATAATAATAATAATAATAATAATAATAATAATAATAATAATAATAATATTATTATTATTATTATTATTATTATTATTTTATTATTATTATTATTATTTTATTATTATTATTATTATTATTATTATTATTATTATTTTATTATTATTATTATTATTATTTTATTATTATTATTATTATTATTATTATTATTATTATTATTATTATTATTATTATTATTATTATTATTATTATTAAGGCGATCAGGACTTGCCTGTGCTGGAATCGAACCCATTACCCTTGTTATATAAGAGAGAATCTTAATGAATGTCAGTATAATGCATAAATTGCTTGTTGTCACTGGTGGATGGATGGTAGAGTGGGTGGGGTGTGGTTGGCTCGCTTGTTCGTGTGGTTTTGATCGCATTTTTCAAATAACCCTCTCCCCAACCGGTAGTTATTTTATGCATGACTTTGTCCTTGTCAAATGTATATAGCTTATTAGTTATACAGCAGTTTTTATGCAATATTAATGACAGACGTGTGAAATAATTACTTTCATTATTATTATAGAATGGTGGTACCTTGCGAATTCACATTTTTCTTATATAAGAGGCATGTATGTTACAAATTAACATCAATGCAAATGCGTTAAATTACCTTTCATTTGATCCCGCCATCGCGTTCATTAAATAAAATTATTGCAGTTGAGTGCATTCAGTTTGCATCAGTAGTTGGAATGTGTTGAAAATTGAAGTGGTAAAATTAGCCATGATTTACTCCATTTCGAAGTGGGTATAGCTGAAGCTGATATATAAGTATGTAATAGCTACGGACTACAAAGGGATTGCGTGAATTGACTCGAGAGGTGAATATCTCGTATGTTGATCAAATATAGATTCACCGGAATCTTTTTGATCTCCATTGACCGAGTGTATCTGGTAGATAATGTACGTTTTTTGAGCTAATATGAATAACCGAATATTCTAATCATAATATGCTACCTCGAATATTGGATCGGAAAATTATTTGGCATCACTGTATTAAAAATAAACAAAGCACAAAAAATGCAGCGCTGAAATTGTTTACATGCGAACAACTTCTAATTTGATAAATCTACAGAAATTCAAACACTCACTTACAATGTAACAATCACGTCACAAACCTGATGTCACATTGTTTACATAATTCGCCATTTCTATTTATTGTCATTCAGGCGATCTTAAAAAGTTAATAAGACAAGTTGGTAAAGAACATGGAATGTAATAGCGAACATAAAAAGAGGCACATTGTGGAGAAGAAAAAAAAACCCACAATAATCTGAAGGAAATTGTCACATACACTTACACAAATACCTTAGATTACCTCCAAGACACGTTTTGACATAGGACCCTCTCTATTATAATATATAAAAGAGAAGGTACGAATCTTCCAAATAATTAGTTCCACCTATGACCCTCGATTTTCTTCTGCTTTTTCCGTCTTTAAAAGCATACGACCATATTCTATTTCGTGTTTTATTCCTGAGATATTGTTTTATTTATCTAGCCATCATTGACTTTTCTACGTTGTACCAAACTGATGTTACGGGCCTTGAAACATGCCATTTTCGCGAATATTGAATCTAGGGACATGTGCATTATCAAGCGACAACTGGTGAAAAGAGCTACATGTACAATATTTTCCTTCTTTAATTACAGAAAATTGGCAGATGCAAAAGTAAGTTTTTACTTACCATGAACTCGATTCAACTTTATGAATCCTGTTCCATGGAATAATTAGACATTGTCTACTTGACTACACATACATTCCATACAAGCGACTCTCATTGTCAAAACATATACACTATGGGGCACACACGTCAATGGCTGACAAAAACATCTATATAAATTTAATAGGTTTCATTGTATTCAGATATGGATGATCTTACATTTTCAGCACATAAACGTGATGTATGTTTTCTGCATTTACTTTTTCAACATTTTGCAAATAAATGTTTGAGCCGAAAGTCTTGCTAGCACAGTTACTCAAGAAACATAAATGAAATTTAGTATGTTTGTTTGAATACATAGTTGGCCTGAATATTTGCAGATAAAACACACACGTTCTTCAACTTGCAAATATTAGTTTTTCAAGAGCAGAATGTCAGTACAGAACTTTCTTACGGTGTTAGTGTACTGGTCGATATGTGCAAAATTCCGTTTGAGAGCTTAGTAAATATTTGATGTGTTAAGACTTAAGTTTGTTGACTGCAAGAAATATTTCCAGAAACAAACAGTTTTCATTTGATCAATAATAGATATAACCACAATCATGAACGGCTTTAGTTAAAGGTTAATATATGTCACCCCTGAGATGAAATATCAACCTCTCAGTAGATTTTGGTGTAAGTAGCTCGTGGTAAATAACTAGCGACCTTTAAACGATCGTGGTTAGTTCATACATAATTGTTTTTGCTGATCATTTCATTTTGTTAATTACCGTTTAAAAATCCCCTTATCCATCATGGGCTTGAATTAAATAATTAATGAAAGTATTATTGCCATCTACTGTTGGAAATCTGATTCTGGTCGTGGGACGTAGATAGTATGGCGTAATATATTTTCACAACTTCTTAGAATCTACCTTTCGATAAGAGTGATCAAATTTCTACAAATTTAAACGTAAGCAACATAGCAAAGACAGAGCTATTAAAAATGTTAATTATTTCTAAGATTTCATGGTCACGACCTTGTATTGAAAGCAATATATTTCTTGGGTCAAAAACATCCCGGCCTGATTTTACTATGGCTAATTATGCACCTTTCATGTCGAAATGTTCTGTTCCACTTGCTGGTGATCTTATCCGTATTAAAATATGAAGGGACATATGAGCTTCTAAGAGTCTTTTATTATCAGGCACTTTGCCTTTGTCTGCGAGGTCTTCTGCTACTGAGATTGTTCTTATTTAGGGAGTAGAGTATAGCTTTGCTAATGTTGCCCTCCATTGTAAATTTGTCATATGACTTAGACTCAGCATGTGTGGCAGTCGGAACAGTGACTGTAGTAACCCAATTTATCATTAGTCAATGACCTAACTCGAGACAAGGTTGTGCTTAATCCATTTGTAACTGACAAGCCTTGTTTGCATAAAATATGTCGGTCCAATTGAAAAAGAAATCCGTGATTTAAATTCAGCTTTTGAAGTTACTAGATACCTGGAGAAAAGAGCTCTTGAGAATCATGTTGATCAAGACATTATTCATTTATTGGACAGTCTGTCCATTCTCTCAATTATAATCCTGGTGACAATTGATATTCACTTGTCGAACATTACTAGGATTATAAGATGTTTTTTTAGAGGGTTATTACCGAAACTGAAGCCACATATGTATTTTGTATTTTGTTACAGATAGAATCAATTTGAGAAAATGGAAACCACCTGAGGTACCCTCTAATAACAAATGATCAATGAGCTATCAAATATTTGTTCATAAGTAGTATAGACAGGAAATTCTTAGCCTAGCCCATGAAACTATTTTGACTGGTCTTTAAGGAAGCAAAAGTACTTAGCAGAAGATCTCGAGTCATTTTTATTGACCGAAAGTTAAAGTGATATTTCTAAATAATATATGTCTTATCATATGGTAGAAAAATTCAGAAAGAAAATACCTCATTCTCATCTGCAACTATTCCTGTATTTGATGATATTGTTGTTGTAAGGTTTAACGCCATTTTCAGCACACGATAGGCTATATATGGCGGCCAGTATTAATGGTGGAGGAAGACCCCAGGTTCGCCCCCCCCCCCCCCGGAAAGAACCACTGACCCACCAGAAGCTACTGGCAAGCTTTCTTACATACCCACCTTGGCCGAATCTGAGACTCGAACCCACGCAAAGTTGAGATGTCAGGAAGTTTGTGCTTACTTGATGGCCATATTCAAGAGTTCACCAGTTCCTTTAGCTTAAAATCTCAGTAAATCACTTAAAATGTTTGTTGATGCAAGCGATGTTGGGGTTGGTGGAATAGTGATTCAAGAAGACGAACATGTTGTAGATCATCCAATATGCGTTTTTATAAAAAGGTAAGCAAGCATCAAAGAAATTAGTTCACAATTGTGAAGGTGTAATTAGATTTTGATATTGTGTTAGCATCACTAAGATGCTCAGTTCTCTCTCTATCCAATTAGTGCATTCAGTGATCGCAACCCCTTACTTTCATTACCAAAATTAAAAGAAAACAAAACCAGAGATTATTGTTTTAGTCTGATGTTGCAGGAATACAATGTTGACATACGTCAGATCAACGGAAATGATAATCTAATTACAGATGCACTTCCACTTATATAAAAGTAGTATATTGTTTACGTATATTTAATTAATTTGTTTAGAAAGCTTTATTATATAAATCTTTTATTTTCTTATGAGTGGAAGTGTTATGTATACTTTATTTATATTGTTTGATTGAGGGTAGGAGTTTGCCCGGCCTACCTAATATCATTTAGGGCAAACTGGTTTGCTGGTTTTGAATTCTAATTACAGCCGTCATTCTGACATTAAAATTTTCTAGTAACAAATTTCGTTCACAGTTGATGGAAATTTCATTTAATATGAACCTCATACTGTTCATCAAAAACTGTCCATGGTTTTTATATTAAGGTTGATTTTATTAGAATTATTCATGTCATATCGTAACATCGTATTTGATAAACACAATATTTTTTTGTGTTCGTTTGATAAGATTGTGTTTATTTATTTAAATTATTTATTATAATTACAACGTGCTCATTGAATTAGTACTAAATATTAATTCTGGAATTATGTGAATTCATTTCGAATTATATGATTGTAGTACATCAAGACTGTTGGCACGTCATCACATTCAAAATTGGAATTCAATCGGAACACGACTGGAGTTCGTTCGGAACACTATAATTTTGGGCTTGTGATAGTACCTTTAGGACTATTTGAAATTTAAGTCACAAAGACTAAATTCTTTTTTAAGTTTTTCGATTCTAGGAAAATTTAATTATTCGTTAATTTTGATAAAACATGGTTTTCGCTCATTTATATTACTTAATTTAGGACCATACAGTCGTAACACACTTGAAACTATGAATATGTGTACCAAACATGTACGTAGATTACAATGGTGTAGTCTATAGCGCTGGGTACAAGAAAACTTTGTACTACGTTATACCTCAGTATTTCTGAACATATAGTGGTAAGTACGACGGTATACTGCAATTATATTAGAACCAATAATTTATTGTTTTGGGGAAATGACATGACACCTTTTTAAAAACAAATTTACATCTGTTTTAATAGCTGGAAGAAAATCCTCTGATTTACAGCAAATTAACACCAGCTTATATGCTATTAGAAAAATGAAGACCTCCCCCCATAAGTTAGAAGAACATGAAATATGCCAGCTCAAAAGAAAATCGCAGCGCGTCTCTGAAAATCAAATGGTCAGTATCTTGTAATAGATAAAAATTGGCTGTGTATATGTTACTTGTTATCAATGTTGGAATCTAAAAAATATACACATATTTGGATGATTGAGCTTGCACTCTAGTTAAACCCCTTCAACATATTGAAGGAAAGCACAAAAATACCGTTACAGTGGAAAAACACCGTGATAGTACCACCTGCAAAACCCATCGGTTAAAGATATACTGGAAATACTACGTACCTCTGGTTGTGTTAGTTAAATACAGAGAGAGAGAGAGAGAGAGAGAGAGAGAGAGAGAGAGAGAGAGAGAGAGAGAGAGAGAGAGCAACATGCATGCATAATAAGAGGTATTTTGTATTCTTGCACTGAAAAACGTTTGCCTGTGTCCTTTAGTGCTGTGTGAATGGTATAGGTTGCAATGTAATAAAAACATGTATGTAATCTTGAAACAGAAAATTGCCGATGTTATCTTGCCAGATGTGTTCCTTGGCATGTATTTTCCATGCACTATTCAAAGGCATTATTATGAGGTCAATTTACAATCAAACGTATGCCGAATCCATTCATTTTATATGCTGCTTGCTGGAAAATAGTAGTTTCTGTCTTCAAATTATTGCAAGGTTGGCTGGGCAGAAATAATGAAACTATTATTCTTCAACTACACAATTGTTTAATATCAATTGTATATTGGATTAAAACAACTAAGGGCCGCACACAACGTTGTTTAGAGCATAGTCCCTCTCGCATTGACCTTTATCGTATTTTATTTATTTACTGTAAAGATTGGTTGATCAAAATATTGTTAAAGTGTAGCTGAAAATAAATAAATATACTCATAATGTCTATGGCATTAACATAATAAATTTAATAATTGCTAAATTTGGTTTGTTTCTTTTCTGAGGATCAGGACAATATAGTCATAGCTAAAGATAATGCGAACAATTGGATATACAATATATCAAGGGCACAAGACAAAGTTACGGTTAAGTAAATACAAACCGAAGCAAAAAGGAATCACAACCCCAAGACAACATAAGAGGAAAACTAGTAACACAACATTTGCAATTGTAAATACTCAGCTTGCTCAGATTATTCTATTTATACATGCTAACATTTATAATAATAATAATAATAATAATAATAATAATAATAATAATAATAATAATAATAATAATAATAATAATAAGAAGAAGAAGAAGAAGAAGAAGAAGAAGAAGAAGAAGAAGAAGAAGAAGAAGAGGAATAATAATGACTTTGTATAGCGCTCAATCTCTTGAAGCTCTAAGATGCTTAACAACATTAAACATCTTTTACAACAACATAAATGATATGATCCCAAACAAGCGCCATATTAGGAAACATACAACATGCTGAAAATATTTAAGGTAGGAAACATTAAGTTTACGTTTGTTCTTGCAGTCTGGATAAGTGAGTTTTAAGAGCACACTTGAATGGGATCAACCGTGTCTTTGTGTCTAAAATAAAGTGGGCAATTCGATCCACGTTGCTGGACACCGGTATGCAAAAGAATGTTGTCCACATGACTTAGTTTTCATAGTGGCAATAATAAGTATACGATTGTCAGAAAAGGAGCGTAATTATCTTGCTGCTGTGTACACATGGGTGAGGCCGGATATGTATGTTGGACTGGAGTCCGTCAGTGAAACGTAGCACACAGAACATATTTTGTGTTTGATTCTAGATCAAATGGATAGCCAGCCTAGGGTACAGATCAGCGGGAAGGTGCGCTCTGATCGTAGTACTTTAATGATGACCTAAGCATATGTGTTTTGAACATTTTTGTCACATTTCTGGAGTACATATTGAGACGAACCAGACAAAATTAAGTTACAATAGTCCAGTCTTGAAAGTACTAATGAACACATAATTGTTTTAGTTACATCAACTACAACTATTTGCGAATGGAGCTGATATGTCACAGCTCATGTCCAGCCTTGCTTATGTTCATGACACGTTGGTGTAATGTGAGAGTACTGTCCAGAGTAACGCTTAGGTTTCGTACTGACTGAATTTAATGTTGCTGTTGCTGATATTTGTTGTTTGAAGTAAATGATGCAAATGAGGAACTCTTTGTGTTGTGATCAGAATTGCCTCAGATTCATCATCATTCATCTGAAGCTTGTTACATGTCATCCACGATTTTGCATCAGAAATGTACCTCACTACACCTTGGATGGTAGCATCAACTTCAGTTGGATGGCTAGATTTATATATTTGGGTGTCATCAGCGTACAATTGGTGAGACATTGGATGATGATCAATGACACTTGAGAGGGGCTGAGTGTAGAAAATGAAGAGAATAGGTTCCAACAACAAGCCGCTGTGGAACACCACAACATAGATCAACTGGGCTGGAATGTATTATGTTTGCGGACACAACATGTGTCATGTTGACCAAGTAGGACTTGAACCACAGTAAGGATGTATCATTAATGCCAAACACATGCTGGAGACGGTGCAGTAACATATCATGGTCCATTGTGTCAAATGCTGCAGACAAATCAAGGAGGGTGAGGACTGTAATCTCTCCGATACCCAAAGCAGAGAAAATGTCAGTAGCTACCTTTAGAAGAGTAGTTTGAGCATGGGCGATATGCAGACGGTACATTGGTAACATACCGTTAGAATTCAGATGAAATATTAGTTGGGTTAGAACAACTTTGATTTGAATAAGGGATTATAAAATGGGGGGTATTTTTTTTTAAAAAAATTGTTATGGTCAAGCGGCAGTGATCTTAGAATTTGATAAAGTTCACATGACTTTTGCGCACTCTTCATCAAGATTGTACGTACTAAATCTATAGAGACATGTTCAAATACTGCTGAAGTTTGCCGCTGAAATTTTGTATCGCAACTTTATGGTGACGATGAGTCAACTTAAATTGTGTTATCAAGCTTATCTCTTATGTTTTGTACTTTGTCACGAAGAAATTTGCAAACAGGTCAAAAATGTCAACTGGACAGAAGGAAGTGGGGTACATTTGTTCTCTGACATATGCTTGTTAGTTATCTCGAAGAACTCTTTACAGCTGGAACATTCCGTAATCTTAGTAATGTAGTGGGCTGATTTTGCTGTATGGACTATGTTTTGTGACGTTCGTCTTAGCAGCTTCATAGATTGGCTTATGAATAATTAGTCTGGATTAAAGCCAAAGCCTCTCAGATTTACGGCGATCTCTTTTAGTAGTGCGAAGCTCGTTCCTAACACTGCGATACCACGGAAAACAATTTTAAATTGATACTCTGCACTCGATGGCTGCGGCATGTTTGTTCAAGCATTGAACGCAGGCAGTTATCGAGTTCTTATGCGATAGTAAGTAAGAAAGTTTTTAGGTTTGCTTAGATGTCATGCCTTAGTTAGGTTCAATTTATCATACGGAGATTGCTCTTAGTAGCCAAAAACGTGGAGGGTTAGGGACTGATACGTCCAGATGGCATATGATATGGAGGTGATCTGATGCAAGCTCATGGGATACAAGGGAGGACTGTATACTATTATCATCGGATCTATGAAAATTCCAGTCTAAAAGTTGGCCATGTTTATGGCTGGAATGGTTAACTGACTCTTTGAGGTTGAAAATATTAATGGATTATGGAGTTTTGATGTGTATGGGTTTCCAGGACAGTCAAAGTGAAAGTTGAAATCGCCTAGAATAATCATGTTAAAACCTATTTAATTTTCATACCCCAGTGGATTCGGAAACTGAAAACTAAAATCCTTAAGCTCGGCACATTCAACTTTAAGTTTCACTGCTCATTTGAAGTTCGATACTTTACATACATTAACGACCGAAGTTTTAGATTGTTGAGCCGGAAATGGCGACAGGGAGATAACGGGAATTATTCTTGCTGTTCTACGCCGGCCAGCCTTGAAACAACACTTGTTTTCTTGTTTCCGTTTACATTTAAGTAATGATGAATGTAATCCCAGTTCGTTTAGTCTATAGCATAATGATGTGTGGGGAGCCAAATTTGGTCATTTAAAGTCAATAACGAGGGTCCATCACAGCATAAACAGGTTGACTGGCGATCACGTGATGGTGGTTTGTTCACCAAGAATGGACGTTGTAGCAGTGGAGCAAGACAGCTGAGAAAAAGAAACACATACGAACTGATAACAGCCATCGCATGATGAGCACAATAACATAGACGAAGACAGACAACAAGCACATATATTACAAAAAACTGTACACAAATACGAAATACAAACGAAACAGCTACTTTAAGCCGGTTAAGCGATAACGACCATCTTCTATATCAATACGCACTAGACACAACCATACCTACCCCGCACCCCACACATATATGCATAATTTTCTTGCTTCACATTTTAATAATTAACAAGCATCCTTTCTAAGCCGAATATCGGTTATTTGCCAACATACAACCCAAAAAATTATTCCTGTCTCAATTTATCAAACACGTATACCTTAATATATCCAGATAATCTATGGTAATAAATTAGCGAGGGTATATTTTACATATATACATACACTAATCCATATTGTCACAAGATCTCGTAGATGCTAAACATTATGACGTCTACTCCTAGAAACTGTTGACAGTAACGGACGTTTAAATAAAGTTGTTACACGTAACAAGTCTCTTTAACGAGCCAATAAAACAACTAACCAATACCGACTCGCCACACTCATTAATAAAACCACTGAAATCTAGCGAAGCTATAAACAGAAACTTTAATGCAAACATTTACATTAGGTTTAATACAACGTTAGTGAGAAAACATCAAGCGTGGTTTGTTTGTTTTTGCTTTTATTTTGGTGGTGGTAGTCTTTGAACATGGTTATTTAATGTTATCCACCTTGTATTCGTCGGAGTTTACAGCAAACGCATCGTGTTCAGTGTAGCAAATTTAAACGTGAATAACATGTTAGCACAAACAAGTCCGCTTGAAAAGTTCTCGGTTAAAACTTTATTTCTTTTTTTATTAGTTTGTTGGTTTTGTAACGAAGTGTACTGCATATCACAAGTATTTCTCCTAGTTTAAATTATTAAACAAAAGTTGTGTTACTTCTATTATTAAATTGAGAAGTTAAATTCTATATTTTCATATAGCTCGAAGAAATTCTGACACCATTCTATCACCGAAAATAAAATATTGTTTAGACCTATTTTCCAGCCTATTTATAACTATTTTTAAAATACTTTTTCAAGGATTGTTGTATGTTTTAAATCTGGTAAATGCCTAAGTAAAGAGATTTTTTTTCTTCTCAGGGTAAAATATTCTCCACTTATATATCACCAATTGATTACTGTATAAAGCTTTGGTGCATATTTTCAGGAGCGAGAGCTTGGTAAAGCAAGCAAACAGTTGCTGAACTGTAAGCTTATTAACAAACGCAAAATGTTTATATTTCGAAATTTGAAATAAATCACCCACGAATTTATTTTTGTTTACGAGTAACAACGTTGTACACACCATATAAGTATGGTCAGACTTTGTTTACTGTGTGAAAAACGTAGATTACATTAAATGGGAAATCAGGTTATCATTTGTATTATCGCTCTTAAAACCATCATTTACTAATTATAAATTGCACCTATTCGCATTACCCAATTAACTCCCTTGCTCTTCAAATGACATCACACTGGCATATCTCACCGGTGATTGTGGATAGAACGCACACTTTTTTTTTAGAAAAATCTATTTGTCCCCAAAATGCTCTCTCATTTGTTTTTTTAACTTTTGTATGTTTGCAGAAGTAGTAAACATGTTTATTTCTCAAAATAATGATACGCACCGATGAGCTACAAAGGTCAGCGGTCACTCGAAGTAAAACAGTTCACATACAAAGAATTTGACAGTTCTGTTATATAAAAGTTTATGTCTACTTTAAATTGAGATGAATAGATTCTTGAATATTTTCTTAAATATCTTTTGTGATTAGAAAGAATGGACATCCCAATAATCATAATGTAATTCTACCTTGAATGATCCCTTACCTTACTTAAACGTACATCACTCGCTAAAAGTGAAAACAGGTGTATTGGTTCGTCCTTAGAAAACACTTTGTACAAGATATGGAGAGAAACTACATTTTTAGCTCTGCTGGTCTTACACCAGAAGAGCTTTTGGTCATAGACGAGAAGAGCTTGCAGGATGAGTAATTATCCGTCGTCTGTCCGTCCATCAGCATAATATTGCTATAGATTTCCTCCTAACCTACATGGGAGATAGTCTTGAAACGTTAATCACATTTATCTTGGGGTCTAGTTGGTCGTAAATAAACATTCTGCTGCCATTTCATCCAATATGGTTCCCACAGCGGCCATCTTGAAAATAGTGTTATCTCTACTCCTCATGAGTAAAAAGTCAAATAAACAAGTGGTTTCATTTTAAGACTTCTTATGATGTACAGATGGCTCTAAGTAACAAGTGTGCAAATCTAACATCCAGTCTCCAAACGCATCCAGTTGGATACAAATCCAGGCAGGTACAACCCAACAGATAAACTCGCGCAAATGTAGTTTTTAAATGACACGTAAACCGTATATGGGGAACAGGTTTAGGATGGCTCTTTTTGTTTTGCTATATGTACTAAGTGACTGAACATGCCGACAGGATATCTTTCGAACCTCACGAGCTTGACTCCTATGAATTTGTTAATTTTATTTAGTACGAGAGCTGCTGTTGTCAGTAGTTTTCTTTTATCATTAAAAAATAGTGCCTGTTTTGCATACGGATTTGCTCCAGATGAGATTTTCCTTAGGATATCACACTATTTCTTAAGTTTTGAGGATAACACCGTATAACACAAATCGTGCAGATCTAATATTCAATATGGCTGTTTTAGTTCAAGACCATCAGAAATGGTTTTAACACACTGCAGTGAAAACTAATAAATGCCCTTATCCTGGTGTCATGAAAATTCTTTTCAGCCAATAGAGTATCAAAGTCTCTTTGAGTTACTCTTGTTTTCGGTACAGTCACTTTGGTTTCACATCGCTTTAATCACTGAGCTGCAAAACAACAACTTTCACGTCGTTAAAGGTACTTTCAAATCATAAAGTATTAGAAAGTAGTCTTTCTATCATAGAATAACAACCGTAAGTATTTGCTGGGACTATGAGCTAGAAGCCAGAACCAGAACTAAGGATTTCTACATTTTATTCCATGTATGTGACGAATGGTAATGCTTTTTAGAATTAAAAGACTATTCTTCATCTCATAAATAACATCGCATTATTAGAATATCCCATGGAAGAAAGTTGGAAATGTTACCTTTTCAAAAATAATCAAAATCTACTGAAATGATTTAAAAAATTAAAATAAAATAAAACCTCCTAAATAGAATGGGAAATCTTTGCGTGTTTTGGGAATTTATTTTACCAATATGTTACCTTGTAAAGGTGAAACAACCATTGACATATTACGTCATTGATCCATTTTCATGATTTCTATTCTTCAAAATTTCAACAGTTCGTACTAAACACATGTAACTTAAACTTCGACGTAACACCCTTCACCGTACATTCATTTTTTTTTTTTTGTGAAGCTGGAATATGTTATTTAAACTTAACGCTTTTAGCGGACTTTGCATGACATACGTTTTAATAATTTGTTATTAAACAAACCTTTTTGTGCGTTTGGAGTGATACAGTATAGGGAAAATACTTTTTTATTGCACATTTCTGTGTTGTATTTGGTTAAAAAAATTAAAACGGTATAGTCATTCCGAATTAGTATTGGTCCTGTTCCCAGGCATATTCCCAATCGGTCTATATATAGGTCTTCTTTAAGTCTATGTATTGTTATAAATAACTCGTATTTCAGTCTATGTATTGTTATAGAGATTTCTTATTTCAGTCAATGTATTGTCATATATAACTCTTATTTCAGTCCATGTATTGTTTTAGATAATTCTTAAATCAATATATTGTTATAGATAACTCTTATTTCAGTCGGGCCCCCGAGTGGCCGAGTGGTCTAAAGCGCTTTCCGTTACGGATCACTGCCGTCTCACCTTTGTCTGCGTGGGTTCGAGTCTAAGATTCGGCTAATTTAGTTATGTGAGAAAGCTTGCCAGTAGCTTCTCGTGGGTCGGTGGTTCTTTCCGGGGGTTTACCCGGGTTATTCCTCCACCAATAATACTGGCCGCAATATATACCCTATTGTGTGCTGAAAAATGGCCTTAAACCCTAGAACAACAACAACAACAACTTATTTCAGTCAATGTATTCTTATAGATATTTCTTATTTCAGTCAATCATTTGTTATGTCAATCTCTGTATTGTTATAGATAACTCGTATTTCAGTCTATGTATTGTTAATCAACGTTTCGTTGACAGTATTTTCGTATGTTGGTATGGTGCATAATCTTTGTTAGAAGACGTTTTAAAATTGTTTAAATTCGAATTGAGCGTTCCATTTTGGTGTGACGCATTACTCATTCGGTAGGTTCTAACACCGTCAGTATTCTAACTGACATGGTTGTATCCCTTCAGTTGAAGTGTTGCTGACGATTCATGACTTTAAAGATATCCGAAATTCGTCTGTATGCAAACATGCACACATACCTAAACAAAAAGGAATATTACCATTAAATTGGCATTTTTGTTTAACGAAAAATATCTCCATGTTAAATTAGTTCCCGAACATCTTTACACCACATCGATGAATCTGAATGGAATGTATTTATTTTAAATGTATAGTTTGCATTTCCAAGTACATTAAATCTACACGACGCAAGTATTTAACTTTTAAATATGAAATGAAAGAGGTGAATTCAGAAAATATGTTTAGTTTAAAATTTTATTTTGGCATCTATATTTACTGGTAACACATGTTGTACGCAAATCTTTTGTTTCCCCACCATTTGTACGAATTTCGTGATGTTAGGCGTACCGTATACAGAAACACATCAAGTAAATCAAAAAGGGCACCTGCCATTTCGTTGGGTATCATTCATGCTCACATTGTGTTCTTTACTTTTGTATTTACCTTCTTTTACTTGTGCATGCAAGGCATGTAAAGGGAACTGAAAGTATGCAACTATACCATCAAGTACTGAAAGTCACCTTCAGAACAGAGCCAATGCATATTTTCTCGCTGTTACATGATCTAAGTAGTTTCTTTGTGTACATTGATGTTTTTCACACACACATTATTCGAGAAACAATTGGCGAGCGGCAACATGTTGCGAGGTTATTGACAAAGGATTTGTACAACTTTCTCTCAACAATATGTTTTAGTACGTTTTTCTGTTTGGCTCATAATCGCGGCAGCATATATGGGCTAGTGATAATTGATTTGAGTGTGAGATGCATGTGGGCGTCTTTGCAAGATGAATTGCTTCATAAAGACTATTTACTTGTGAAATGACATGGTATTCTGATTAGCATAACAGAGATATATCTGACTTGGAGAAGTACCATAGAGTTTAACCATTGAAGTATGAAAGATTCATTATTTCTGAGCTGTACACATTTTTTCCTTTGTTTCTTGCAAAGCGGTTTATGAATCGTAAAATGCAATATAACAATGCCAAACAAAATACTCTCTAATATTCGTGTGTTCTACCGTTTGAAGTATTTAATATACAAAACGTTCATCCGGTTTGTCTTCTAACTCTACTCATCACTAACTCTACTGCAGTGTAGAAATAGATTTCCGACGATGGTAAGCAAAATATAAAAAATTAATCACACGAATATGATTGCAAGGCCCTTCATGTTTAAGTTACTGCACAGCCATTTCTAATTGATTTATTACACGGCATTTTCTGATTGATTTATTGCACTTCATTTTCTGTATAATCAATATGTGATTTTACAAATATAATGCGAACGTGGTGCAGGCATTTTGTTTTTAAACCACCTGCTTTAATATCGGTTGCTAATAAACTTTTGAACTAATTAAACATAAACGAAGTTTTGTGATTTTGACCTTTGTATCAAAAGCACTGATTATTGTAGCAATAAAACGATTTTAAGATTGTGAACTCCATTAACTTTTAGAATATATATATATATATATATATATATATATATATATATATATATATATATATATATATATATATATATATATATATATATATATGTTAAGGCAGGAAGGGATATGAATAAAGATGAATATCAGAAGGGAAGTACCAGCTGTATATGTGGTATCTGTGAAGACATTTCCGAAAGTAATCAACTGGCAATGATTTAAAATGAGAACATGTGATGCAATATTGTGGTTAGGATGTTTAGAAAAATGCAATTTAATGTCTACTCTTAAATAAAAGTATGCAACAACTCAGAATATTTATTTTTATAATCTAAGTATATCGTAATAAAAAACTTACTATTTTAAATACTTCGCGTATCTATTGCGCTTACAAGTTTATTTCTGCTGAGATTCACGATGATTTTAATGCTTTCAGATACTAACATATAAAGTGAGTATCTCTAAAAACTTCAAGGAATATATGGGCTTGCAAACATTAATAACACGACGCTAGCCTGGAAAGACAAAATAAAGTCTGACAAAAATATCTAGTGCTGTTTATTTGTGAAATATTATTATTATTACATTGCAAGAATTTCTGCTGAAGTCTCCCTACCCTTACGAAAGCAGCCAAATGTTGCTTAAAACGTTTTGTGTTGACGTTATGACGGCGTGCCTATTTGCCGAAGAAAATTAAATTAATAATGAGCCACTGGAACATGTTAATATCTTTAAATTAATTTCGTATTTAAAAAAAGGATTTATATATTTGGTCTCAGATTGTTAGTGATTATAATACTTCTAAATGACTACCTGCCTATACATACATACAAGCAACATGAAAATGTCTACCCTATGCAAGAACTTTGTTGCAGCCGCCTTTTCTTGAAATGATTGCAAATTTAAACACTTTCAGCAGAAACTATTGCTTGGGGACCGATTTTGCCGTTTAGTTGTTACTTAGATAATGGTAATAAGAATGTTTACATAAAGAAAGTTTTGTTTTATATCTGAATTGTTTGAATGAAATGTTTATTTGATAATTATGAACTATGTAGTGATCATTTGATGATCATGAGCTGCCGTTGTTGGTAAGACATTTCTAAATCGAAGCAATTATCCAATTTCTTAGAAGTAGACATCGTCAAGTACAGCATTCACGAGATGTTAAGACATCGTGGATTAGTTGCGTTAAATGGGGTCTCCCTAATTCCTTAACATGTTTACTAATTCTTCAATATGAATAATTCTTTTTATTAGGGGTTAGTGTCGTGTTTAATGTTGCATCACATGAACTATTAATAATTAGATCGAAGAGGCTTAATAATAGAAAGTCATAAACACGTGAAACAAGACAAGAAACCGTGCATTTGCGAAATAAGATTTTCGTGATGTGTGGTCATTAGGTGAATAGAGAAAAGTAACTGAAGTATTTGTTCGTTAAAGAACCTCTCAGTTGACAATGAGTGTTGCCTAAAGGACATTGCAATAGGGACAAATCAAGCCGTGCTCACACAGGTCGTTCATTAGCTGGTTTAGAGACCCTTTGCGTGTAACAATATTAATCTAATGATATGATAAACGTTTAAGTAAATGAAAAGCCGGTTGTACAATAATACTGGTCAATAAATGAATTGGATTAAAGCATAAATTGTTTTCAGAATAGAGTCAGTAAAATCTTATGATAAAACCATACACAGTAATACTGATAAACTTGTTTTCTTTGCTGATTGCAAAAGACAAATGGTGACAATAAAGTCATAACCACAAGAAATTCTATATACTCGTTCCTATTTGACGCATTTCTTAATATTGATTCTTACTAAGACGAATTTCAGATTCAAAGACTACTGTGGAACAACTACACTCTCTTTCGCGGATCTAGTGTACGGTCATTGTTCGTATTTTGCATAAATACTGTATTAGCATCTATTGGAATGTTTGCGGTGGAAAAGAGTATTTTATAAGCATTAAAGTAATTAGAAATAAAAATGACAGTGTAAATCTGTAGTGCTTTTGCTACTGCAGTACACAACTCTTATACCCCGACACACACAAATATAAAGATTCAAATTACTAGACCTAAATAATTTTAATGCCATTGTAAGTAATATCATTTTGCTTCCGTTATGGATATGTCAGTATGTAGATAGTTATATAAACAAAAAATAAAATGGCTTAATTTGCATGCCACGAGTTTTCATGGTTTTACCATTATGATTGTTATTAATGGAAACTTATTCAAACATATCAGACATTTTAAGAAGTATATCATACTATTCGATTTTGTTATTATTGATTTCTTAAAGTAATCATAATATCAATTGTTACAAGAGACTGCAAAGTGCTATTGCCGGAAATGTTTTTAAAAATATTAAATATTCAATTTTCAAAGAAGTCGCTAATGTAACGGTTATTACCATATTTATTGGATTAAACTATTGCCCATTTTAAATGCATACATTGCGTGCGTTGTCAAATATCCAAACATAGCCTGCTTGAAATTCATGATCGATTATTTCAGATGACATCTCTTTGAAGAGTCAAACGAAGGCGATGCATGGAAGTGTGGCAGAAATTCAAATATACATAGCTTTCGATATTCGGTTCATCACCTGATGCTCTGAAGCATGATGGACAGAATATCAAATAATATATCAAATAATGATATAAAATAACACTTCGTGCGTTGTCAAATATTCAAACATAGTATGCTTACAATTCATGATCGTTTATTTCAGATGACATCTCTGTGAACAGTCAAACCAAGGAGATGCATGGAAGTGTGGAAGAAATTTCAATCGACATAGTCAGCTTTAGATATTCGGTTTATCACCTGATGCTCTGAAGCAGGATGGACAGAATATCAAATAATATTGAGCGGATTCTTTACGAAACGTGATTCTAACTTTTAGATTCTAGTGAAACAATGTGGCGTTCCTCAGCCAACTATAAAAAAACAACATGTTTCTATTGGAGACCACAATGCGAAACGGGCCTTTTAAAATGAAATATTTCTAGAACTAATTGTTTAACAATGTGTTTGATGTCAATATAAATTCAACGTATATGTGAAGTATTTTCAACCGGAGGTTTAATGCTGTTTTGCAAAGTGATCATGCTTGAAGACCAGATCATGTGACATGCAATATGTGGATCCCAAACTTCGGAATTAATGACAAAGATTATCGAAGGCTGTTGAAATCTGTGCTACTTTTCGAGATAATCTTGCTGTATTCATTTAGAGGTAAGTCCATACTTTCAACGAACAGGGTAACAATTGTGTACACAAACTCTTGCTACTTTAAATTCTTGTTAAAAATCGGGCAAATCTGTTTCGTCAATGTAGTCTCAATGGAGATTCCGCCACTAAAATAATTTGTCTTCCACATCTATGAACTGACCAATACCATGTTTCCTGTGATTTATTGTAAGACCTAACTAAATGTATATACTAAACACACACTGAAGTTTTTGTTCTATTTGATTATATAATAATAATAATCAATATGGGAGTAAATGTGATTATATAATAATAATAATCAATATGGGAGTAAATGTACATCTTGATCTTAAAACTCAATGTCATCAGCAATTTCATTCTCGACATTTTCATCTGAATAGAAAGCAATACAGGGCTACTGCATTATGGTAAATTGAAATCAAATACGTTAAATGCTGTACTCTCTCCCCCCCCCCCTCTCTCTCTCTCTCTCTCTCTCTCTCTCTCTCTCTCTCTCTCTCTCTCTCTCTCTCTCTCTCTCTCTCTCTCTCTCTCTCTCTCTCTCTCTCTCTCTCTCTCTCTCTCTCTCTCTCTCTCTCTCTCTCCAGACAAGTAGACATTTGTTATGATTTTCTTGCTTGAAAATTGTTTTATGCGTCAGTGGTACTTTTTGTTTTATAAAAATCGTAAACAAATATACTACTCACCAAATATTAGATTTCCATGTATGTGAAACATACTTATTTCACAAGTTGGGATTGAAAAAAGTAAATGTAACATTTTCCTAGAAAGTTTCATTAAGATATTCTTTTGCAGATGTTTTCTAAACGCACAACCATCGTTGTTAAATAAACGTTACGAAGTGGTTTATTGTATTTATGACCACTTTGACCAATTTGTTGTTGCTTCATCATCTACAATTCCTTCTCGATGATTGCTGTCGCCCAGTGTCTAATTAATCGATACGTTAATCTATCAAAATATATTTGTCTTCACACAATGCTTGTCTGTACATACTAAATCACATTGTGGAACTCAATCTAGTGGATCAGGCGTGAAACACATTTGCTGCATGACACATGGTAGTAATTGGCGGGTACGATCTGTTCTGTACGTTTTGTTAGGACGAGAATAAATCCTCACACGTTTGTTCGTCAGTGTAATGTATGTTTATTCACATTCTCTTCAGAAAAATAACCTCAACAAACGATTTTCACTACTGAACATTATCGTAAACGGAAAAGCGTTTCTAAACACAACGCGTCACCAACTCTTACGTATAGAACTTTCCAGTTATTCCATATTTAATTCCCTTGGGCCAATAAGTGTCAATACCTGCTGATTTAAAATGGCTAAATAAAACTTCGATACTTCTAACACTTCCGAATTTGATAATTTTACTCTGTAAGTTTACTTGCCATACAAAACTGAAAATTTGTACTTTGAATTTACTAGTTTGAATAGCTGCATTTAGCATATGGGAAAACGAAACCAGGACACTTGAATCATGATTCTTATTTTCATTATATTTCAATGTCCGATATTTGGAAAATCGCAAATTTATGTGAAAAAAATTGGTTAAACTGGAAGAGTAGAATTATCAATTTTATAAAAATTATCCATCAAATAAGGTTAAAAATACTGTTCCAGTGTTATAACAATACTGGAACATCAGGGTACCCAATTCAACACAATACTGGTTTACTGTGAACGCTATTAACTTCAAATACTTCTGCAAATAAATAATAGTTACAGTACATATGTACGAATGAAGTCCACATAGCACAGAGCGCTAAGCGGTTCATGATACTATTTATGTAAAGCACAGAGCGCTAAGCGGTTCATGATAATATTTATGTAAATTAATTAATAGAACTAATCTCGAAATGTGTGAACATAAAATATGGGATCAAAGAGTTTGGGAGGTTATGACTGGTTGTCAATGAGAAGTAAAGTCAAGGAAAAACAGCTTTTCAAAGCTGGTCTTATGTTTCACTAATGTTCTTGCTTGTCTTTGATATTAGTTTATTGGTAATGTAACACATGGGCCCATAAAACTACGGTTGAACGGTACACAGCAATATTGCAATGATATAAATTGCCAAATTACAAACAGATTTACCATAGTGGGGTTAAAAAGGAAAGAAAAAATACAGAAATATATAGAAGATCAAATATAATTAGAATTATTTACAAGATGAATATGAGTTTTTGTATAGGCAGAGAAACATCAAATAAAATAATAATATAATTACGTGCATATTTGATTTCTGTTGTGCAATGATGAAAGGATGTATTGTGCAAAATGTGACAAACCATTTTTCTTGGAATTCATCAGAGAATATAATATTTCTTCACATGGGTGTTTAGTGCTAAAAATAATTCTGGTGTAAATCTGTTTCTTAGATCTCTATAGAAAGGGCATTGTCTTTCACCACATAAGTTACATATACGTTCAATTATGTGAATTCCATTTTGCCCTTCTTCCTCCAGGTTATGAGCGGAACAACGAGTCTGCTTAAAGTGTTTGGAAGGTGGATAGGTGAATTAATGGTTGTATAACCTGAACGGAGAACAATTATTCTCAAATTGACTACAGTGATATACTTGTGTTATTTATTTACGACTGAATTCTAATCTTGAATAAATTGTCTTTAAATTTGTGTAAAATTCAGTAAAAATATGTTTAGTCTCATGCATCATGCGCGAGACCACGATAGTCAAATCCGTATCTAAATAGTATGACAAAACTTATGAAACTGATGTAAGTTTACCCGATTCGTCACGTTTTTTTAAGAGTAATATAACATTGTCTTGGATATCGGTTATAAACCATTCTAATAAATCTAATCCAATACTTAATGCATTTACAATAATAATTCAAACCTAAGAGGTAGTAGTCCTCATTGATCTCATATTTCTCGTATGGTTCGGAAATCTAGTGCGGAACCCTTCATTTACCTTTTCATTGTATGCGAATATTCGTACACCCTCCCCATTTCATCTTAGGTTTGTTGTCACTTTTTAATGTTTTACCATACTGTTTTCTAAAGTTATTCCTAATATTTGTTTGATCTGACAACCGAAGACATACATTGCTTGTTTATTGTTCTTGTGTACTGCTATAAGATTATAATACATGCCGGTGTTTTTTTTTTCTCACTGTAATATTTGTAAATAATAATGCATTTTGGTTTATTGGTTTATTACTCTCGTATACTACTTGCACATAACAACGCACGTTGGTCTATTGTTCTCATGTACTGCTGGTACATAAAAATGCATGTTGTTCTATTGTTCTCGTGTACTGCTTGAAAGTAATAATGCATGTTGGTCTATTGTTCTCCTGTATTGCTTGCAGTTACTAAATACTGCATGTTGGTCTGCTATTATTGTGAACTGCTTGTAGTTAATTAATGCATTAATTCATATACAAGCCGCCACAAATTGTGGGGAGCTAGATAGATCTGTGTTAACAGTTGAAAGTTAAATTTAATAATAAAAGCTGTTACGAGTCTATGCTCTTAAAATAAGTAATAGAAAAAATGAACAAGCTTTGCAAAATTTAACAAATAATGTATTTCCCTTCAATACAAAATAAAAATGAGAAAACAAGGAACGTGCGGTATTTGGAATTAAATCCTACTATAATCCAATAATAACAGACAGAAGTCCTAGTAATTTAAAGTCCTGAATAAAACTCAATACAATTCCCAAACAAAACCAAAACTGAAGGCAACTGTCAACGGTCTTTTGTTGAATCAGAGTAATGTAATTCCAGGTATGATTCAGTATACATATCAGTAAATCTCTCTATCCGAGAAATTTATCACAGCACTTTTGTATTTCCGGAGTAGAAATCACTTGAATTCAATAATTTGAAGAAAAAGTTACTAGATTGATATACAAAAATACTGGTCGCAGCATACAATGCAACTTGATTGTGCTACGTTCTAAGGCACAAATGACCAAGTCCTCATATTAGCAGATTATATAATCCTCTACTTGACCTCAGGTCACAATTAGCATATTTTATAGCAACATTACCGAATGGAAAACAACCTTCGAGCCTGATGTTTAAAAAGTCAAAACCATAATATCCATTACACCCAGAAATTCCAAAAAACGTAGACTTAAAAAAACATATATACTTCCTCTATTAATAATGAACCTGATATTAATCTCATACCCAGAGATAAATATTTAGCTACGTAGTAGTTGTTTTCCACAAAATAAAATTCAAAAAGAGTCCATCGGCTCAGGCAAAAATGAACTCAGTTTTGAACAATGTCATGTCCACCAAACAATGTAACAGTACAATAGCATGTAACGAAATATTTTTTTTAACTATAAAGAACAACCAAACAATTACATTAAACGTACACAACAAAACAAAGTTTCATTTTAGAACTGATCAAAGTAAAACAAATAATTATGTCAGAAGAATGTTGTTAAACGTCTTTCCAAATGACTCTCTTTCTGCTCTTGCAATCAGCCTCCTTTTGTTTGCAGAAACACAGATTCATGCTTTTACCTCGTTTTTGAAGAGATTTGCAAAATGTAAAGGAAAACATAGACATGCTAAATTAACAAGTAAATATAGCGCTGCTATTGTTAACTTGTGATATTCTGTCACCAACATTGAAAGTAAAAATGACTAAAATGACAACTCGAACCGAGTGTGAACCCAAGGCTCAAATGGTATTTTCAGTAGGTGGCGTTGCTGGCCTACGTTGTTTATACATACGTCACTCGAATGCAGTTTTAAAAAAATACCCCCTAAAAACGTTACAAGTTATTTTTGAATATGCCTTGCGTTATTTATGACGTTTTTATATGCATGATGTCATTACTTAATCCAGTTATGAGATCACAGCTTATACACTTCTTGCAAACAACGTATTAGTGTGTGTGTGTGTGTGTGTGTGTGTGTGCCAATATTTGGAGTTCTTTTCTCACAGCGATTTACGAATATCCAGACACGATTAATGACAAATATTATTCCTGTCTTTATATCTGAAGACACTGTTTCAAATACCACAACGAGCGCAGCAAATGGAAAAGTGTTCCAAATATATTACCGTCACATAAGTGCGTCTAAATTGTGAAAACGTGTTTTCCATGCGCAAATGTATGGATTCAATTTATTATCACTATACAAATCTTCATAAACATCTATTTTGCTTGACAGTAGTTTCTTCATAGACAACCATATGTCTAAACAGGTTTACTGTATGAAACATTTGTTTACATCATTACGTCGGCAATATGTGTTATATGTGCTGTTTTCGTTGCCTGAAATATATTTTATTTCGGTAAAATATATTGAAAAAGGCTACAAATTGCTCTGAGCATAGTGTCAATTAAGATGAAACGTTTCACGGGAAGAACATCTGTGATCATTACATCACAAGAACATAAACTGTTTCCAAGTACCATGTATTTATACATTCTTTGTAACTGTAGTTAAAGCAATTTAAAGATTATCTTTTTCCGCTGGATGGCCACTATAAAAGTTAGAGTTCAAATTATGCTTTAGTAAATTAAATGTATGCATAATCTATCTTATTTGAAATAGTAGCTGATTAATGTACATTACTTCGTTGCTTTACTTTTATTTACTTTTTATTATAATTGACCTGCTATCATTCTAACTACTGTGTTTATGCATGTTCTGGAGATGGACATCTTTTCTTTCAACTGGGCGATTGCACAAATGTATACCTTATCCAAATTAGAAATAGTTCATAACATTATTGTGATAATGTGGATTCACGGACTGGGTGACATTGCCAATGGTGTTATAGACTTGTTAAGGTTTGCAACAAGAATAACGTAGTCAGTATTGTTTTCAAACAGCTCATATATGAATATATTTTGATATCTATTTTCGTTTGTCTGTCTGTCTGCGAATTGCATGCATGTATGGATATAGGTAAATAAGCACTTAAGTAGGTAGATAGGTGGGTACGAATGTTCTGATATATGTCTGTTTAATTTAATTTGTTAGGCATAACAGATTTTTTTAGCGGAAAAAATGTGTATAAACTCTTATAGACCTGTTCATATCGTTTACAGTTTAAATTTAAACTTTTAATTTTTGGAAACCATGCCGATCATTAGCCATACTGGAATTAAAGACAACATATTGCCAATTTCGTAGAATTAAATTATCTGTTTGATCTCAATTATATGAGACACCGAAATATATATATATATATATATATATATATATATATATATATATATATATATATATATATATATATATATATATATATATATATATATATATATATATAGTGTGTGTGTGTGTGTGTGTGTGTGTGTAGACTGATATATACCATTGCCTGCACTAGCTGTTCCGTGGTGACTTCACGACTCCTGTTCTCATCGGACTGTAGTATACGTAGGATAATATGCGGTACTTTCTGTCGGTTGTTTATTCTGGTTTTTCTTTTGTTTAATGAGAGCTACTCAAGGCAATATTGGCTTTCATTCCTCCCTGGAAAGCTCATCGTGCGATTTGTTCTCTCAGAGTCAGATTAAACGCATTTAGTCATCGATGAGATCCACGTTGGTACGTTGACGTTCATATATATCACATATACCCATTCGACTGATAGATGTTTTACCGGGCTTCGGTTGGTTATAAGGATCGAGTCGTAGATCAAAGCGTGTACATGACCTCAGTAATTATTGTCCGGAATGTGTCTTTTGACCGGATATTTACTCTTAGGTGTCTCGGGGAATTTTGTTAATGCAGCCACGATATCACCGCTCTAGTAACTTTTTCTAGAGCGGACACTACAAACCTGAACTGCCGTATTATAATGTGTTCAAAGATGTTCAAAAACAATGAAGAAGCAACAACAAGGCTTTCGTCGATTTCATTTCCACCATGGACGACGCCACTACTATCGACGATTTGGATGCCAACAAAAACAGTTTGGTCGTGCACGAAGAAGTGATGTTCGACTATGAAGTTAATCTTGCACACACAATGTTACGAGCCGGCATACAAATACGGGCTTGATTTATTTGACTCAGCGCTACTCTGATATGCCCAAAGCGATCCTTGACAACTGTAAGATGTCAATGATATTTCGTGGCATTGACGTGCATGGTCTTGGAAATATCCATTACAATTAGTGCGCTGTTGCCAACACGTGAGGTGAATTTCATGATCTGTTCAAGCAGATTACTTCGATCATGTTAGTTTTCTCACTTTTGATTTTACTAATAGTGGGCCATTTTGAAGCGTCAATTTAACAGACAAACTTACACAAATAAAACATGTCCATGATCAATACATATAGAATTGCTTGAATGACGAAGTCGTGAAGCCGTTCGTGGGGAACAAAAATCAGTTCAGAATGAAAACGAACATCACTGAAATATTGAACAGTATGTTACAATCGCGGGTAACTGCGCATGAAGACTTCATAGTGGGGTTGAACAAACATTTGCGCCCATCGAAGAAATTGCTGAAGCTGCCGAGGATATTAAAAAGTCTACAAAGCCCACAGTGGAACAGCGCTAAATTAAACAGCTGAAGTACTGGGTCGCGTTCGTAAGATAGCTAAGCGCACCAAAACTATCTGAAAGCGACACTGCAAACTACAGAGACGATTACGCGTTTGCCAGAAATGGCAGATGTAGTCAAAGACTCACTTTCTTCACCCCTGAATGCCGGTCAAAAATAGAAACACAAAAACAAAATTTCAATGACAAATTGTTGCTAGTGTATCTTTGATTAAGCCATTCGTGCAAGTTTTAAAATACCTCCCTAATCGAACGATTTAGTGCATAAAGTACCATCAAAGAACATTAGAAAGATATGGATCAAGTGGGTATACGATAACTTGCTGTTGCTAGTATATCTTTGATTAAGCCATTGGTGCAAGTTTTAAAATATCTCCCTAATCGAACGATTTAGTGCATAAAGTACCATCAAAGAACATTAGAAAGATATGGATCAAGTGGGTATACGATAACTTGCTGGGTTTAAAACAGCCTCTGGTAATATAAATTACTTCATGTAGCTACATTTGGGGACAAAACTGATAAAGCAAAGTAACTGATCTGTGACGTTGTGAGAAAAAACTGCACGCAGAAGTATCAACATGTGGTAATGTTTCAGCTGTAACTGAGACAGAGGACCATTTGCATCAAACAGCCCCGTCTCAGTTAAAACGTATGCTTCACAAGTAAAACTGCATAAACACTAGAAAAAGAAGAACCTGAACCAACACGTTTATCTCTCACATTATAGGAATGATCAGAACGAATCGTTTTCTCAGCGATTACTCACAAATCATCTCATGTGCAAGATATACGTAGTGTGCGCTGATTAACGAACTTGCTGAAGATATTCATAAAATATGCAACACCGATGATGAGTTCTAAAAGATTGAGACTGTATGTACTACGCGAATTATTTACGTCCAATCAACGGATGGTTGTAAATACAGCCAAAGGGCGTGACATGGATGATCACCATCTCATCGACCAATCCAGAATGTCATTTGCATCACCATTGACTGCTGAGGACTTTAGCTCGCCTTAGCCTTTTTCCGAGTGTGTTACAGTTGGACCAATATCCGATCCAACCGTTTAGTGGCCTTTCAGCGTGTAATTCATTAGTGTTTCCAGCAGACGGTGGCTCAAACTGGCATACAATCGAACTTTTCTCTGGCACGTACGACATAGAATTGATCAATGTTCAATGAAGAAATTCAGCGAAGACGTTTGACAGTTACTGGCTAAGACTACAGCAGTCTACTAAATATATATATACGTGCCCATGGGCCCACACTATTCTTTGTCGTTGCCATCCTATCTCAATCGTATGGGGAAGATATTGCAAAGGCCTACATAAGGTAAATGTTAGGTTGGCCTGGACACATTATAAAGGATAAACGACTCTTTGTGTGGGATATCATATCGTACCTGACATTATGAGAATTACCTCAACAACGCAAGCTAATTTAACCAACGACAGTTATCAAAGTAGGCCTCGATACAACATGCGTCGTTGTACAGGGGAAACTTTTGTTTGAGGTATCACCACCCGTAGACCCACGTGACTTGGTCTCGATTACGCTTGTGTATTTTCCATGCCATATAAATCGGCTGACCCATATTCGGTTTTCCCTAGTGGATAAAAAAGGCCACATGGTGGATCTGCAGAGTGAAATATCCGACAATACAACTATATATTAGCGATCGGCTATGAAACCCATTCGCGTAATTAACGTGTACATGACATGTTACGGAACTTGATTTTATGCCTGGTCATAATCTTGCACTGCAAGTTGAAATGCAAAGTAACCACTTGTGTTAGTACAGTAAGACCATGCTGGAAACTTATTTGCTAGGTACACGTCCCCACTATAATATTGTTGCAAACGATTTCAAACACTACATATATGTGGAATGTTTTCAGTAGACCAGCGATATGTATTCTAACCAATAGCCAATCTAATTGGGTTGCGGAGACATCAAACGGTAGTGTCGATGCAGCAATGTGAGTAATGTGAGTTTGTCACCGCATGACACTAAGCGACATATATTCCCTTACGAAATCACTATTTACGATTACGGGCATAACGCGATTACAGATCAGCTTACGATTGATAAGCTGGATAATTAAAATAGACTTTGGCTCTAGTTCTTTATACTGGTATCGACTTGCAATTGCTCTGCTTGGAGGCTTTGACTCCCATGGACCTTGCTCAATTGACGACTGTGTTAAATTGTAACGTGTAGCTGTCTTGAAAAATCAGTCAGATGAGATAATGTAAATAAATCATTTTACCATACCTGTCCAGATGCACGACATTGCACGCCTTAGAACTTCCAAGGTGCATGCAGATACCAAGCAAAATTGCTTCCGAGTAAGTCTACAGAAAATGATTGTGAACTCATTGTGTAAGTAACGGAGACATTATATTGCCGACTCATCTTTGCAGGTGATAGCCCAATCCTGCGTGATATCATTATTTAGTATTTGCATGACTGATAGAAGTAATTTTATGTGAGTCCGCTCTTCGATTTAGTTTCTTAGAACCCTGAATCCTAGTACTTATTAAGAAATTCCTCTGCATATTGACATTCAAAAGTCTTTTCTGCATGTGTACCGTTAACTAGGTCTTTGAGCATATCTCGTCTAGCTATTGTATTGTACTCATTCATGAGCATACGGCGCAAAAGTTCTTTTCGGACTCGATCGATGAACTTGTACAGATCTGGAGTATGGTACAGCTTAACCATGCAACGATTTAGCCATGTCGCTGAGTCGACGAGCAATAACACGACGAAGGATAAAAGCTCTCCCTGGATCAGCCTCAACCTCACGTAGAATTATGCGCCTCATTGTTACTAGGACAAGATTTAGTCTATCCTTGCAACGATAGATATGATCTTAATATTTAATTTCTCTAATTGCTTACTCATTTTGTCATTTTTTTTAAAAATAATAATAACATCGAAGACTTTGTACAGCGCCTAATCTTTAGAAGCTCCAAACGCGTTACATCATTTACAATGATGTAACTACAAAAACAAAACAAACCAAACACCATGAATTTAGAAAACATAAGACACGCTGAAACTATTTAAGGTAGGAAACATTATTGGGCCTTTAGATTAGTTTTTACAGTCGATAAAGTTGATCTTGGAGAGCACTCTTGAAAGGGATCACTGTGTCTTTATGTCTCATTTCAATAAGCAATTCATTCCACGTTGATGGGCCCTGGCATGCAATAGAACGCCGTCCACATAACTTCACTTTCAAAGTGGGAATCATGAGTATACGATTGTCAGAAGAGGAGCGTAAGCATATTGATAGTGTGTACACATGGATGAGACCAAATAGGTATGTTCGACTGGAGTTAGTCAGTGAAACATATTTTGCACAGAGAACATATTTTGTGTTTGATTCTAAATTGAATGGATAGCTAGTTTATGGTAAAGGGCACCGGCGAGGTGTCCTCTGATCATGGTACTGTAATGATGATCCGAACAGCAGTGTTTTGAACTGTTTGAAGTTTCTGGAGTAGATATTGAGACGAACTAGACAGAATCGAGATACAATAGTCCAGTCTTGAAAGTACTAATGAACACACAAGTGTTTTAGTGGCATCAACTGAAAGGTATTTGCGAATGGAGCTGGCTCGTTTCAGCTCAAGATATGCAGTCTTGCATATGTTCATGACATGTTGGTGCAGTGTAAGAGTAGTCTCCAAAGTAACACCTAGGTTTCGTACTGGCTGTGTGAATTTAATGTTGGTGTTGATGGTATTTATTATTTGCGGTAAAGGATGTGAATGAGAAAATATTTGTGTTGTGATCAGAATGACCTCAGTGTTATCATCATTCATCTGCAGATTGTTACATGTCATCCATAATTTAACATTAGCAATGCATCTCTCTCCTCCTTTGATGGTATCTTCAACTTCAGTTTAGTGGCTAGATTTGTATATTTTGGTGTCATCAGCGTACAATTGGTGAGACACTGGATGATGATGTATGCCACTTGAGAGGGGCTGAGTGTATATAATGAAAATAACAAAGCCCTGTGAAACACCACAACATAGATTCAAATTGCTTTGCATAAAATGTTAATGGTTATTATATAACCATTAACATTCTGTTTTCATGGATTGATGGCAACGATGTATAAAGTCATCGTTTTGTGTTTGAATCTCATCGAGGAGTGGTTCCTAGTAGCTACTTCATTTTTATTTAAATGGAGACACATCGGACAATGGACTATGTACTTTGGACATAATATCTGATGGATAGAAAAACTATGTAAAAAAAAACAACAAGTTTTCAATCCTTTTTTATTAGGCCTCGACCAGATCTGTACATCAGCTAGATGAGTTTTTCTCGATGCATGCAGACGATGCAATGCTTGGACATGAGATCCTTATCACAGACTATGTTGAGGGTGCCATTGTCATAGAGTTCTTGTTGCTGTGCGAATATGAGCAATAATATATTCCAACTGTTGATGTCGATATTGAGATGTGATGCGTTGATGATGACATCCTCGAGATCATTCCTATTTTCCACAGTAACATAAGTCAGATATCGTTATGATCAACAACGCTGTTGACTGGAATAGTGATATCTACGTCATCGTGGTATTCATTACTGAGATAATTGTACAAATATATTCAGCTTTTCTCGTTCCGACATCACGTGCAGTGCTGTCTGATCAGACGATCCGCGTAGTAGATCTTTACAATTCTATCATAAACCAAGTCTGTCCTTTTCTCCCGCGTCAATAAAGCCCTCCACTTGATGCTCCTTGTACGCTGGTCAGCATCAGTTTCATGTTCAAAGTACGTGATTCTGTAAGACTGTGGCAATGGTCTCGTGTAGCGATTCGGGGTGTTGGAAATCACCTACGTCACAAAGACTTCGTCGTCAGATATTTCTCTCTATATTTTTCATCGTAGATTTGTTTTTCTTCGAAATGGCAGAGAGTCGTGCACTGATTGCCTACCATGTCTTTGATGACGTCGCCCGTAGCTCTCATTTCGCTGACGGGTAGAATCATATTAAAAGTTGGCTCCGTGTTGATAGAATCTGATTCTGTTAAGCATTTGCTGATAGGTAAAAAGCTTGTTTAGTACTATTCGTTTTGGCCACCATGCACGACTCGAGACATTTCTTCATGGTCTATAAGGAGACTCCAGCTTTGGGTAAAATCAACAACATGCGAAATCACTCTCGAAGACGTCACGATCAACGAACTCATCGAAATGACTTTCAGGATGCGCTTGTAACATCGGTACACGTGTTTATCGAGGTAGGCTCATCGATGGTAATAGCGATACTACGATTCAAGTTCGTGACTTTGCTATACAGGTAAGTGGTTAGAGTCCAGGACCATTCTGAGTCGTACAAACTCTCCAACAGCAGTTCAAGCTTTGGCAGTTGATCATTTAAGGATTGAATGTGCTCATTTGCCTTATCATCATCGAGCTCAAATACTTTTTCTCCCACCTGCCACAGAGGATATATGTTAACGAGATACGACGAAGTATCTGGAGTCGCAGTCAGATATTGCTGTGATTCTATGACGTGTAATACCTCATCCGATAGGTTTCAGCAACACCGGGTTCGACGTATCTATATACGCTAATCATGATAACAAATACACGCGTGCATCATGGCTAGTGAGATCGTTACCGCTGATAGAGCGGTCATCGTGCGCTATCACCGACACGTCCTCGTACTCCAGTCAAACCTGCTGTAATAAACTTAATTTTCAGTCCCTTCGAAACGTCTTCCGCGAAACCATTTTGTCGTGATCTTTTGTTGGCCTCATCGTCTTCTTTTCAAAGAATAATTCGTCGCTTGACTTAGCCTGCGTTCACAATGACATCTACGATGCTTACTGAATGTTATTATGGACGAGACTCAAGATAGTTTTGACTAACCAAGCAGTCTCCGGATCAGTACAAAATTTTAAGGCCGCCCAGTATCGACAGATGGCCTCTCGAAGATGCTCTTTCCTCATGTGTCCTACTTTTAGATGAGACCTCTTGACGTCGTCTTCCTTCCATCACTGAAAGGCCTCTTGGAGAGATACTTTATCCTTTCTAACCTTGTTTAACGCTACACATGGTCCCGTCGTCGGCTTCAGCACGTGTCCTTGCTGCTTGTGTATGACACCTCCTGTCTGTACTCGTCGTCGAATAACAACTGACACAGTTTCGTGGCGATGAGCACGATTGTTGCCCTGCTTCCTAAATAAGATCGTAACGATCTTTTGGCGATCGGCATAAAGTAAAGATCTGAAAATAACTCAAGCCAGGGTTGGTAGATTCTGCCGACAGCCCGACACATTTAAAAGCCACGTAATTGGTATCGGTAGTCGTCGTCTTTAACTCCAGCACCTTCTGTCGTCCTGTCACACGCACACCGAACTAAAATTTCTACATCGAGACGGGCATGGCATGTGTACTTGCATCCAAATAATTGAGGCCACTCCAGCCTTCGCCCACTCGTTGGTGACATTACTCGCGACTATGTGATGAGAAAACAGGAGATACTCCATTTGTGAGGCATTTTTCCCCGAGGACTCTAAGACCGAAAATCTACGCCCATTTCCAATCGCTGCAGATAACACGGTAATGTGATCATTGTTATTTTAGACGTATTGCTTTTCCATGTACTGCTTTTGGAGTGGCTTCGGTGTCGATGACGAAAGGATAGTCAGTGATCATCAGTCATGCTCCCGCTGCCACACACGTTATTTGCAATGATTTTTCCGCCTTTGTTGACTGCCTAACAGCTTACCTACATATCTCTTCGCAGTATCATCGCTCGATACCGTCGTTGTGTGAAGACCTTTGATAACATTCCTGACATGATAATTACCTCAGTTATGGCGACTCATGTCGTCGATGATTTCTTGACTCCAAACGAGTTGAGCTGGTCATAATAGATTACTGGCTGTTATCAGTGAGATGCAACATGGTATAAAGTTCGTACAATTTCTGACTCTGCGTCGACCTAGTCATGTACATATTAAATTGAGTATTTTGTATATACACATCGAGTAATAACTTGTTTTGTTGCTATGAAATCCTTCGACAGTTGTAACGGGGATGAGGATGTAATCGCCGCTCACCCATATATCGATCCAAATGGAACAACCAGAAATACCCAAATGATAGACCATGGTCGTATTGGTATTGCGTCAGTTGTACACACTCACACGTCGTGAATTCCAAGATGTGGTGACATACTACAGTGAGGACATCTCCAGATCGTTCGTGACCTGACCTGCAAAGGATAGATTGCCCGCTACCACATCTTCGTTGATCGTTCCTACAGCCTTATCGCATTTACCCACCAGCACACCACATCCAGATCTGAAGCTCTTACAATCTGAGCAGCAGCCGCAGCAAGTCCGTACAAGCTCTTACCACCCATGTTGAGATTTCCCTTCATCGTTCCACCCGCCAAAGATACTTTTGTCCGAGTGAGTCTGTTCACGTTCGAACATCTTGCTGTGTTGACATCTGGAGGGAGAAAACTCACGTCTTCCAGCTTGAAATGTCTTGCCAATATATTTTCGAAGCAACTGACCCTTTCTAAAAGCCTATCAACGTCCCAAAGGTGTGCTACATCTGACAAATTTATATAAACCATGTACACCATTAACTTTGACACGAAGAAAAACGCCCTAATAATTATTGAACCCGCAGGATCGAGGTAACCCCAGCTATTGTTTAATGCAGTTTTGAGATGGATACTATGGGATCGCTGTGCCTGGATTGCACCGTCGATAACGATCGACTGTATTCTCGAGGATTTTTGGGAATCATTTGCTCGATCGCATCCAGCTTTATCGTCAGGATGATCTATATAACATATATTTGATGCATGGCAATGGCATCGACGCCTTTGTAGGGTTCTTCACCTGGAAGGGACTGATCGGCTTCATCCAGTTGCTACTTTAAGGGGTTCCATGTTCCTGTGTATTTATATCCTGGCAACGTTCATCTTTTCGAGATATTGGAAATTGACCAGAGGCGAGACAGAACCCTTACTAAGGAAATGTGAGCCAGAACACTCGTAACACAGTAGTAGAGTTAGATATGGGTTTACACTCACCTTGACCACGCGGTGGATATGTGTAACCAGAACTCACATTTCATCCTACTAGATCACATGTATTTGTTCCACATCGAATACAAGTTATAACGATTGAGACTCTACCATTATATTGCTCGAATCGGGTTAAAACATATTGGTTGAGCTGCAATTCCTAGATCTTCTGTTCGGATTTGCATTACTTAATTTTTCTGCGACATCGCACACGTTATGAAAACATGGTTTGTATTATACAACAATTATGGGACAGTCAACATAACATCACAAGGAATTAAATATTCCCATTTGATAAAAGAAGATTTAAAAATCTGCTTTTACTGTTATTTATCTTTTTTTTCGCACGTTCAGCCGAGACAACACAAGCATTTAAAAATGTTTTCACTCTATGTTCTTGCATTAATTATTGAACAGGGGGTATCAATGGAACCTCATCTATTTTGTAATGTGGTCTGGAAACGGTTAAAATGGGATCGCATCAACCTTGATTGAGTGGGCCGTCGGCTGACGATCAACCGTATTCTCGAGGATTTGACGTAAACCCTTCAGTCGTCATAACAAACCATGCACTACTGATTTCGTTTCCACATTATGCGAGAATGTTTTTCAGAGGTGGCCACAGAGACGTATTCATGAGGAATGAACTTGCATCGATTATTCTCTGTACATAGGAAACTGGAATCGTTAAACCGGGATAATCAGCAGGACATGAGACTCATGGAGTCTCTTATGTGGAGACACCCAAACAGCTTTTATAGTTTGCACCGCCATTTGAAGTTGTTCATTATTTAACACGAGGCCGTAGCGCTGGAAGGCAACCACTGTTGTATTCAATGCTGCTGTTACAAACAAGGCTAGACCGCCCCATATGCGGATATCTTGTTGCTGAAGAGTTGCGTGTATCCTAGCGTTCACCATCCCCGCAAACGGTTATTGATTATACATCAAAGTACTAATAACAGTTTTCAAAATGACTATTTACATTTATTAAAACTCAAACGCACGATGATGCATGTTGATGGGGGGTCTGATTAGGATTGCCACTAGACTGAATTTATTATTGGTCTTGACCAGGACCAGCTTGTGATGTTTGTAGATCAGTTTCGAAAACTTAGAACGTCTTACATGGAGATTTTATTTATGAGACTGCGAGGCTCTGTGGCGAACAACCTCACTGAAATTATGAATTAGCACAATTAGACACTGGTACTTCGATTTCGTTTATACAAAATATCATGATACTGCCAATGACTGGATGAAACAACACGTGGATTGACAAAACCCCATGTGCATCCATCACCACGCATAGTAACTTCATGCCACCAAAGTCATGTAATATTAACCAAATAACATGAAAGAAACCTACCGAGTTTACTTTAGAAAATGATCGACTTGTTTTTCACTGTTTTCCTATGGAAAATGGCTTCGATAGATCTAAACGACACATCTTACAATGCGTGTATCCTGATCAAACTTGTTTATCGTATTCGAAACCAAAGGTCCCGACGGTAGAATGGGAATATTGATACATTTTCAGCAGCGTTTTCGTCTTGATTTTGTTACCACTAATGTCACTTGTCGCGAATACGGACATTTTTAAGGAATTGTATACACATACTTTCAACATCATTAGTGTCAGAGCTGAAATTCAATTTGAAGCATTAAACAATTATTTGGCGCATTTGTTTAAGATTACGTTTGTATCGTTATATAGAAGTAATGGATTCTGACCGTGGTGATACCTTTGCGGAATTTACAGCAAGGGGATCCAGAACGTTACAAACAGTGTAATTACATTAGCAGTAATTTTATTCCGTTTTTCAATGAATATATGCTTCAGAATGGTGCCACCATGCTATCGTTTGCACTCAAAATTAATATACGCGAAGGTACTATCGAAATCGACCGTTGGGACCACACTGAGGACCCACCAAGAACTTGAGGCGAGCTTGGAGTGGAAGCATTAGCACGTGAAAAACGCCTAATGTGAATGTGCCACCAGACATGAAAGCATATCAGGCTCGTTTCAAGATACAAAAGGTGGATTTATCGGACCAGGTTATTATGCAGCACCAACATTGATTCAATGCATAAGAGAAAAATCTTGAATGGTATTTACCCAGGACACACTAATTCCTGTATTAGTGTTTGGACAAAGATGAGAACAATCAGGCAGATATTTCCCGTAATTGTATAACAGTAAAAGAAACAAAATCATAATGACGTTACACGCTGAGTACGAACACGAATATAAACACTATATGGTTATCTACAGAGCGATATATGCCATTCTAGCGCTCATCCACATGAAATCGGCGCCTTCGTTCTCGGTTCCTTTCATGTATCTGATCTACACCTGGTACTGCTGTAAGAACAGCAACCACTGCATCAAGCGTCCATTCAACAATTTCGCTTACGCGAGATAGGCGAGGGGTTTGTGGTGGGTCAACAATATGAACTTCCGCCCGTATAAGTATCACTAGAACTGTGATATCTCCAAACATGATTCCGAGGCATTCCTTCTCTGATACGGTGTAGTTCTCGGCAGCAGACAGTTTCCTACTAGCATGCAACGTAATCAACGACCGTTGAAATATACCACTTTCTTTGCGAAGACCCGGGTTTAATCGGTGGGATCAAATCTTCGCGACGCGTCGACATCGTTGTGTCGATAAGGGGTGTACTCCCCAAGGGTACGGGTCGATGATCCGTTTTTGTTGCCATTTTCCGACACTTGTCACAAGAGAGACAGAAACCTCTTAACAATATACTTGGACCCCTGACAAGTAAAATTCCTTGACATGTTGATCAAGCGTCAAGCATATAATTGCCTTTGCAGTATTTAATTTGCATGCGTATTGGAGCAATTCCCACGTGTTCTCTCATGAACATCACATACGTGAGTTTCAACAAGTCACCTCACTTCTCCTTTGGCAAGCAGACTTGTTTGAAGTGTCCATTTCCTTTCTTGGCGTTGCGATACAAGATCCCCTTCTTGTATACGAACTTCACCGCGTCATTTTAGTTTTCTTTCACCGATTATTGTAAGCATAGTTGCGCCAGAGCTGCTTCCTGCTGCAGCTTCCTTAATTCATCCGGAAGTACGTTACTGACCAGTGTTGATGATAACAAGGGTGAGATTGGGAAAGAATGGGCAGTATATATGTAGCTTTGAATCCACCCTATATACAAGCTTGCTTTAAATGTGAACTTGCTGAAGTAAATAAATTCACCTTTGTTTACAAAAGAATGTAGACATAAACTGGACTCCTGAACTAACAGAACTTTATCCAAGCAGAGTATATTTATTCGGTAAACATGTGATGCAAGTCTGACTCAAAAGGAGATTTGCTTACATCTCATGTACAATCTAATGTTAGAAATAAATACTCCAAATATTTGGTCACAAATGCATTACAGTAAATATGTGTATTTCAGCATCCAGTAATCTTCTTTTGACAATAATATCGCAGCAATGTAATGTATAGTAGTGGTGTAGCCAACGGAAACCGGCATTGTGCATCGTTTCAAATAATGTGATATCACACGTATTCGAAAATTTGTGTTGACAAATGTTTTGTCTTTTGTCAAATGTTCTGTTCATTTTGATGGATAATTATTCTTTGATTTATAGTTATCAAAACTGTTTAATATACTTTTAATTTTTCAACTTTGTTTGGGACTATTATTTACTCACAACGAATGAAAGGTACAGCGTCTGTCAGAATAACGAAAGTATTCGTTCTTTGATCTATCTAAATATTTTTTAATGAAATAAAAGCATGTGATATAAACAATTTCAAATGGATAATGATTTAATATTAAGTATATAAAAACTCATTGAAATATATATATATATATATATATATATATGTCACATGCATTAATATAACATGGCTTTTAAAGTTTTGGTATAAAGCAGTTTGATATACCAATACTATAGGTAAATTAAATTGTGATCCGCCCATGGCACAATTAATACGAATATAGAAACATTGTTTTAATTGCAGGGCTATAGATCAATGACGAATTTCCACTGGTTAATTAAATAATGACAATAGTAATCCATCGTTCCCCTCTCCTTCTCGTGCATAAGACACAAAATAAGCAGAAATACGAAGGGAATGAAATACATTTTGGGTTGGATTTAAACCCAAAATCTAAACTTACACCAATTACCCTACACTAATTGGGTTCTTCGTAAGGCTATGTTTACAGATTCGTTGTGATCAATCTACAGTGTTCATAATATCAATGATTCATAGATGCAATAGACAGTCGACACTCAATTTGTTGGCTACGAGGCACACATACTGCAACGTATTTAATATTCTATCTTATTGATGTTTCTTAAGAATATTGTAATGTTCTAAAAATTGATTATTAATTATCAAATATAAACATGTCCACATTGCAGCCTCTCTCTCTCTCTCTCTCTCTCTCTCTCTCTCTCTCTCTCGACCATCGTAGCAAGATACGGGGGAAAATCCACCATATAGTTGGGAATGTTAGCTTGTGTCATACGCCAGTAACTCTGTACCTATTAATGATAGTATGGCTAAGTCAAACCATCCATAGGAAAAGAAAGAAAAGAAAACCACCAGCATCTCAATTTGCAAATATGATTGTAAACAACAACAAAAAGGAATATACCTACATTTTCTAGTGGACACACTCGCAGCGAGGTGAGGATTTCGTTCACTCGGTCAATTGACAGAATGATATTTTCAAAGAACGAATATGGGTATTTTTTTGTGATATAAAAAAATGTATGTATATAATGTACGCTGTATCAGTTATATAGCAATCGTTGTATACATTTCTCATTAAAAGAAAAACTCGGTAAGCCTCATTACCACAAGTATACATCTCGTGTATACAGTGTACATACTATATATATATATAAACCCATTTTGGCACCCACAAAATGAGGCTT
Organism: Unio pictorum; assembly: GCA_030141615.1. Lineage (NCBI taxonomy): Eukaryota > Metazoa > Mollusca > Bivalvia > Unionida > Unionidae > Unio > Unio pictorum. The sequence continues at coordinate 1,232,158 of JARLTB010000042.1, read as the reverse complement.
ACCGAGTTTTCTTTTAATGAAAAAAAAAAAAATATATATATATATATATATATATATATATATATATATATATATATATATATATATATATATATATATATATATATATATATAGAGAGAGAGAGAGAGAGAGAGAGAGAGAGAGAGAGAGAGAGAACATTATACAAATATTCTTTGTACCTTTTAAAATGGTATTAGCATCTACCTCACTTGGCACTAGCATTAAAAGGTTCTAGTTAGAACTGGTAGGTCTAAAGTCAGGATAACATGTCTAGGTGGGACTAAATCCTACATGTATGTGCTATGATGCCTAATTGCCCGGGGACATAATTCATTTTTACGCCCCTCCCCCCCCCCCCTCAACTCTGAAACCCATTATTTTTATCAATAAAATCACCATCACCATTTCAAAACCCATTTTGGCACCCACACTAGTCTGGCGCCCGAAGACACCTGCACCCCTTTCCCCCCCCCCCCCCCCCGTCAGCTACGCGTCTGCCTAATTGCAATACATCTCTGTAAAGTTCCACACTGCTGATGACACCGTATTCATATATCAAAATTGTTAAAGCTACTTTAAAAATCTGAAAAATACTCCCACTTTCAACCTTTTAAATTCTTTATTTGCATACCCTTCCTAAAATATTCCACATATATACATAAAAGCCCTCGGAAGTATAAGAAAATAGTGGATATTTTTATTCGCATACTTTATCTTTTGATGACCAGAACGGAATGACTGACTTTGACGGGATAGAAACAATGGCTTCATTCGGAAAGAATATATCTTGTACAAGGGGCTGCTGGAAGATAAGTGTGTTTATGGTCGAGAAGTAATAGAGACCTGATATTAATAACCGAGACAGAGGCGCCAAATCAAGGAATAGGTCTTCGAGATTATTTGTCTAAAGGAGAAAGCATAGTCCAGTATTAGCCAAGTTTCAGATACAAAACTAGCACTGTCAATCATACAATAACTTCAGGCTTTTTAGCTGACAGAAGTTAGCCAAGATTGCATTTGGTCTCATTGATGCTGTGCCAAACAGACTGTTTGTTGTAGTTATAGTATTGTGAATCATAGCGCCAAAGCTTAGAAATCAGGCTATGTTTGGAGAATAGATCAGTACACAGACAAATAATTTATCATCTTTTTTTTAGTGTTATATATGGCAATGAAAACATGAATGCTGTCAAGATCTCTAAATATCGATGAAATGTTTTCTTCAGAATTATTATCATCAAATGAAAGGAACGTATTACAAATGTATGGAATGTGTTACAACTACCTAACAAAGACATTACATATACTTTTTGCGGTTTTTATCCCTTCTTTAGTATTAATAGTATTCCAAATAGGTAACACATTTCTGAATTGCATTGTTGGTAAGATCACACTGATTGGACTTGTTTAAAGACTCGTTCATAACGCGGAAAATACGCACACCTAAGCAAAAATCAAAGCATGACATTGGCACGAAGCGCAATTCTGCGACAACCGCAGAACCTGTTTCATCTTTAGAATTGTAGATGAGATAAAGGATAAGAATAAAAATAGTAGTTTATAAAAGTGTACCCGAGTGAAGTATTGGCATGGAATGGTGCGCGTCTCCATTTTGAACAGTGTAAGCATGTATCCAGCTGTATTTATTTTCGAATCATATTTTATTAGAAATTGATTTATTTAAATGATAATTATTTTAAGGACAGAAACAAAAGCAAAATGACACACTTGATAATAAATGTTTTGTATATTATTTTGACAGATGCTTAATTTTCACTAGCTCATTGACAATCTATATCATACGCATCCAATGGCGATATCATACAATCGATCGATTGCTCGATAGGAAATCTGACTTCATTATCCATTGCCTTGATTGTGAGAGTACTCCATCAATACTCACGTTGGTTCCACGTTAGCTGCAACACTGACTGAAGATTATTTGGAAGTCGGCCTAGAGACTGTTTTCGCGTCCATGAATTCATTTAATGACATACACACAAGATTGAGTCAACATAAGTTTTATCCGCTCAAGTTAAAAACCGAAATATTGCTCGGTTATATCAAAGAGTTGGGGAATTCTACAGCAGAATGATAAACGTTCACCTTATATTCGGCTGCGATGCATTTTGCATGCATATATATATATATATATATATATATATATATATATATATATATATATATATATATATATATATATATATATATATATATATATATATATATATATATATATATATATATATATATATATATGTGTGTGTGTGTGTGTGTGTGTGTGTGTGTATCTCGATTAACTCGATTACCTGGAGCACTGCATGATTGCGCACGGACGTCGATGAGGTGATTTGAGAGCGAAACCTGACGAACCCACCACGTTCTTTTGTTTAGACAGTTGCAGTGTCGTCCCGGTGGTAATTTTGTGTGTGATAAATCTTTGTCACAACATGGCAAAATTATAACCTTATTATATTTATCATTCGGACGGATGGTTATCTCCACTATATGTATTACCAGATCACCAGACAGTCTCCCAGTGGCAATGAACCTTCCAAGTATAACATCGTTTTCAGAAAAATAGTTTTTTTTTTTCTATTTCAACGTCGCATTTTCGAAACCAATACCCACATAGGAGCCAGAGGAACCGATAACAACTATGGGGGAAGTTTCAGTTCAAACAGTAAACGATAAAATACATGCAAAGATTTTGATGGTAAACTGGTTTGTTGAGTTTACTGGCTGGTTTAATTTTTATTTTTCCATGGAGTTCATCGAAGGTCGATTTACCGATGAGGACAGACCTGATTACCCTAGACGTAAAGATGCGGACCATATTCATGTTATACCACGCTGACAGAAACTAAAATAAAGGGCACATTTACATTACCCTATCTTGACACAGTATTCGACTGACAAATCGAGAACGTTATATGGAACACTTTCGCTCAGTAATTCAATTAATTACCCCATCTCATTATACAAATACATACTTTATATATTGATTCATGATGGCATATCAAACAAAACTACCATTAACGGAAACCATTACTGTGTACTAAAGTATCTCAATTCGTTGGCGACAGCAATAAATGTCTTTCATTATCACATACATCAGTTCGAAAGCATATAAATGCGATCTCGAGATGTTTACGTGCTTTTTGCGCCTCAGAGTATCAAATGACCGTGACGTCATCATATCACAATGAGTAAAAGTTTTATTTTTAGACTGGAAAACCCTTTCTTTTCGTCTATGTTTGGCCGTCGTTAAAAAAATATTTGCAGAGTTTATATACTGAAAATTGTCTTAATGTACGGATATTGCTTATAATTTAAATGAAGAAAAAAAAACGGTTCAGTTAAATATATAAAACTGAGCAGTTCTCCTTGAAGTGCTTCTCATAATTTCCACTTCTAAAATATAAAATTTCCACAAAATATAATCTAAGATGACCCTATATAAGGTGTACAATGCATTTATGCAGACACCATACATTCCTGGTCTGAAATAAGATCAATTTATTTGAAGCAAATTGTTGTAAATTTTCTTTTAGGTCACGCATTTTGGTTTAAAACAGACACTTTCTGCGTTTCCGACTATCATCCCGCCTTGTGTACAATGCATTCACAGGATGTCGCAATTGCATATATATATCATCGAAAAACAGTGAGGTGGGAATATGGTCCAGTTTTATCGGGCGCACTATTATATTTACATGCCATATTTTTCTGTTATAGTAAGCATTTTATTATGTCAAGAGAAGTCAAACCTATCAGGACTTAATCTTTTGTTTCATATACTTAAGATTTTTCATTTACTAAATATAGCACTAAAATATATAAACATTCAATTTAAGATTTAATGTTGTCGGTTTAATGATAGTATGTATTTTTGGAATTTAAAATTGATGTACAGAATCGATAGGAGCGAAGCTTTAAATGAAATAGCAAGTATGCATTTTTTAAAAGAATTTTACATTTCTTTAAAACAAACGAAAATTTTGTTATTGATACAAAATGCTTTGAGCGTCTAACATATTAGAAACAGTATCATTTTAATTGTAAAATTACTCAATTTTAAATTTGGCTATTGACATATTTCGGAAACATTTTTGCGAACTAAATTATGTCGGGCATTGAAATATACGACAGTGTGATGAGGTAACAACCATTGATATTCATCAGCTTCTGTAGTGATGCGGACAAATGAAGATTGGAATACAGCTAAACCAGAAAAGAAAAAGATTTAGCTCTTGTTTGATTTCTTTGATTAGAAACCAACATTATATTCTATATGTACTTGCACGGTTTATAAGAGCGATAGAAATATGCCTTATCATACCATGCAAGTATTACGGAGTTACTACATTAACTTTGTATCACGTGGATCAGTATTAGGTATATATGAACGTTTTAGTGACTTTCAATTTAACAAGGAATTCCTATTTTTCTAACAGGGAGCAGAAGATTTCATTTTCGATAACCCATGTGGTAAATAAATTTTGTATTTTAGAAACTTTCAATTTGACAGCGAATTCCTATTTTCTCATATGTTATGATAACACGACGCAGAATATTTTTTTTCCCCCGATAACACTGGTGGTAAATAAACATTGTGTCGCGCATACATCCAATAATCACCATGACGGCCATGTTGACAATCTCATTATCGTTACTACACCGATCATCATTTTGAACAGACGTTTTAGATAAAATAATGCTTATGTTGTTTAATGGTCCTAAATGAAAATATTGTTTGTCCGACATCCAACATGGATGACAAGAAAACCCTCTTGAAGAGTTTTTTTTTTTATCTGTTCTACATGTGAATGGATGTTTGTACTGTATTGATATGGGGTTTGTTTGCATAATATTTGTAAATATGTCTAACTCGTCCTTTATGAAACAATCTCTATCTGACTTTCAATACATAGAGGCCATATTTAAAGATAAAAAATTCTGCACTCTTTCAAAAATAATTCTTGTGATATATAATGGTTCTGACACAAAATGTGCGTTAATTTGACCATGCACCTATGGTATTCGAATGATATTTGAAATGGCTACTGATCATGAATAAATTAATTGCCAATAACATTTGGTTTTGCCTAATGTAAAGACTACTTGCAATATATAAGTTGGTTCTGTGCGGAGAGGGTGCCGATCCAATCAACAGCATGCCAGCGCTTTTGTGAAATAATTTAAAAACCAGATAAAATTAACATTAATATCATGTAAATGATCACAGCTTCGATTTCTGTACTACGCTAAGCTTATGAACCCTGTGACATGTACATATACAAAGTATATCTGACCAAACTTTTCATTTAGTTCTTCATGAAGAAGCAAGTTAATTGTTATCACTGACATTGATCTCAACTTCAATGGTCTTGGGATGGAGATTTTTTTTTATCGGTAATGGTTTGTGAGCACGACAACTCAAACAAGTATGAATTAATTTTATCAAAACCTGTTTATGGACAAATCATTGAAATATGATGAATGGAAGAAATTCAGTAGCACGGGTTTGACCTATACCTCGTCAAACTATCACAGGGTAGCTAATATTGGAAAGACACGGTGATAAAAGTGTCTTGATGATATTGCCGTGTTTGTTACGACCTTTGCTTGAGCATGCATTACGAAGCTATACCGGATAAATGTTGGACTGTAAAATAGCAAGCAATGGTATTTGCATCTATAATGCTATCCCGGGTTTCCGATATTCCCCTGACGGATTCATTGTGACGGACCATAACATGTTAGTGTTGAAATTCAAATGCCCGTGGTACGTAAGGACCCTGCCTGATTATTATTATACGCAGGTGCTATCGGGTTTAACTGTTTCGCTGAATGCTCACCAAGGCTTACAGTTGTATGCGTTTTATCCCAGGTGATATAACCGACACCTTGATTTTACGCCTTGTTACGATAAATACTTCTATCACCGCGTTTTGGGCTAGTACGATGTACCTCATGGTGGTCAGTTTAATTTTATTTTTCGGGGATTACGACGACCAGGTAGATTTCTGTTACGTTGATGAGACAGTATTGTTGAATTTACTCCGCTGAGTCCTGGACACATCAGTGATTTTTCTTACACTGAAAGTTACCAAAATATAAGCTGCTATCAGATTGATTTGATTTATCCGGATAAAAATGGCGTGGCGTACATTCGTTTAAACTCATGGCGCTGCAGAGACAATACGTGGACCATGTAGAGAATTACCGCTGTGTGATCAACAAGACGGTGTCGCATATTAAGGACAAAACTAGTTCAATTAAATGAACAGAAAGAATATATGAATGAACAATTTGCGATTACATCCCGAGCTTAGCAGTTTCGAAGCAGATGAACAAAGAGACAATTGGCATGTGCGGAAACAATGATTAGTGTTGGGGATCATCTGCAGCAGGTACAGCCGTATTACAGTTTATGGGACTGACATCAGAGTAAGGATGCGTTGTCATCGTGTTGTGTTGAGGCTCATCGTGGAATCATCATCATGAGATGTGTCATGGACCACGTGAACGGTAGAAAAATCGACAACAGCTTAGAAAATTTAGAAGTGGTAACAACGCCAAAATTGCTTTCGCGACTGTTTTGGTACTGGAACTGTGATTGCCACAAACTATTGGAATTATTCCCTTATGAATAACATTTGAGCTTAATGAAACTTAATGATCCACCATTTACCCAAATAATTATAGTGCGATTTTCTTTCCGATGGGTTTAATCAGTTAAAAAAATTCTGTCATAGACTTTATACGACCGGATTTTGATGAGAACATTTTGGTGGGCTAAATGCTCCTGCCAGGCACGTTTTGTGGCTTCAAGTTTGGGGTTTATCCTCTTGTTACGTTTAGGCTATTACAAAAAATAACAAGAAAGAACTGAAGGCAACACACTTTGTACAATTTAACAAACAATTTATTTCCGTAGAAAAACAAGGCAAAAATGAGAAATACTTACGGTTCAACAAAGCAAACCCAAAAATAATCCAATAAAAATGCTAGTTTTTTTTAGAAGTACTGGTAATAAAACGTCCTAATGAAACTTAGTTCGAATCCAGATGAAATCCAAAATTGAAGTTAATGACGTATGATATGGTTAGCGTCACACAGTATTTTGTTGAATCACAGAAACAAATAGTTCAGTGTTTAATTGCGTGTAAATTTCGATAACTGACCTTGTCCATGGATTAATTTATAGCATAAGTATTTCCAGGGATAATCACTTGGAAACCAACTAATTTGAATCAAACAAACCAATTAGCCCCACCCCCACCCCACCCCCCAATATATATATATATATATATATATATATATATATATATATATATATATATATATATATATATATATATATATATATATATGAAAACAACATAAAACATACGGATGTCTTCAGTATTAAGCAAAGCAATGCTTATTCTTTCTCAAAACATCAATAATAAACATAGCCGCGACGAAAAACAAATGATCGGATACGGATCAATCCTCCGGAGAAACCTAATTGATACATGTTATATGTCACGTACTCCAAATATGGCCTAGATTTCACTTATTAATCTTACTCTTTCAAAGAAAGAAAATATTGTATACTGCAACTCTTACTGATTCTGGAACAAGGTCAAAAAATAGGTCAGCATTAGATACATCATTTCTATTATTTGTTGTTTACCAATGATATAACTTTTCAAGTGTCCCAGCTAAACCGACCAAGATAACTCATACAACGTGCTGCTGGCGCGTGAGATTTCGGCCAAAGTGAACAATAGTTACGGCAAAATGATTAATAATCTGCCAGACGGTTTAAGAAAAGAGTAAATGAACGGCACGCACATCGACTTAAAGAAACTAAGCAACTATCTGCGAGATATCCAGAACCATAGAGAGCAAGCAAATAAGGTAAGTGCACCTTTGATATCTAGACGTCTCATGTCCGATATTGGTTTCACCTTTGAGTCAGATGTTTTCGTCAGTAAAGCGAAGGCAACGACGTCGCCAAAGACAGCGTCTGCAGCACTACCTGACTCCAGGACCACCGGTGGCACACCGGACACTCGCAGAATTGGATCGGGAATATCCGGCTTAAAATACTACCAAAATCCAGCCGAGATCGCTGTTTCTAACCAAGTAGGTAATGTAGGAGTGAAAATCGATATCGAGATGGTAGAAATGTATATATCACCTGCTGAGTAAAACTCCAATCACACGCGATCAGTACGATATTTGGTACAAAAAAATAGCAGGCTATTCCACTTATAGACGCCAATCAATCTAGTAATGCTGCCATTTATATCTTGTGTACACCAATAAAATACGTTCTCGCCGACCATGCCACGTAAACGATCGTCACCCTTTCCTCTGACGTTTGTATAATCACTAATATAGCTATATACATTTTCAGGCGGATCAAGGCTAAAAAGACATCTTCGCGAATATCAGAATCGAGCCTAATCTCAACTTTACGTACCATATAATACCCTTGCTACATATTACTGGGTGCAAGTTGTCGTACAAACTTCGATTGGCTCTTGGTTTTAAGAATTCCTTCATTTTTGGGACACAATGGCGTGTTCGAGTGGGTCCTCCCTATTAGTGCCACCTACGTGAATAGCTTAATCGCTTCTTATTGATAAGTACAATTGTCGTCATTTGTCCATTGGTGAGGTGAGGTCTCGAGCGTGAGTTACGTGTCTCCATGAAGAGTAATGCAAATCCGGCCTAATTATTTCGTTTGCTATCCCATCGTGAACACATAAGCGTTTTCGGAAATTACCATATGGTTTACGGATCGATCGTGAAATCCATAATGGATTTGATGGAGCGACCGGATCGCACTCCCGTGAGTGGAATCATTAGCGCTAAAATTAACTTATTTCTGGGAACGATTCCAGGTGTTGTAGTCAGACTGCTTCAAGTACAACTGGCGGAAGAGCTGCACAACACCGTGTAATCATGTTCTCCGGATGAATGTCATTGCTGTGAAGGGAGATGATATGTTAACAGTGGATTTGGTGGATATGAGAGATTGCAATCGCACAACGATAATTTCCACTATTTGCTTCCGTCATTGATGTGTTCAGCACATACACCTGGGTGGTTCCATTGCAAAATAGAAGAGGACATACAATCGTTGAAACACTGGGCAGTATTATCAGTACAGGCAGTATTGACTAGAGTTTGCCTAACCAAGAAAATTATGGGTATATCGAGTGAGCGATTTTTGCTAATACACAATTTAAGATTGGCTTAAAAAGTAATATTATCTTTTAAAGCCTACAACATCATGGCAAAGTTGTGGTCTTTCGACGGATTTACAGGACCTTGAAATTCCGCATGTGGAAAAGTTTTTGTGATAATACTAATCGGTATCTAGATATTCTGCAAGATACTGTGAACCTGTACAATGACACAAAGCACGGCAGCATTAAAATGACCTCCAAGGAAGCTCACACTTATGGACGCAGATAGGAAGTGACAGACATGTTTATTAGGCCTACATTTCAGGTGGACGACCACGTAACAATCAGTACAACAACAAACAAAAAACAACACGCTTAAAGATGCGGAGGATAAATATTTGAGGGTTTTATTTACGAGCAGGAAGTACAAAAATGCAGCCACTATATTCAGGATCGAAAAGTCATTTCAATTAAAGAAAAAATATCTCTCGCGAAATGGTTTGGTTACCAGGACAAATTCAATTCGTTAATCCTAACGGCAGCGTTAATTTCAAATACAAATAATTTGTCACAGACGGAACAACTATTCTCAGCAGTCCAATTGCCTACATATACCCTTGAACAACTGCTGTTCGAATTTAGTAAATTGTATCTAGCCCGTCAACTTTTATCTGACGGTTCAAGTTAAAACGATTAAGCTTATCTCGGATGTGGTATTGCTGTTTACTATATTTGCCGTGGATAGGAGGTGAGTATCTCCACTGGTCTCCTTCGAACACTTCGGGGTATTCCTCAAAGAACTCAACTCGGTAATGTACTTCTAATATTTTTCTCGTACTCGTTTCATCAAATTCGAATCGACATGTACTGGAGCTGAAATTTCTACAATGGCATTGAACGAGAATCAAACAACGCTGTATCCATTAAAGAGCAATAAACAATCAATTAAAGAAACTTAATCTGTATATAAATTGGAGTTAAGGTAGAGGTTCCAGGCCTTCGCGGGTTTCGACGAAAGTTTTTACGCGTATTTGGAGAATTTCGTGACGATCAATGACACTGCAGACATATCGCAAGCGGTTTTATACCAAGTACCGAATTCACTGATCAGACAGCATCACACTATTATATTCGATATGAATACTCAGGTGCTGCAATCAATTCGAGGAGGATAAAGGCAAGGTCATGTCCAATTTGTATCGTGGCATGTATTTATGTCGTGTCGCTTTACGAAAGAAAGCGTAGGATGGAAAGAAAGTAAATAAACTTCAGGGGCTGTTTGCTTGTGTGGGTGACCGGAATCATTGTCAACATAGCTAAGTACAATCCGTTCAAAGATTTCCCGTTGTTTTCGCTACCCGAGGTAATCGCAGTGAGTCAACGCTGCATCAATTCGAACATAACGAAAACAAATATTTTACGTGAGTGGTGTAATCTGCGAAGATTAGTCATTATAATGTTTACAATTACACGCTTGATTAGACAACAATTTTGTTTCCGGTACCAATCAGCGTTATCCCAAAATTTCAAAAATTGAATTGCATCTGAATTTATTTGGGTTTTGTAGCAGGCCGTCTTTGCTCATTCAAACTGATGCCGTTTGAGATCCAACATTTTTTAAGGATCATGAGTGGGTTTGTACCCAAACAGTTATGCTCGATGTTTTTCTGTAATAAATGTTTGGCAGCAATTAGAGCTCAAACATATTAATGGAAACCTTCTAAAGAGAAAAAGGATATAATAACCTTTGAAACCTTTTACTGCTTAACGAAGATTCTTTTTGTGCTTTATGCCGAGGTCTGATGCAATAAATTTATTTCCAAAGGATAAGTCGTGAATGATTCCGCATGCGGAGCATGTGCCGTATAGTTTTGCGTACAAAATCGTGTGTAGTAACGAACATATTGTTGAGGTAAGACTCTACTGAGGGCCGGTTTGTGTCGATATTATCTTGAGGAATTTCCTGGATGAGGTGGATAGAATATAATCGATCCTACAGGCGATGATGATTTTTGCCCAACGGGACAAAATTGGTTTCGAGAGCACGGTAAATTGCTATATCTGCAGATAAATACTCGAAAGCTATCGGGTTCTGGATCATTGTCATTACACGGCAAATATCGAGGATATGATGTGTGTAGTTTACATTTCAAAGTCATAATTTTGTTCCGGCGGTGATACCTAATTTGCACCTGATCGTGAAATGTGTTTGGAAATTTTCTCAGCAGAAAATCAAAAGCATCCTTAGCAACATAGAAAAGTACTTGGCGCTGTCGCTAGGCAGATTAAGATTCGTTGATAGTTTTCAGTTTATGGCGGTGTCGCTGGATGATCTCGTCAAAAAGCAAAACAGTTTCTAGACACCAGGAAGAGTACGGAGGCGAGTAAGTATATGACGCGCAAAGGGGTTCGTCGATATGAATACATGAATGATTTGAACAAATTCGAGTAAATAGCGTTATCGCCCAGGGATGCGTTTTGTAGTTCTTTCCTCGATTCCCCTATTTGCCATGTGGGTATTGCAAATGTGGAACGCGTGTGTGAGATATTTGGGATGATCAAGATGGGAGATTATCACAATTCGTATCTGACCACAGACGTGTTCTTGCATGAGAATGTTTTCAAGAATTTCAGGGATTTGCGAATTAGTTATTCCGGGCTGGATTTCTGCTCATATTACTCGTCACCATGATTTATTGAGATGCCGTATTAAAAATGAGCGGAGTCACCTTGGAAAGGTTAACAGACGTCGACATCGTCAACTTTGTCGAAAAGGGAATACGAGGAGGAATCAGTTTAATTTTCCATAAGCACTCGAGCAGCGGCTGGAGTGGGAATCAGGAGAAATCTTTTGAACATGCGGCCATAACAAATATTGATTTTTAATTGTAAAATTTGCAATCTGAGCCGTGTGTAGTGACCAGAAAACCTTAGCATCCCTACCGGCCGTTGGTGATTTCTTTGTTTCCTAAAGTCAATCTAAGCCTGGATGCCAAGATGAAAGCCTTCAATGAGCCACAACATCCAGATGAAGTCTCATGGGGACAAAAGTATGTCGCTCGGTTTACTGAGTATCATGCGAATTTTAGTATATCCGCCTACAGGGATCGTTGATGTAATATTAATGAGTGATTCTGTGCTAAGTATAGATTCTCATAGAGCTAATCTAGTCTGACAACAGCTATAGGCAATTAGGAAAAACTGCCCAGTCCGTGATTATGTCAAACAGCAACCACAACAACGTCATGAATCTCATGTGGAATATACATAAGATGAAAGAGAATCGCTTCAACTGGTTACAGAAGCTACTAAAGGACTTTTCCCATAGCTGGAACAAGCCGCTACAGTAACTGGGATAATATCAGAAAGAACTTAAATACGCATACAAGGTATACGAGAACTTCCAAGTGTGACAGCAGGAAACAGAGAGAAAAAATATAACCGTTGTAAGTTTCCCGTCCAACTAACGTTCCAAAAAACAAACAATACAATAAAATGCTCAAGCTTGTTCTGATCCTGCATTTGACATGGACGAGCCAGTCCTAAAGGATGAATCGGTCCGTGAGTAGTTTTATAATGCGCGTCTACTTGACGCACGTTCACGAATTCAACTGCAAGTACTTGATACAAGCAGATATTTCCAGCGAGGTGAGGTATTCATTGAGATAGAAGGCAAATTTCGAAAGCAGACCATACGTCATATGGGATAAGAGAAAGAATCGGTTTTGTTAACATTGGTGTCATGGCATTGTTTTACTGTCCCATGTGCATTATCATCAATACATGATAGCCATGCCATGGGGGAGGGCTGGCAGGGATCCTTTCATCCCAATGATATGTTCTTTATCGTTTTTTCCCAGAGGTCTCCCGGGTCATTTTAACATATCGGTACCAACTAATCGTTTTTATTTACGATATCCTAATCCGTTGTTGTCATGAATACATTTTCGTCTGACAGACCAAGATGGTCATGTGCTTGAAATCTGAGGGGAAGAATTAACTTAATGTTTGTACTTGCACAATTAACCATAAATGGTCCGCCGTAAGAAAAACAGCGCATTCCGGTGCCAGTAAAATTATCTATTTTATCGTGGGGCGTAAAAACATTATGTTATTATTTTAATAGCTCACGATTCCGCATCGGCCTGCTGATTCGATGCAAACAATCCACCACAAGTTTCATTTATTGTCTCGCACGTATCCCTTCCTACCTACACTTGAGATTCATATTGGCGAGATAGCTCTAGTCTAGTTTTCTCAAAGGCTCTTGCCAGTGTAACCAATTTAGCAATCTCGCTATCACTTCGCTTTGAAGTAATTTATAAATTTTCTTCTGCCGCTTGTGTACATGTACCATCTTCCTGTCGCTTCTGTATCAATTTACAATCGCCGATGATTTTTTCAACATCAAGTTGAACTGAGAGACCATCTTGCTGTAATTTTTCAATATCAAGGATACACGAGCTAATTTTCTCTTGATTCATTTTACGTATCTAAACAATTAAATTATTTATTTAATAATGTTGTTGTTAAAAATGGCAAAACGACAGTAGGAGAAAATGACCTTTCTGCCGCTCCATGGTGTTCTGGGGTACACATTAATGAGATTGCCGTTTCATGGAGTCCTTTTCTGGAGCACACATTAATGAGACTGCCGTTTCATGGAGTCATTTTCTGGAGTACACATTAATGAGATTGCCGTTTCAAGAAGACCCTTCACATGAACCTTTTAATGAAGCTTTGTTATTGGCTATTATGTTTGCTCATTTTCTTTTACTGTCGTTTTCATAAGGAGGGTTCACCCTCATGCTGTGTGTGGACTAACCGCCCGGCAAACCTCCAGTGGCTAAACGAAATTCTAGAGTTTTAGAGGGATGTCCAAACTATAAAATATACCAATGCTCCATACGGTGAACAGGATAAATATTGATCATTAATACGTTTTTACTCCCCTCCCCCAAAGGGGCAAACTAAACTGCCATAGTGGGCTTCTGAATAGTGGGAAAAGTTAATTATTAACGATCAGTACAGATCCTATTGACTTTTAACCATTGTTTGCGAGGATGGCAGGTTTTTAAGTAAGATTTTCGCCGATTATTGAACGTTACCGCAACAACCTGTAGTTGTTATCAACGCTTCTCAAGAATCAACACACTTTGATAATTCATTTTAAATTAGCACGTCAGAACGTGATACAAAACGTTTCAAAATTTACAACAGAACAACAAGTTCCATATTATTTGAATTACTAGCTCTGAAAAGACGAATATCTACTGATCAACAACCGTGTATTCCTAATAGTATTGATTCTTTTCAACATTAACTCCCGCCTGTTTGAGTCTGTGGATAGTGAACGTAGGATAACTAACTATTGAAATAGCAATATATTTGCAGTTGAGCAAATAATGAAAAGATATTGATTACGGCGCATAATGTCGTGTTGCTGTTTAATTATTTGCTTATGAGTCCTACCAGAGAATTGACGCATCTTTGATATTTCCTCTCAGAAGGCAGTTATAATCTAAAAAAGACAGATATTAGACTCTATCATAAATACGTAAGTTCTGGTAAGCCACACTAACTGACAAAACCAATAATTATCTTGTTTTCAGAGTTGAATCAATCAAAGCCTGTCGAACAGCACATTTTAAGAAGCCGTAAAATTGTTGTACGCCTGACTTATATCACCAATGGAGATATTAGTTTCATTTACACTCAATGCATTGCATGCCTTACTAAGCGTATATAGTTTAGAAACGTGCATTATCTCGACCCGACTAAGAAGATTAGGAGAATAAATTTAATCATTGGTTTTATCCGCTTTACAGGCTAACGAGGCAAGGAGACATTTTTGTAAATGATTGTTTCTAAATATATGAAACCAAACAATATTTATTTTATCTTTAATTAATGTGCAATCTATTTGACGTTGAAAATAACAGCAACAGCTGTAAATTTGGCAAGAAAAAAAAATAAATATTTGCTTAAGAAAATGTTGATTGTTATACTGAATAAAATGATATATTAATTGTTATCAGTGCAGTTCTACTTTTCAGTTTTGAAGTTTCTGATATTTTGCTGCTTGGATAATATTCCATTTATATCGTCGAATCATAAACTGTGAGTATATATCTAACAGATTTGTATTAAAAAAAATATTTGGAGTCGAAGACACTTTCTATTTCAAACTTCATTTAATCAAATTGTAATTCTTTTAGAATAACCTAACATATTTAACGAAATACATTTAATTAACCAAACCTAGTTAATAATTGATCCATATTTCCGTGTTTACTACCATTATTATGTACTCTGTATTGCATACATTCTCATGGCAATCGATTAACAGTTTAAATGCTAATTTATTTTCCTTGTCATAAAAATAAAACGTTTTCAAGATTATTTTTGCCTTCATTAGATTTAGGTTAAAGAAAGAATTTAGAAATGCCAAATATTGACGACAAAATAATGCTTATTAGTAACGAAGGTCAATCAAATAATGTATTGATTCGGATTCGTAGTAATGAAATTATCATATCTTGGGCTTATGGACACCCGTACATAGAATCACTTCCCCTTCCCCCTACATTATCGATTTTACCACTAAATATTTTGGTCTACATCTGTAACACTTATTAGCTCAAAACTTCGTGTTGATTGGAAAGTATTGCGCATGCTAAAACCTCCAATCTTTGTTTTTATGGTTTCCAATTTCATGGGTTTTTTTTGGTCGTGTAGTTATATCATAATAGATGTTGTAAAGTGCTTAGAGCTTCTAAAGATTAGGCGCTATACAAAGTCCTCATTATTATTATTATTATTATTATTATTATTATTATTATTATTATTATATATATATATATATATATATATATATATATATATATATATATATATATATATATATATATATATATATATATACCTACCGGAACCATTTTTGTGTGTACGTTTGGTTTGGGGTAATATATATATATATATATATAATCATATAAATGAATGATGATAAAACTGAGGCTATTCTGATCACAACACAAATACCTTCTCATTCACATGCTTTACCACAGACAATAAATATCAGCAACACCAACATTAAATTCACACAGTCAGTAAGAAACCTAAGAGTTATCATCATTCATCTGCAGCTTGTTACATGTTATCCATGATTTCATATCAGAAATGCAACTCTCTACTCCATGGATGGTAGCATCAACTTCAGTTGGGTGGCTAGACAGTGGGTGATGATCTATGACACTTGATAGCGGCTGTGTGTATAGAACGAAGTTAACAGGTCCAAGAACAGACTCCTGTGGAACACCACAACATAGATCAACTGGGCTGGAATTTATTTCATTTGCAGTATCAAGCTGTGTCCTGTTGACTAAGTAGGATTTGAACCACTGTAATGATATATTCTGAATGCCAAATACATGCTGGAGACTGAAGTTGGTTGGTTGGTTGTTGTAGGGGTTTAACGCCATTTTTTAGCACACGATATGCTATACATGGCGGCCAGTTTTAATGGTGGAAGAACCCGATAAAACTCCCGGAAAGAACCACTGACCCACGATAAGCTACTGGCAAGCTTTCTCATATACCAGCATTGGTCGAATCTGAGACTCGAACAAACGCAAACAGAGGTCAGATGGTAGTGATCCGTAACGGAGAACGCTTTAGACCACTCGGCCACTCGGGGCCCCTAGACGGTGAAGTAATATATCATGGTCTATTGTGTCAAATGTTGCAGAAAAATCAAGTAAGGTGAAGGTGTCTCTCAGCTTATATGTATATTTAGCCGAGGCAGACGTCCATCTATTTTGAGTTTCGAAGAAGCGTTGAAACTTATTTGTGCACGTTCATCGCAAAGTTTCGCACGGTGGTGCCAACATTGACTGGCTTTGTTAGCTTCAGCTTTAAATGTAAAATGTGTACCACAAGGACTCCATCATTGAAGAATTTGCATCACTTGAATAACGGTTTCGCAATTAGCGTGTTCCATTTGTTTGCTCACTGTCACGCACAACATCCACGCCAATTCGCAGGTTTTCCACCATATATATATATATATATATATATATATATATATATATATATATATATATATATATATATATATATATATATATATAGAGAGAGAGAGAGAGAGAGAGAGAGAGAGAGAGAGAGATATAGATATAGATATAGATATATATGACACTTGATAGCGGCTGTGTGTATAGAACGAAGTATATATATATATATATATATATATATATATATATATATATATATATATATATATATATATATATATATATATTCAATCTCTCATTATGTTGTCTGTAGCGCATTTCTCTCATTTCCCGCTTTACCTGCTTTGATATCAGAGAAAACTGAGCGTAATTAAGGAATGTATGACCCAACTCTCATATATGAACGGTGGGCCACCATCACGCTCATGCATGGTCTGTCGTTCTTCATTATCAAATATATTTTGGTAATCATCACATTGGACGTGCTTTCTTTTTCTGCATCGATGCGGAATGTTTCGTAATTCTAGGTGAGAGCTGATGCCAATATTAATGTTGAAAGCATTTCTCTGTGTTTATTATTGTTGTTGTCGCTGCAAGTTTTAATATATTTTAAGTCTTCCCTTTTACCTTTCGATATCTTTAGCAGGTGAATCCGTTAATGTCAGCCACTTCATGTTTTCTTTGACATCATCATGCAATGGTTTTTCTGTCGTTGTATTATATTTTTCACCCATATCTCGCCATACTCGCTCCAACTTTTTTAGCAACTCGATTCATTTATCAAAATGCTCCGATTACGTCTTTGGCAAATTATATAGATTCTTTTGGGTCTCTTTGATAAATCGATATAAAGCATTCAAGCGATTTAATCTTTTATTGTAACGTTACAAACACACCATGGGTCTGCTAATTTAATTCAATCATTAGCATCAGACGTGAATTCTTTCATAATAATATATTTATCAAACTGTGGTTTCTGATCGATTATATGATAGCCTAGTGCAATTCTCGAATAATTAATCATTTATGTGTGGCTTGTTTATATCGATCTGGCTACGAACTCAGAGAACTGCAGTTCCCAACTTATTACAAGCAACATTTCCACGTGGACCCATGTTAGATATAATTATAGCTGTACACGTGTGCATATCATCCTCTTTTGAGGTAGTCATTTGGAATCCTGAGGCGTTTTGGGTTGATTAGATGGTATAACACTCCGATTACCAGCAAATATAAGATAAACATTGATGTGGTTTTAGGTGCAAGTTCGTAAAATCACGTCCGCAAAAAAGTTTTTCATTTAATGGAAAATAAAGTTAATTTGGTTCGTTTTTATTAAGCATGATAATGCAATATCGTCTTTCTCATACTGACTTCGGTGTGTACCATACCATCACATCATATACGTACATATGTAGGCGGTCAGTATGTTGAAAGCTGCTGTCTTAAAGAGAGGTTTCGATATTGATAGTTATTATGGACAGTAATATTGACCAGGCAAACAGGAATTAGTTGCCATTTTGCACAACAAATCATAGTCTACTCTGACCTAAAGATGACAAACGCAATACAAAGCAGGTATAGCCGTTCGTTTGATTTAGTACCTCTGCTTATCATCCTGTTTCCATTTCTCTAGCCTTTTATGTACTTTTGATTCTGACTGATTCTTTACAATGGTCATTAGTTAAATATATTAATTTTTGAATAATAATAAACACTTATCTAAGTGTATCACGATAGTATTATGCAATATTGAACATTGTTATATCGTGAAAGGTTACGTTTAAAGCGAATATGTAGCCTACAACATTCTTGCCACTGGATACTTATAGTTCTTAGATATTACAAACATCTGCCAGACTAGTTTTAAATGTATACAATAAACTAGTTATGGCTAAGTGGTCTTTTTATTGCGTTTTTTTCTTCCTGGATCTTTTATTAGGCAATTTGTTAGGAGGTAATTTATCTCTCATGAGGCGCAAAACGAATTCATTCGTTTAACAGCTGAAAGCAAATGTTTTTGGTAGACTCTTAATCTTAATTGTACCTCTTGAAATGGACCAGCAGAGTATTTTTAAGGTTTTGTATATATATGTAATTACACAATTGAGCTTTCTTTTCCCCCAGACAAAAGATTAATGTATGATATGTAACTGGCTGTCAGAATTTAGTCGGGTGAAGTTGGGCAAGCATATTATTTGCGCATTAAAGATGGCTGGAAGCAAGCTTTTATAATATGACCAACCCAATCAATTGCACTACATGATCATGGTTATGTTTTTCTTTCCTATCTTTATCTATCATTACAAAGCAGATCACGTTGTGTGTGTGTGTGTGTGTGTGTGTGTGTGTGTGTGTGTGTGTGTGTGTTTACATTGCTCCTTTTGTAACACCTTGTAATTTCCTAGATAATTAGTCAAATTCCAGAGGAACTTATTATATGGTATGTTGTCCGTCTGTCCGTTAGCACAATTTTTTAATGGTTTTTCTCCTAAAAACAACACGAATCATTGAAATTTAAACTTTACATACACATTCATCCATTGGTCATCATGAAGATGGTTTTGTTCGGACATCCAATATCGCTGCCACGGTAGCCATCTTGAAAAGAGTGCTCTCGTCACTAATCCATCTGAAAAATATTTATTTTTTATCACAACTATGCGTCAACAAATGGCCTAAATGATTTCGTGTGATGTCCATTTGGTCGTAAATAAAAATGGTGCCGATCTGACGTCTAATATGGCCGCCAGTTCAGCCAGTTGGTAACTTTTCTTATTTATACTCATTATGAGTTGACCGTTCCGGTGGGTAAATGGTTAGAGCATCCGCCTCAAATGCGAGAAATCGAGGCATACCAAAGACTTATACAAGTGGTACAGTGAGTCAGAATAATTTCCCTTACTTCCAGGCCTCACCCCAGACTTCATCATCTACATTTATTGTCGGTATGCTTTTAAACGTAACTAAGGTTTATGATCCCTTTGTCATGGGATACGATATTGGCAGAAAATGAGATGAGTATATGTTCTGTTATAAAACTGACCATTTCCACAGAAATATAGATTTGCATCTAAAATCATGTATGATCAGCAGAGTGTGATTTTTATTGAGATTGATTCAATTTAACCAGGGTAAAAATTGTTCTCAAGACAATTATACAACCAGACACTTGGCAAAAAAAATGTATGACTTTTATTTTTGTATTGAAGATTTCCCACGGGATTGTCGAACAATTCAAGATTTTGGAGGAAAATTGGGTCAAAACAATATTCTACAGTAATTATCTCGATACAAGGAAGACCCATCACGGGAAATCAGATCCAGTTCCCAATGTTTGGTTTTATTTCTCTCCAAGAACTAAGTGGCATTGTTCCAGCACGATAATTATTGATTTAAACCCAAGTTTAAAACTGCCAAGGAAGTCGTTATCACCAAGAACCAAGTAACTGTTCAATAACTTATGCCAATATTGCTAGGGAGATATTCTATAAAAATGACATAGTATCTGTCAGAGAGAGAGAGAGAGAGAGAGAGAGAGAGAGAGAGAGAGAGAGAGAGAGAGAGAGAGATCTAATAAATTCATCTATGATGACGGCTACCTTAGACATATTGCGTGTAAATATCACGAGCTTGGTTTCATTATGCATTTCTGTTCAGAGAACTTTATGATAGTTTGATTTGCATAGGAACCATATTGTCAGGCTTGATGGCACCAATAATGAAACATAACAGTATCGTTTGCTCAAGCCTTAATAATCCGAACCGATTGTAGGAAATTCGAAAAGTAATTATTTAAGAAGATACTCGTCATATATTCATGCTAATTTCAAAAACCAACTTATCCTTAGGCCTCTATTCTTGTTATAGTTTTATTGTGTGATCAGGCTGCTACAATTACATCATTTCATGTAAAGTAGAAATAAATCAGTTAGACACTTGAGTTCTTGATTTGTATAATTTTAAAAATAAAAGGATGTATGCATCTAGTGAAAAGGTCTTGCAATATATTAATAACATCTATTCCTCTAAATGGTGCTTGTGCGCCATATTTATTTATAGAATGTGCAAAGAAGCAACATTCCATAATGGGAAAAGCTCGCAATAATTTCTGAAACATTAGATAGGAGGACGTGCTATATTTCTTAACGTAGCAATTAAGATATTTTACGCTAAAAGCTTTTTTGCAACTTTAGAAATTGAGTACTATCCCAAAGACACATTTTGTGCAGTTTACTGCCCGGAATGGATATAAAATCTCTTTCGTGCTCATGTACAGAGTAAAATGGTTTAATAACCTTTCCGCTTTCTCGTATAAATTAGTATTTAGAGTAGCCATTTTAAAGGAAATCACTAAATGTTAAAATAAAGTTATTTAAAAATATTGAAAATATTAGTTACAAATCATTCAGAAAAGGCCATGAGTATAATGTTTTCAAATGAATTTTAAACGTGTCAGATCGGATTTATGTATATCAAACAAATTATTCAAATTTGAAAAGCGAGGCGAGATAAAAGATCTATCATATTTATGTTAGGAAGCAACTAGTATTGTTATGGGACCAATTGTGATGGCGCTTTTGTTTTGTTTGCTTTTCAATAATGATACGTATCTCTGATTTGATATATATGTTCAAATTTAATTCTTTGTTTTATCAGTTTTAAATTCATTTTCATTTTTCATTACATGCTATTGTAATGTAAAATTTATTCACTAGAGATTATGGTTTTCTTCCAGAACATCACGTTAGTCTGAATCTTTATTCAGTAAACAATTAATGTTTACCGAGATCCTGACCTTGACTAAAGGTTAAGTTGAAATGATTGGTTCTCTTCATGGTCATGATAGAAGTACGCTATATAAAATGATCACGTGATTCCTCCCTACCTCCATGCTGGCGGTCTGCCTCGCGGTGGTCACTGCCTGTCCTGACCTACTTCCTGGTTTTCGCCTGATGCTCTTGACTGAGTGTCTCTAGTGGCCAGAACGTTTACTTTGAAAAAATTAGAGTGTTCAAAGCAGGCGTGTAGCCTGGATAATCTTCGTTAGTGGCAAACACATAACCAAAGTGCGCTTGCCAAACGATGTGTCCATATTTTCAGCGGAAATCAGAGCAATAGACCTTGCTCTGAAATTTATCGAACAAAAACGCATTTTAAATAGCATTATCATCTGTGACTCATTATCAGTACTTCAGTCGCTACACCATAGAAAACTGGATAATCCATTATTAGTCGATATTCTCGTCAAAAACTCGGAGCTTAGTATTCCTACAATATAGTATACTGTTGGCTACCTAGCCATATTGGTATTAGAGGTAATGAAGAAGCAGACTGGGCTGCTAAAATGGCTCTATCCCAAGAACCATCGGATTTTAATTACCGTTTACTGATTTTAAACCTTGTGTCAAAAAGTACCTACGTCAGAAGTGGCAGGCGTCATGGGATGATGCAGTCAATAACAAACTTCATGCCATCAAACCAACCCTGGGAGAATAGACTCCTTCCTACACAACTATCCGTAGGGAGGAGGTTGTCATTGCAAGAATCAGAATCGGTCATACATACATTACCCACTCCCACATACTAAAAGGTGAAGATCCACCAGAGTGCATTTCTTGTAATGAACCATTCACTGTTAAGCACTTTATGACCGAGTGTTCCGACCTGCAACCTACGCGTGATAATACTATAATGTACATGACATGAGGGAACTTTTTGATATTATACAAATCACTGGTATTTTAGATTTCCTGAAGGAAGTAAATCTCTATTTTAAACTATAACTTGTATGCCATCACCTAGAATATTTTTATCTAATGCAAATACCACCTCTTATTTACAACATCTTCTCATCAACATACACCATTTACATCTCCCGTTGATTGGGAAGCTTCATATTTTCCTGTTACCAACATCTTACCCTTTTATGTTTAACTATTATGTTTTTTTTTTATATCGCTGGTCGATGTTAAACCTTTCTTATTTTTAAACATCTAACCTATTGTATGGCGCTAAATAGCCTAAAAGTGCTGGTGCGCCGTTAAAATTCAAACAAACAAACAAACGAACCTAGATTTCATTCAAGTTTTCAACTTTAAACAGTCAGTTAACCAACCCACCCATAAACATGACCACATTTTAGACTGGATTCTTCATAGATTTGATGATTATATTCTGCGATCCACCCCTGTAACCCACGAACTTGCATCAAATCGCATCTGCATTATATGCCATCTGGACGTATCGGTCTCTAACCATCCACCTTTATATGCTACTATGAGAAACCTTCGTATGATAAATATAACCAAACTAATGCTTGACATCCAAGCAAACCTAACAATTTACCTCCTACAGCAGAACAACTCGATAACTGCCTGTGTTCATTGCTTGAAAAACAGACCCCAGATACCAAGTGCAAATTATCAATTCAAAAGTGTTCTCATTGGTATAGCAGTGTTAGGGACCAGCTTTGCACTGATAAAAGAGACCGCCGTAAAGCAGAGAGAGGCTTTGGCTTTCCACCAGACTCACTATTCATAAACAAATCTATGAAGCCGCCACGAAGAACGTCACAGATATAGTCCATTTAGCCAACTTATCCCACTACAGTAATAAGATCGCGGAGAGTTCCAGCTGCAAAGAGTTCTTCGAGATAACTAACAAACTAATGTCAAGAAACAAATTTACCCCACTTCCAACTACCTTCTCTCCAGTAGAACTTCCTGACCTATTTGCAAATTTATTCCGTAACAATTTTCAAACCATTAGATATATGCTTGACAACAAACTTCAATTGAATCGTCGTCACCATACAGTTATGATACAGAATTTCAGCGACACCCATTAGGAGCATTTTAACCTGTCTCTATGGATTTAGTAGGTTATAAATCATAACTGGACTAAGTCGATCGGCAGGAGTACGATTCACAGTTAAAAACAATTCACAACTTAATTACACAAATGAATTAATTGACTTCACGTCATGTCTTAATTGCATTATTTCCTAACTAGCAATTCATTGGCATACCATTTCCAGACCTATATATGCGATTGAGGTAACCTTGTACATTCCGAGACTAGCTTTTTAGCATTGTAGCCGAATCTCACTACTCCTTTAAATAACCGTGTCCATCAACTTCCAGACACCCATCTCTTCGACAATTTTAAAAGATACTTGCTACATCCTCCGAGTCGCTATTCGTTCTTCCGCAGAAAGTTTGGCTAATTTGGCGAGGGAACATATTTAAAACATAGAATTTAGCCTGGAAACACACCACTTTTATTTAGCTAGTTATTCAGGATTAACTTGATCTAACCGCCAACATTTGTACATGCTCAACAAAATTTAGAATTATTCTCTCGTATTCGTCCTTATTATTGTTTTGGGAACAATTCATTGTATGTCACTCATTTCCATCGGCACTTATTTGTCTCAGGATTATTTCAATTTGACTTTAAACGGCTACTGCACCCTAGATTAGCCTCGCCATCCTGTGCCTCTAACCGTAATCTCAATTAAAAATCAATCATGGTCCAGCAAATAGAGCACATACACAGACACATACGCACACACGCAGAGCACAAGGAAGTGATTTGTTGTGGTCATAGCCCGTAGTCATTGTTTACTGGTGCATGTCACGCTGACCGTGACAAGATTCCCACAGTAATGGTGCAGCACTCATCTCTCAAAAGTCACACTACTTACACAAATAACGTTACTTCGTTGTCCATTGTAAGTACTGTCTTGCAAGAATGAATATCAAGCTTTGGTGATACCATCTAATTTACGATGCATTGTGATATACTTTAGGTAGAACGTGATCTAAACGAAAATAAATTATTTTTATCCATTGTGTAAACAGGTTAGTCTTGAACGTATGTGACATGTATGGTTCATTTTATACCATACTATCAACTAGTTTTCTTATTATATGACTGAAGAAGAAAACAACCCTTTACACAGGCGTTATTTTCTTGCTATATAAATACAGTTTGCAATGCAGTTAGAACGACAAAATGAAGAATTGGGGCGAAACAATATCTTTAAAATCAATGGTTTTCGAAGTCCCGAATGTATTATCTTTCACTGGACGTCAATCCAAACACTTGACTTGCTGATCTTATGAACCTTGGTGGGAATTACAGAGATGAAGATGTTTCTCAAGATCGACATGGGCGGCATAAGACGAGCAAGCTTAAAACCAGTCAATCTTATCATGCGAGTCTTAGGTACAACCATCTATAACATCACCGTACTCGCTGATGGAGGGAAGATTAGTGACTCAAACGTGTGAATCGCTTTGATCCGCAATGAGATCGTTAAATGTACTACTAAAACCGGCGATACAATGACCGGAGAGCTCAACCTGAACGGAAACAGAATTGTTTTGAGAAAAACAGCATCGGACCACGATGTCGCAACAAATAAATACGTAGACAACTGCGACGCCATGATTGATAGTCAAGTAGCCACATTGCGAGCTGATACTGACGTTACATCAGTACAAACTTTCAACGCCTTTACAAAATCATCGATTAGTTCTATATAAGTCAATTGGTCGTCAACGTAGAGCTTGCTGAAATTAGTGCAAATCTCTACCATCTGGTCAACGTGTAAACTTCAATCTACGCGATTATCAAAAAGTTCACAGATTTATCCTGCGCCATCACCGACGTCATGGAGCGCGTCAGAAAGATTGAGGCGAGTATAATTCATACGGCCCCATTCCTCAACGTGGTACTCACTGTATGGTCTTGATCAGCATCACCGTCAAATAGAAGAAAAAAAACATCAAACATATGGCTAAGGTCAACGTGGTGCACCTTCTCTCCTTGTTTATCTCTGCAAAAAGTTTGGATATTTACGACGTGTCTTTGGCGTCATTCAACCGGTAAATGTTCGTGTTAAATGTAAATGCCGAGGAAATATTCATATTGCATTCAGAAGACAAAATCTTAATCTCAACGACGTTTTAGTGGTGTCTAGAATACGTCACGCAAACACCTCAATTAATTACTTAGTATTGTATAGCGCGACAACGAATCCGATATAATCTTGAGCGTGGAGGGCATCCCTTTAAACAATCGCTGACTAGCACAGAACAAAACCAAAAGATAAAAATACGTCAACGACAATGTCTGAGGTGTATTCACTGATCGCTGAAACAACGACGTTAATATGTACGTTGCATAACCAGCGATATGAATCAGTGTCGCTATTCTTGTTGTGATATCCTTAATATTACGCTGGTAAGAAATTACAAGAACACACAGAAATAACGTGGACGGCGATACATGCATGTATAAATACGTAGTCGATAATATCGGCTGTGTTAAAGGACGATGTAATATCAGATAGTTAATTTGCTGCAATTAGTGATATTTATCATCGTATTATAAGAAATCAACAATCCTGACGCCGTCAGCAAGGTTGCCTACGCAATATTGGGAATCTGGATAGATAATAATGACCGCATAACAAACTACCCGACTTGAACAGATTATCACTAGCACAACACGGACAACGACCACGATGATATTAGCTATGTCAACTCCGATCAAAGAACATAATGTTCTGTCACTTGTGATCGTACTGGCACAATTACGACTATTATTATAGTTTGCCGAATATCAGGACAAAATCATTTGATGTATTATTGCCTAAGAAGTCCCTCTTATGCGAGTATAAGATTGAGGTGGATTGTCGTAGAAATTCCAACATGATCATATCAAAAGGTACAACTCAGTGTTGAACGTCAGCTTCTAGCGCTGTCAAAGCACATAAACCAATGATGGCTATCACATCCGAAATATCAATGTGCGATTACGTCGTATTTCCATACTAGTGTTGCAGTTTTAAGTGGAAAGACGATAGTAAAAGAAAAAGGAGCATTTCACCATCGTTGGGTCCCTTTAAGGGATACCCTTCAGTGTGTCTTTTCTCTTACTGGTTATATTTTTGCTCATTTTCTTTTACGGATGGTTTCATGAGTATTGGAGGCGTTCCTCCTCATGCCGTGCGGACCAACCCCCCAGTGAACCCTTAGGTGCAAAATGAAACCCTTGAGCTAAGAGGGTTGTCCAGGCCGAAGTTCAATTACCCGAGCATGTTATGGTCAACAGGCTATGTACTGATCATTGATGATAATATTTGTACTCCCACCCCCAAAGACGAACCCAGAGGTACAGAATGAACTTCCCTCATGATGGTTCAGACTGGGTCGGAAGGGAACTATCAATAACTAATGCATACCCTGCTGAATATTGAGCCAGGCGAACCCCCATTATAATAATTTCTTTTACAAACTCCGACAAATTGTCCGTCATGTGATTTGAACCTGAACAAAGTTTACGAATGGTCGCAGAACAACCGGATCAACCTTTACATCACAAGACTGGTTGTAATAAATATATGTTGGAACTGATATATGAGATAACCACGGTATTAATACTATAACAGGTTATCTTAAATGTGATGCAGTAATACCACTGTTTTTCAGATACGTCTGTGTATACCAGTTTGGTTTATTAGTATTTTTAAAATACATACAAGCTCTTACCACTGTGATTTATCGGTACAACATTGTGTACCATGGGGATATATCTGTGTTTTATAATTGCATCTGTGTGTATGCTAGGCTTTTACCGCATTTGGATTCTGATAAGACAAATTATTGATTTTGTTTCTTCCGTCGTATTATTGTACATGTAGAAATATCAATATTGTTACAATTTAGTGCTCTCTATTTTCTCCCCCGCATTGAACACAAAATTTTGATTTTCTCCTAAAACTCATTCCGTATTTCACGCCTTAAACTCCGTTGCCATACACTCGCTAAATGAGATCCTAAATATTCATTACAACATTTTTTCAACAATGATTGTTCGACAAATCAGAAGCCAAAACTAGTTTTGTTCGTAAAATTATGATAAAATAGTTACTGATAATGTTCAATTAGAGAAGAGCTTGCCTACTTTATAAAACGGATAGAAGAACTGTATCAAAACAATTGCAAAAACTGTATAATAATCTCACTGGTGTTAGATGGAACTTTGTTAAGTAAAAACAAAATCGACCTAGAAAAGTTGCGAAATCGGATTACACCATTAGAAAGCAAAAGAGAAGAGTTTGCAAGATTATCTATGATTAAACCAGCCGCGGCCAGAGTTTATTTTGATAGTGTACACGATAAGAGCAAAATGCACATCGTTTGATTTACAATTACATGAAACATATCATAATGACCAAGCTGGCTTTTAAGAGGAACGGTGCAGCAAATGTTTGGTCAACATTATGTATAGATAACGGTATATTAATTTATGCTATAATGAATCACCACATCAGAGCCAAGATTAAAGATCGTTTAGTTCATGATAAAATGTATTCATTTAAAATTAAAAATGTATAGTCGAACACAACGGTGTAGATGGCCCAATATGGATTATCCTGTATTAACTCCACCCTATTCCACAATTACGAGCACGAACCCTGTACCGGGAATGCTGATGGGTATTGTGAATCATATTACGAAAATAAATATCCTGTGACTGCTATTGGTAACGCACGTTATCGTATAAACGAGCCTGATATTAATGCTCTTCAAATAACGCGTTAAATTGTGCAGTACAGCGGATCATCTAACGTTTTATGAACGACCCACAAGGAAATGGACTATCAGAATCACGAATAAAATATAAACAATGGACCCTGTATGGAAGATATCGCATCGTTGGAAAAATTCATTACAAATTCCGATAGTATTGAAAACAATAACGGACCAGGTGTTGTACGATTCCTGCAACTATCATAGTAAGAGAGCTCTCCCTGATAGTCATAGTCGACCACGTCATTAGCATTGAACGGCAATAGTAAAATTGCCGCCGAAAAGTCTACTATAATTTACTTTGGTAAATGTTTTGAGAAAAATTTGAGGCAATTTAAAATATTAGCACGCGTGATCCTGTATCAAACTGGCTGATTCAGAGTGATTCATAAACCAGTATGTTTTTATTAATCATTCGATGTTGCCATCGGGTAATCTTTATCGCGAAGAATCTCTCCATGATCAGATGATATGGGTGGCGCTAAAATATATCATTGTCGATTAAAAGTATGATTTGCTGAATAATTGTTTTATAATTTCGTCAATTTCAGTTGATATGGTGGCTTGTTACCCAGCGAGGTTTCTTGAAGCGTGTGAATGTGATCCGTGTTCCTCACGATTTGGTCGTCCAAGACATGAAATATCCAGATTTGCAATAAATGATCCGCTCCAAGCAGTGGATCTAACTTGATTTGCCGAGATTGTATCATTTGAGTTTGCAGTAAACAAACTTCCGTTTCTTGTTGCTTTGTTTGATCGTCATTTAAGTAACCAGATAAAGAGAAGAAACCAAAATCTCGTAAACTGCTGTGCAAAATAATACCCGTCGTTTGGATTAAATGGTGCTATTGAGATATATGCTTGATGCGGAGATATTGACATCACTGACAATGAGTACGGCTATAATATCGTATAGGCCGCGAAACAAAGATCTGGTTGTCAGAAGATGACGATATATTGATTGCAAACGGTATGAGCCGAAAAAGTGCTGACACATTTCACAAGGTATCCTCATCTGATAAAAATGCGCCGTTTTAATTAGGTTAATTATCGACCCAGCTGACATTTATGTTATAATCGCTGATTCAGCAGAGAAAGTTGTTTTATCGTTTAGGAAGTGTGCGAACTCCATATGGTCCATTCGAGAATACAAAATGATCGAATACGTAATTATTCTGAATTGCAGATTATGAACCTCATCGTGTGTATTACAGCAGCGATTAATTTTCACAACCATCAACGGTACATGGTCCTATTTCACGACATAAAAGGTATACTTCGGTGAAAGCTTAACTGTGTTGCATTATTATTCACATTTGACCGTGTTGTTAACCTTTCAACCACGTACATAAACAATATAGAGAAAGCTAGCCTGAATATTCGTCCTCACGCTAAGAACGTCATCAGCATACTGATTTATACTTTATTGACAGTTACATTGCTCGTTGGAATGGTGAGCGATTTTAACAGATTGTCGCTGATATACGGTAGATCCAAGTTCAAGTCGAGCTCCTCGTATGTATCATGACACATCCTCAACGGTTGCCCTGGCGATACTGTAAACTTGGAACTCAGTAAATTATAGGTCGAGAACTATCCTGGTTTGAGCAAGGGGTTAAGGTAACCGACGCTGAACAGGGCCAGGGCCGTTAAAACCTTCCGCATATCTGGGACAATATGTTAACATCACGCTACCTAGCCATATTGGTATTAGAGGTAATAAGAAGCATACCGGGCTGCCAAGATGGCTCT
Source organism: Unio pictorum (assembly GCA_030141615.1). NCBI lineage: Eukaryota > Metazoa > Mollusca > Bivalvia > Unionida > Unionidae > Unio > Unio pictorum. The sequence goes on along the minus strand of JARLTB010000042.1, from coordinate 1,201,596 downwards.
ATCCCAAGAACCATCGGATTTTAAATTACCCTTTACTGATTTTAAACCTTGTATCAAAAAGTATCTACGTCAGAAGTGGCAGGCGTCATGGGATGATGCAGTCAATGACAAACTTCATGCCATCAAACCAACCCTGGGAGAATGGGCTCGTTCATACAGAACTATCCGTAGGGAGGAAGTTGTCATTGCAAGAATCAGAATCGTTCATACATACATTACCCACTCCCACATACTAAAAGGTGAAGATCCACCAGAGTGCGTTTCTTGCAATGAACCATTTACTGTTAAGCACTTTATAACCGAGTGTTCCGACTTGCAACCTACGCGTGATAATACTATAATGTACATGACATGAAGGAACTTTTTGATACTATACAAATCACTGGTATTTTAGATTTCCTGAAGGAAGTAAATCTCTATTTTAATCTATAACTTGTATGCCATCGCCTAGAATGTTTTTATTTAATGCAATTACGGCCTCTTATTTTCATCTTTTCATCAGCATACACCATTTACATCTCCCGTTGATTGGGAAGCGTCATATTTTACTGTTACCAACATCTTGACATTTTACTTTGAACTATTTGGTTTTCTATGTCGCTGTCGATATAAAACCTTTTAGTATCTTAGACATGTATAAATACAACCTATTGTATGGCGCTAAATAGCCTAAGTGTGCTGGAGCGCCGTTAAAAAACAAACAAACAAACAAACAAACATCACGCAAATACCAGCGGGATGACAAAAAGTAGTAAATGCGATACTGATGCCTAATTTATCATGACGCTGAAGCAACGACAAAATAATTACAGCGTTTGCTTGTTTTTCCTAGTGATGTACAACAATTTATTGAGAACAGCATCGATAGTGGTCGCGGCCACACAACCAAAACTATTTCGCTGCTCTCTCTTGGGTGAAAACGATGTGCAGGAGCTAGTGTCTTAAGAGCGCTAAATTAGGACTACTAGCGGAAAGTTGTATGTGTGGTTACGCTCAGTATAGGATCTGTTGCTCCTTTTTGCTACCTTAGGTTCAAAAGGTTCAGCTGACTGTCACGTTGCTGCCCAGCACCAGTCTCTCTGGCTAGTCGCATCGCTAAGCTGATATGTGTTTGATATGTGCATCGTAGGGTTGCATAGCAACTCCACACGTGACTTTAGCACGGCTATCGTGTGCGGTAGTAGTCTTACAACACATTTATGACATCTATCCTTGCTCAGCAATTCCTTGTCGATATTATTTTTCAATGCATCCAAATGATCGCTGAGCAAGTGTTCGATTAAATCGTTCAACAATTGCCTGATCTCGATGTATGACGACGTGTCCTCGTCTGATTTAAATGTTGTGATGTTAAATCAGCAATTTTACCCACCCCAATATAAATTCTTTTTCACAATCAATCTGTAGCAATCGTAGCAATCGTAAAGGAGCACGCCAATAAATTTGTTCAAACGCGACTGTAACTTTATCTGCTGTTTTAGTCGATAGCGGTTTTGCTTCCTTGCATCTGCTTGACACGTTGACAACCATCAACGCGTATTTGTATGTGCGCATTTGTATGTGCGCAATCAACTCTCTCGTTTAAGCGATGTGACAGTGATAAACGTATGTGGTAAAACAAAACATCTGCCTGATGAACTTCATTGGAAGTGCCGACATGAAATCATCCATGTTGAATCGTGGTAGGCGGTGATCAATTAATTGACCATATTGCCACTCGAGATATCCAATCTACGGAAACACTACGACTGATGCATGCTGAATCGACGTGTTTGCTAATCGCTGCTGTACCTTTCCAGTATCCGCTTTGACTATGATAAATCGACTTCATTACTAATGGCCACAGCTAATTACCTGCACCCACCACTAACTTATCACTCATAGCCGATCATATCAACGAGTTGGAGAACGATTCTCACATATTTTTATTGCTGATTGTCTTAATTTTTTAATCAACTTGTCATTGTTGCAGATCTTTACTTTAATACGCCATGGAAAGGGCACACTTGATCAATCGCATTTACTGGAATATAGCCATAGTTTGGGTTTGATGTTCTTGTCACGTCTGATACTAAGTTGTGTTCCAGGTCCATATTAATTATATTCAGGAAGATGTTTTTCACCACAGCAATATCACTACCCCGCTGCACATTAGACATACTCACAAACCTGTATTATTTTCCTCCGCATTTCACGTACTTGCATGCAAGTGCTGGCCTGTCATTCTTTACTGTTGGTCTTAGCCCATTTGTTTCCGTGACCACCTTGCATCGAACACAATATAGACTCATGATTATAAATAACACATAGTGCTAAAGTATGAACGTGATTGAATTTTCAGCGTCACGAACGCAATCACCCGTTGATCATATTTCGGCGTTACCAAATTGTATTGGTCTGGTAAAACTCAATTGCTGCTGAACCTGATAATAAAGCGACTCAAATGGGACAAACGTTATTTAATACAGCCATCCACAGGCTACTAGCTATGTTATAATTCCCTCAAGGTATTAAATGCAGTTGCAAATGATTCCTTGGAACGCGAGCTTTCCACCGAATCACGTGTTGTTGAATTTATCGCCGACATCAAGGTAGCAACGTAAGGTCGAAGATCTCGATGGTAGTATTATTAATCTTGTGGTAAACAATGATGTCATGCTTGAAAAACACCAAATCCAGCCAGAATATTTTCGCGAGACAGACATAAAAACAGATATCATTAAAGTTATAAAGCGGTAAACATTCAGATAACCAAAGTGATAACTAAATTGTGCGTTATCTTTAACGGCATTGATACAAACACACTGTACACTATTTTTTAGACTTGGTGTCACGGCGACATGGACATAAATAAGTTTAAAGAATTCTTTGCACATCCCTCCATAAATTCCGAATGGATTAACTACATCGATAGTATGACCGCTTAGTGGTAAGAGTGTCAGCCTCAGACGAGGAACGTTGTGGGTTCGAAACCCGGTTGAATCATACCAAAGTCTTCTAAAATGATACAAACAGCTGCATCGCTAACCGCTCAGCATTAAAAGGTTAGTGTTAAGATTGGTTGGCATGATGTCAGGATAATGTGACTGTTTGGGAAATGATACTACAAATCTGCGGCAGGATGCTCCAGTGCTAGACATCAAAATAAACTGCCACACTGCAGACATCTTAGTGATATGACTGAAATGTTGTTAAAGCTACGTTAATGAATATGTGGGCTTAGCAGTTGGGGAAGTTGTTGTTGACCGATGGCGCTTGGGGACAAGACAATACAAACAAAACAGAAAAACGGTTGTATTTTCGGTATTATTTGTCGTGACTGTGTTTCGTATTCGCCTTTGAAACAATACTCATTAAGAGTTGTCAGTTTATTGCACACACACACACACACACACACACACACACACACACACACACATATATATATATATATATATATATATATATATATATATATATATATATATATATATATATATATATATATATATATATATATATATATATATGGTATATATATATATATATATGGTATATATATATATATATATATGGTATATATATATATATAACAATTTCAATGTCAACACATTTCACTTGCCACCAGTAGCACAAACTTATTACCGCATTGGGGAATTTTGTCATTTTTGAGGTCTCATACAATTGCAAGAATATTATAATAAATGAAGATTTCACAGTTATTGAAAAGTGGCTATCAAATTACGTCGCAGTATGAGGGAGAAAGACCGATCAGGGGATCCGTTATTTCTCGAAACAATACTACGAGTGAGTTTTGAGGTCCTATGACACAAGACAATCGAAAGGTTGATATGCAATCTACGTACATTTTACATAGATTGTTGCCCAAAATTTACTTCACATAACAATTTCTGTTGCAGTTGTCAACTGTGATATGGAATACAGACACCCCGAGTTCAACACTGATACCCCCGATAATATAACACACTACAAGGGTGAGAGGGCTACACTACAATGTTCTATTCGTTACCTTGGAACTAAAGAGGTTTGTTCTTTGTTTGCATGTTTTTTTTGGAGTTCGTTTTCTAAAGCAATAATTTCCATCATAAATACTAGTGCATATTTGTGGGGTTAGGGATGTATGGGATGTGTCATATTTAAATTCACTCTACGTTGTTCAATGAGACCAACTGATGATATGTAACATTCTTCATATAACCTATTCTATAATACTATATAATTATAAATATTTGAATACTTCTAAATATCTAAAGAGAGTAGGAAAATATTATGTTTTTTGTATTTGTGGCAATTGTTGTGACTGTTACAAAGAATATAATTTATTCTGTATCTTTCATATATATTTTAGTTTCATCATTGCTGATCAGCAAGGGCCATAACATAGCAAACTCTCGACTGTAACGTACACTGTACATGCTATTTTCACAGTTTCTGTCAAAATGTAGATGTGGATGATGTACAGTATTTTTATTGCTGCCTTTCTCAATAATTTCTGACAGTATTACAGTTTCCTATTGTATGTATCAACGGAATATATAGGGATTTAAAAAAAAAATTATTGTAAAACTATAATAACAAACGATAGCTCGAAACCAAAGCCATGCCATCTAAAGAACTATGGGCCACGTCAATGTCAACAAATGACCATTTTCATTTTAACGATTGACCAAACACGTATACATGAGACTGTCCCGTAGATTACGAAATTAGGGAGGGCCTTTTTTACGAAGCTAATCAATGGGTCATCTATTTTACGAAGCTAATCAATGGGTCATCTATTTTACGAAGCTAATCAATGGGTCATCTATTTTACGAAGCTAATCAATGGGTCATCTATTTTACGAAGCTAATCAATGGGTCATCTATTTTACGAAGCTAATCAATGGGTCATCTTTTTTACGAAGCTAATCAATGGGTCATCTATTTTACGAAGCTAATCAATGGGTCATCTTTTTTACGAAGCTAATCAATGGGTCATCTATTTTACGAAGCTAATCAATGGGTCATCTATTTTACGAAGCTAATCAATGGGTCATCTGAGTTGATATCATATTGAAGGATATTTTATTAAAGTTCGTAAATAAGTTTTTAGCACGACTGCAGCAAGAACAAGCCTGATTCTTTGCAAAAGCATGATTTAAAATTTTGGATTACCATGTCACATATTCATTCTATATCTCTTGAGAGGCTCCATAAAATGTAAATCCATCTAGTGGATTTGAACCTAGCATTTATGTACTACATGACTAAAATATCAAAACTATTTAGAAAACAGTTTGTAAAGATATAAATTCAACGACATTCAAACGTGAACAACGTACACGAGTATGCCTAGGAAATCATAAACACTGCTTCAGAATTTCGCATAACGAATGCTTTAAATAACCCTTGCTTGAGATGCATGTTGGTACTAGTGCCCGAACATGGTTCAGAGCTGGGGTGTAATTTTTGGTGAATACATACTTTTTATCGGTTGTTTAACGAACATGGTAAGTACTATGTTAAATTGTTTCCATACAAAGTTACCTGCATTTATTTAGCACATAAGAGCATCTTGACGACTACTATATTTACTGCAATGGAATAACCGCAACTTACAATCATGACGGACCCTGGTAAGAATATTTTGAAATTCACAGCACTGCAGCGTACGATGACTGTTCTGTATGTTATTTACACGGACGTATAATGTTTAATTGTCACCTTGAGAGACCCCTTCGCATTCAGTTCAGATTCCCCAACCGAAGTCGTTTAGTCAAAGTCATCTTAAGTTACCGAACTTTAGAGTCAGATCTGATAGCGTAACTGTGGTTTCAACCGATCTTATACCATGCATACATAATTATGAGTATTAATGATGTTCGTGAGCTTCCTGATGCCAATCATTGCTTGATCTACAGTAACGCTTTCAGTTCCACTGATTCCGCAGTTCATGACCATGGTCCCATCACATGTGCGTATAGAACGTCGCACACAAAGCATGCTATCTACAGAAACTAATCCATCACAAAAATTTAACAAACTCCTCTTGTGATTCGCAACCAGATTGAGTACCTAATAATTCAGTGAGTAGCAACATCATCAAAGGCTACAATAAGTGTCACCCTAAACACAATGACAAATACATGACTTTTAGGCTCTGGTAACTGCAGCTTTTATTTACTCTCTCCAGTTTCTCAATTCCAGCTTTGATACACGTGTGAACAACGTTGCAACGATTGGTGATACTCGATTCAAAATAACTAGTCGATGCGAATATGCCAACGATGAAAAAATGTTTTCCTCAGAGCAAATGAACGATTGGATCCAGTTATCTGAAACCATCGATCGAGACAATCCATTCATCACTGTATCGCTATGATACTTCCTCCAATGACTACGCACATGGAAACAACGTTTAGTCCGCGTTTGATTTGATCACACATTGCAAAGTACCATGAACTGTATTTAGCGAACAATACAATCTGCTTGCCGATGTGATTGTGACATTTGTGATATTGCAATACGTGCATATAATCACACTAAATAACTTAGGATTCGCTGTTGTCGAAAACTAACCTAAAACTTTAGTTACCGATAGTAATCAGCATCTGTTTATTGAACGTGGTGGCGATTTCAATGACTGGTCACCGTTACTCTCGCGCAAGCATTCCAATTATAGATTCGTATGACCCCGGTGTTCCAAACAGTTAAATCGTACAGCTTGACAACATCAATCTTTTCGACTGGAAAATAATGCAGCTCATGTATGTTGGTGGGTTTAATGGATTCATCCCACAAATGAAACTTCGTTAAACGGATACGGCGGTACGATCATAAGAGTGAAACCTGGTGCTTTATTAAATGTACTCACCACCTTCACAAATTACCTTCCACCACCACCAGAAGCATTGAATGTGCCGGAAATATGGATGTCGCCGTATCACTGTCAACTCATTGAGGATTGGGTTCGTATTCATACAGAATGTGCCCTGGCTGTTATGAACCTACGATCTAACAGCAACTATGTAGTACATATGAGAAACTCCAGTATTATATTCGATCATGTATATGTGTGTGAGTCCACTGTATGATCATTTCTCGCCACAGTGCGTGATTGACTCCACACATCCAGAAGAAGACAGATCTGCGCACAATGGTCATAAAACAATTAGATAACATTTCTCAAGAACAATGCTGTGTTCGGTTAGACGACGAAAAGGTTGCAAAAGTGAATTCGCGTAGACTTTGTCTGTCACAGTGAACAGGACACACTTTGCAGGCTTGTTGGTGACCCGGAATTTTAGTCACGCAATATTTTGGACTGCAGACACTTAGTTGCTCATCGCAAGAAAGTGAAGCTAAAGTTAGAAAATCTATTCTATGATGGCGCATCCATGCATGATTTGTCTAAGCTGCCCATGTGTGAGTTTTATTATTGGAAGATAAAACTTGCTTTAATGGGAGCGTGCCCCAATGATCTACACAGACATCAGTTAGTACACTTCTTATGCATATCACCAATGACGATGTTTATGTATGTATGTCATCGAACAAAAATGCAAATGAATATGGCACAAGTTACTTCCCACGAGAGCAAACTCTGTTACGTAACACTAAGAAAAATAAAATGATGTTGTCAAGCTCATGTTACTAATATGCTGGCACGTCAATGGAGCAATACGTGGGACAGGGTCGTTATATGTACTCGATGGTAGTCGGGCCACAGAGTAGTAAGGATATTAAAAACTCAAAAGCAGTTCCCCGGGTTATTATTGCAAATGAGGTAGAATGTTTGTACTGACGACGCGAATTCGCACACAAAGCGAAGATATAAAAAGTTAAATGTTACAATTTCACAACTGCATACAACAACATACTTCTGGTCTTATTTCTTTTCGGACATGTTAATGATCGTCCAGACCAATGCCATACGAATCCAAGACCAGTTCCTAACATTGGATGACTTATTAGAGAGCAGCCACAAACACACCACAAGCATAGAGACATTTTAGGAGCCATTTACTCTAGTTGTGTTTATGCTAATTATTACTGAGGAATCGAAACAAATATATCGTGCTGTTGAAACCAAACTTAAACATTTACGTTTAACACATGTGTGCAATGTTGACAAGAATAATGGACGTAAATGGTAGCCAAAGTCATTCGATGAAAGGTTTCTAAGTCAAACCAATGTGACTGGTATCGATCATTTATATTCAATTGTATCACATTTGGCAAATTACACCAATTTGCTTTGTGTCATCAATTTATATTTAAGATCATCTTAAAAAATTCCTTGAACTTATAAAACGTGTTTAAATTGGAATGAGCTTTACAAACTAATTTTGAAACGAAATGGTAGTCACCATAATTGTACCGAAAATCCTGAAACGAAAGCCAGAGTTGTGGAAGGTTTTCAAAACACTTTGAAAGAATGTATGTGAAAATATTTTACACATCATCACATACTCAAGTACATTAACGTATTTTCATGTTTCGTCAAAACGTATAAATGATCGTACTACCGTTGTGTCAGATATGCACAAAAGGAAATGACCAAAAGTGATGGTGTTTCAGCGATTGATTGAAACGTCATAAACGATCCCTAAAAGAAGGGGAACTAACTTTCCATTTTTAAAAAAGAATCTTTAAACGAAAATCTAAAGACAAACGCACATTTGACGAAGGTAATTTAAGTTACTGGACAACTGAATTGTTTGTGTCACTCAATAAATCTGATGACATGAACAGTGAAGTACGAAAACGAACACTTTACCTGGCAACGAGTGACTAAAAGGACTTCCAGTTCGATGGTGTAAGCATTCTCCATCGACAAACACAGAAAATGGGCAAACACCGACTCGAAGACGTGAATGTGCGTTGTAAAGAATATGCACCTAGTTTTAATTTTTGGATTGCTGCTTCACAAGTCATCGAATATTAAAAACGTATTCATCATGCCGTTAAACACAGCTGATCCTCTATTACAACACTACGAAAAGAATCTCTATGGATGCGGTATGAGGAACTTGTATCTAATACGCCAGGCGTCGTTTTCAGCCAAATCTTTGTGGTATATGTGTCATTGGGACAGCGATATCTAATTAGAATCTCCATCAAAGACACAAGTGTGGGCAATGCTTATGAGCAGTTGTATTGGTTATATTCTTTCTAGTCCTTCCTTGAAATATACTACGGGCAATGATAGCCTTGCCGCCAATGCCAGTCACCTTTAATCCAGTCAAAACAGCAGAGACACTCTTTTGGAAGATGGCGTGAATCATCAGAAATCAGAACCATCGAGCTACGAATAACCAATTTTATTTCACTTTCCCGAGTAACAGTGTTATGGATGTTTACCCCTAAATGCCGTATGTTGTTGTACAAGCAAATTATCACAAACCAGTCATTTGGATCACGAAACACATTAGAAAGTGACTTTGTGAGAAATCATTTATCTTACGCAAACCCTAAATTCAACAAAGATCAAACTATATTTCGTCGGCGATATCATGAATGAACAAGTTAACAAACAGGTGGAAAAAGTGATTGTCTCGTATACGAATCCAGACGAGCATTACCAGCGAATCTTCAGCTGACCACCTATACCATGAGAATCTATTTTGAGTATTATTTTACTCCTAGTCGTTCAATTCCAAGTAGAGTCTGCGATAGCTGCATACGTTGAAGACTGAAACAGTACCTCAACATTACCTTCCTCTCAGTAAATTGGGTCTTGACTGTGTAAACATTAATGTAACAGGACATCTTGGGCAAAATGTTATATAGAAAAGGTCACAGTGAAACTACCTTTCTGGAAATGATTATCCAGTGAATTGTAATATATATATATATATATATATATATATATATATATATATATATATATATATATATATATATATATATATATATATATATATATATATAATGTGCATCAAGGGTGGTGACTCAAATATTGCATGCTAAAGAAAATGCCGCAAAAGCAAGGAAAATACTTTCGTAACAACGTCCCCATTTACAACGTTAAACAAGCCATCATGAGAAAATGAACAAATGTGATGATTCAAACTTGAAACAATGTGTCGGGTCTCCGAAATACTCTATCATGTCACTTTAAGCAGATCAATACTTCATCCTGTACACCACAATCTCGAGGCATAAAGTAAGGTCAAAACAGTCCATTGATATCTCAAAAACGCTTTCAGAGAAAGTTTGTAAAGAAAGAACAGGAGTGGTCAGATAATCGGTATTTCTGATTACCAATTGAAGTAAACAAAATAATGCATAAGGCTTCTTGTAACTATGTTTGCCATGCAATTAACCATTATGAGGATACAATAATGTCAATGAATTTCATTCGGTGCCGTCTTTGACAACTTTAATCCCTATAGATGTTAAAATCAAAGTATAGACAGAAGAATCGTCGATCTGGATGGCACTCATTTGCCCTGAAAGGTAATGTCCTAAAAGTAGACAATACCCATTCTAAGGGAAGATAACAGAGATGATCATGTCAACCATTACATGTATTTATTTTTTATCAAAGTATGTTATGTGTGACTAGGATTTTTAACCTAGCTTTAACACTTTTTCAGTCATACCGCTTTGATGTCTGCAATCAGGCAGTTTATAGTGATATCTAGCACTAGGGCATCATGTCGCAGACATGTATCTCATTGTGGACTTGAATTTATTCAGAGCAGAATGGATAATGGTTGAGATTCTTGTGCAAATCCTAAATCAATATCGTTATTCTAACAGTCATTCTCTAGTGTAAAAACTGTTTTCACGAGCCACGTCGTGGTCAAGGACGACGAAGAGGTGTTCATCATTGCAGCCATCTTTCACAGTCAATGCATATTTGATGAAGCCGTCACGACCATGATGATACCTAATGTTACTGAGACGTGCGAAAGCATAGGACAGCGATGTGTATATACAAATAGATGTGCTTTTACTCGCAGAAGTGTTTCAAACTTTCAGCGGAATCCTGCCAGAAACATTAAAGGCTAGACCCGCTCTGGTACTTCACCGGTTTGGTATGGGATGCACTGCTAAAGGCGAGTGGAGTGGAGTACAGCTAAATCTTTTTACAAACCCGAATATGATTTTGTTAACCTAACAGATGATACGAGGATGCAGTTTCGTCGTTAGTATAAATAAAACTCGTCGTGGTCAACAAGTACCTGTCCATCTATGATACTGTCTTCGGAGCAAATGGCGTAGAAGGATGAGTTCGGTCAGAGAGATGCCAAAGTAAAATAGCTTGTGCCGAATCTGATGAACAATACAAAGTACACCTTCTATAATGGAGTGCTCGATCAGGCTCTATAACACTGACTTTTGCTCGGCAAGGTTCATCGCGCTTTAAAGTTCAGGCATTATGGATGGAAACTGAGATTGTCTTTAACATGCAACAACATCCACATCAAAAAGGATGTATTCAAGCTCATGAACGTCTTCGAAATGACCATGGAAATATCAGAAAATAAAAAAGGTAGAAATCTTCAACGATGTGAGTTGTCATAGTAAGCTTGGCTCGTTAGATGTTTCGTCCAAATACAAATCTTTGACAAGCACGTGGTAGCCATCGAATTGAGAAAAACCTGTCTTAAACTAGACAAACCCGTGTACTTTGGAGCAGCCATACCTGATCTTTCCAAACAGCTTATGTTTGATTCGAATTATAATTTGACCAAGTCATGGTATGTTGATAACGTTCATCTACTGATAACTGAAACCTGTTCCCTCGTCTACGAGATTCAAACGGAGGATATGTATCAGTATATCTTTAACCTTTCGATCTCTGCGACTGCTTGTGACATTGTAGTGTGAAGACAATAAAAATGTCCTAGTAGTTTATCGGTTTGCGTTTCAAAATGTACTGTATCAAGATAGACACTGGCGGGGTTGAGAAAAATGTCAAAGGCAGTTAAAAGACGTAAAATTGCCACAATCGATCATTACATGGAGACCCTGTAAGGTGGTCACCACTACTACACGATGAGCTCTTTCAACTCAGACATACGCTGGATTTCCATGTTGCTGGGCAATATAAAGTACTTTTGCCCCTTCGATGATAAACGATACTACTCCGATTGCGTTTCAATGAATCATTATAAATTTTAAAATCAAGTCGGGGTCAGTTCCTGTCATATAAAACACATATCACCTCATCATTTATTTTCATTCACTATCACCATCAGGTACAGGACAACATCGATCTAATAAACACCCAAAGGTTCAGAATCATCCTGGTTTTCTCATTGGATTACAATTGATACAGAACCCACATGTTTTACATTTTAAAAAAAGAACAATGGATTGTACACATCTGGTCCAGAATCCCCATGCATTATCTATTTTGTCAGATGGTCCATGGCCATTATCCCATAGGATAATAGAGCTCTCATGTGTTTGGTCAAGAGCCCCTATTTTACAATACTAATGAGATTTGATTTTGTATTATCTCATATTGTCGTTTAAAATAAAGTGTAACATAAATCTGAAAACAATATATAATAATTCATATCGTATTATTGATGTAAAACAGGTTATATGGAAAAAGCAAAACGAACCTCATGTTATCACCGTTGGCAAGTCTGTCTTCGTGGACGATCCAAGTTATGCAATTGACCACATATCTCACCGCCAGGAGTGGAACCTTATCATCGTGAAAGTCCAACCAAGACACGCAGGAGTATACGAGTGTCAAGTCAGTACTAAGGAAGATCTCAGGAGGTTAATACAGCTCAATGTAATAGGCAAGTTATTCTAGAGACAACTAATTCGTTTATAACTCTTGCCATAGTTGATAAATAACTTCATCCGGCAGTCATTGAATTTTCTCTGCATCATTAAATTTAAATGTCTTATTTGAAAGTAAATCTGTTTCCTTGTACTAAAATGAAATAATTCAAAATTTAAATTAAAATCATGTACAAAATACGTTATGACTGAAATGATTCCTTTCGAGTTCAAAACAATAATATCCATCACCTCCGGGCTCTTTCTTTATGCTTGGTCTGTGCAAGGGTAGTGTATTTATGGAAAGATCGCATTATACTTGTTCTGTACCTTCTTCTTTTTGGCGGATCGTATTATGCAATGATCCTCTTGGTCCTAACTGTCTGCTAACGTTTTTCATTTCCGAGCGATACAAAAGCATCATCCACAGTTACCAGTGTTTAAGAATGTTTTCTTTTTGCGGTAATAAAACAAGCATGCTTATTTAGAGGTCATAGGTCAAGGTCAAAGAAATTGTTCTACACAATGACATAATTTTCACATGAAATAATTGGATCCCATTGTGTGCATTGTTTGTACTTGGGATCGGAAAAAGCGTAAAGATAGAGGTTTGACAAAATTCGGTTTTCAAAATATGAATGTTCACGGTCACTGTAAAAAGAAATTGGTTCACACAATAGCATTATTATTCAACGTCACCTACCTGCCCCAATCTGTATAGATATCTAGCAAATTAAGTAAGGAAGATTCGTGTGGAATTTGACATCTCGATCATCAAGTTAAATTGGGACTGGGAGAAAAAAGAATCCTGCTAAAAAAATTAAGTTTCTGACCCATATATTCAGCAAATTGTATGGATAAGTTTGTATATTGCTTCAGAAAGAAGTCAAGGTCATTTTATTTCTTGCATCATTACTTTAGTTCTAGACAATGTTTCATAGTAGATGTATTTGGCTGGCTTTATTTGAAAGAGGACTGGTGTCAAAATGTGATAGATCGTGGTTATTGTAGTTCGATGCAAAAATGGTTTTGCAGATTGACTTTTGTTGTTAAATACGTTTACTGATCCAACTGTGCGCATGGTTTGCATTTATGGTAACAGACGCAGCTATACATTTGTGTGTCTAAAGGACACAGGTCATGGAGGCAATGACGAATCTGATAGGAAAAGGTCTAGGTCATATAAACGCATTGGTAAATAACATCCATACTAATGCTTACATAAAGGACAATGAAGCATGGTACGGCTTATAATATGCCTTACACAACGCTCTTGTTATGTTTATTATTCAGCCTTGCGCTCTGCCTGCTATTAATTGATTTGTCATGATACACATTTTCTCATGCAGAGAGCTACAACAATGCATAAATCGCTTTCTCACTCTGTCTCTCTTCCTGTCTCTCTTCCTGTCTCTCTTCTGCCTCAGTCTCTCTCTCTCTCTCTCTCTCTCTCTCTCTCTCTCTCTCTCTCTCTCTCTCAATCGTACATGTCATTTGTTTATACAGTGTTTTTTTATAATTTTATAACACATTAACTGTTTTTGAGTCATTAGTAGTTTTGATAATAATAATAATAAAACAATAGTAATAATAATACAGTATAGTATCTGACCTTTCAAATATGGTCTTTTCTGCATTCAACAGTTTTTATTCCCACGGAAAAGTAAGGCTTTAATATCAAATAATTGCACTTACAGTTGCCAAAACTATGTTCATAAAATAAAATATCAGACTAAAAATGGGCGCTCTGTTGCCATGATGGAACGGTACTGTTTTAGATGATGAAGTCCACAGTCAATTAGGTATAAACATAAAAGTTGCAAATTGAAATCAACGTCTTTTAATCGCAACCTTCAGTTGGTATTTTTAAGGACCAAGAGATTCGAGAATATCAAATTCATGAAAATTATGTTAAGGTCTGTATAAAATGTTATACCTATTTCTGTATACGGTTATTAAGCATACAGTATTTGTTTATATTTTGTCTGCGTTTCAGATAAGCCGGCACCAAAGAAAGATGGTAAGCAATTTGAAATTACAATTCTTGAACATCTAACGTTTTACTTGATTTCATAAAAATGTATTATTCTCTGCTGAATTTACATCATGTAGTCACAAATGACGTTATATAATTCAAACGCATAACGATGGAGGCATTCAAATGTAATTAAAAGCCAGTTCACTAAATAGTTTCTCCGTTTGCATGAATCAAATAACCATCATTTGTATGTGATACGTGTAATCACTTCCCAGTCTGTCGTATATTTTATGCAATGTGATGCACACAATCACTTCCTTTTCTTCGTATATTTTATTTAACGTGAACAATAGTGAAGATCCTCTATTTAGATTATTTAATCTGAATGATAATTTGTGATTTTGGTAGAATACACGAAAATTAGAACTTAGACGTTAAAGGCAACATCAATAAGTACGAAGCTGATAAACGCATATTTATCCTTGTTTATACATATTCATGTCCTCACCGTTATGTCCGTTACCAATATATTTCTTAGCATCTTAATTGAATGTGTTTTTCGGGACAATTAATTATTCGATATATGTTTACACCTCGCTAAGATAGCAAATGGTTTTTTTTTGTCACATGTCATCTGCATTGAATGTACATATACTCTAACAATCATATACTAGGGTATACAAGTTGTCTTGTTTTGATTTCCAGGAATTGCAATTTCTGGAAAAGAATTCGTGGATAAAGGAGACTCTATTATTATAACTTGTAACGCGACAGGAGAAAGCCGTCCTCCCGATGATATTGACTGGTTCAAAGATGGAACAAAACTTAAACCGGATGCAGTTAGAAATATTTATATCGAAAAATACAGTTTAGTACATACAAAAACACTACATAGCACTTTAGAAATAGAAAATAGTGATATGTCGGACTCGGGAAACTACGCCTGCCGCAGTTCGGATTTACTGATCACAAGCAAGCATGTTATGGTTTTAAATGGTAAGTAAAACTTATGTTCTTAACTACTTCTTTCCAAGGACAAGCTGAAGTTACTTATGTTTATAAACTATCCGACTCTTTGGGCACGTTCTCCTTGTGTTCCCTCTGACAGTATATTCTATACATAACTACTATAGTGGACCCATAAAATAAAAACAACTAATATCGATACAATATTTCTTGTATGAATGAATTAGAATGTTCAGCACATTTTGCCAGGTGTAACATCTATATGGCTTGTTTTTTCTAAACGTCAAAAATATACCTGGTAAAATAATTACATATAATGAAATCGTATGAATGACACAAAGTATGCATGGAACAATATATTTCTACACACGTGCAACTGCAATTAAACTATCTTTTCTCTTAATGTGCCTGATGTCACTATTTTATTTCTGCAAGATCAAACTCCACCTTAATAATCTCTGATCTTTGTTTTTCGCCTATGAAAATGAGGGGATTATGATCACTTTATACAATAATCGGAGAAGGAACTGAACTAATGTAGACCTAATATGGTATAAAACTAATATGAAAACCAAACATTCTTTCTTGATTGTGGAATAATTTCTCTGATGCTTATTTAATGTCTTAGAACAATAGCACACTGGATGATCTACACCATTTTTGTCTTCTTGAGTCATTACTGCATTAGCCCCAACATCACTTGCATCACTATACAGTTTGAATGCATTGAAGCAGTCTTAAGTATGGCTTCTAACTTATAGAAATCCTCCTGACATTTTTCAGACAAACGAAAAGTTGGTTTTCTTTATTTACAAATTTGTCAGGAGTTCAGCAGTTACGTAAAATTTGGAACAATTTTTCCAATGGTATTCAGCCATACCCAAAACTCGTATTTTACAGATAGATACAGAAAATTCAGAAATAGCCTTGATCGTTGCATTAATACGTTTAACATTTGCATGTTCCATGGCAGAACTCACTTTTGGATAAATTAATTGTCAAACTTGCATTAGCGAGTATATTAAAGAATATCCGAATTGTCGCTAAATAATTCCTTCAGGTATAATTTTAGATGATGATGTCATCGATTTAAGCATCGCACTTACCGAGACCAGATGTTCTCATGTTCATTAAACACTGAAAAGTACTATGCGAACATTACATCCCAAACGTCATCACTTTACGTTGATAACGTCCATCTGGAATCACGAATGCCGACATTTTCATTTCCCTTTCTTCGGTGTAATTTGCCAAAATCCTTTAACGAATCCTTTCCAATTTTATTAATTCAGTCATCGATGCTTGGTAATGGAAATGAATCAGTTTACATCGTTCACCTTTCTATAATTACATCAGTACACATGCGGAAAGGTATTACTAATTGTATGACTAACCTGGCTATCTATATGCAAGTACTGGTACTCCTTTAATATATTTACATTCCAGGAGTACTATTATTATTACTGTTACTATTATTATTATTATTATTATTATTATTATTATTATTATTACTAGTAGTAGTAGTAGTAGTAGTAGTAGTAGTAGTAGTAGTAGTAGTAAATTCATTCATTTTCTTCTTACGACAATTTGAAGAATGAGCAAAAGAGACAGAATTTTACCACCAGACTAAAATATTCTCGCCATTGTAGGCTGATATTTTTTTCTTCCACACGGCGTGTACCCGGAAGCACATGCAAGTGCGCGTTAACTATTGTAGATGTTGCCAGTAGATTAAAGGCCGTTGACGTCTAAAGAAATAGCACGTATTGAAGACATGCTTAAACGTATATATGCATCTTTATCGCTAACAAGCCCACACTTTGTACAGCTCAAACCAGCTAAAGACATTCTTGTAGCCGTCGCTTGTAAGCCGTACGATGATCAAGTCATTGTAGAACAATGTAACCGTACACTAGAGGAATGGTTATTAGGTCATCAATACTAGCTGAAATTTTGTACCATGTCTCTTAAGTGAGTGCTCAATCTCACGAGGGGGTGACTCGACTTCAATCAGTCATACGAGCACTGAATAATGAAACCGTACAGTATGTGAGGCGAATCGACAAAGGATTGTCACTGTTTCATGCAAAATGATTTCGCAGCCAGCGCCGTTAGACCCATTCGGAAAATATGTTGTTCCGTATGCATCGGAAACGTTAGAAGGCGTGCAATGTAGTGACTCGATGGATGTATATAGCACTCATACTCTGACTCAAGGAACACGTTGCAGCACATTTTATTAGAGGAAGTGGAAATCGTTCCCATAGATATATAAGATTTGAATGCGGCGAAGCCAAGCTTCATTTTAGGCAACTCATTTGTCCAGTCGCGTGGTGCTAGTACGTGTAAGTAGCGATTCCATTATGGAAAATTCATTGTTTTGTGTCTAGCGGAGACACATTTACTTTACTGCAAAGATATACACCCATCCAATGTTTCGTCCAGCGGATAAGTTTATTGTTCGTGCGAATTCGAGCAGTTCGCGAAGACATTACACATACATGCTATGCCGAATATTATTTTGCATAATAACGCCGGAAAATCATTACGCCATCTTCATTGTTTTCCTGTATCCAACAACAATCGAATATATTTGTGGTACAGTCATTACGGATTCCTTGATAGGTATCATGAGTAATGTTACGACTTCATACAAGCGCTTTAAAGACATGTTGCAGTCGCAGAATAAGGCAAAACCTCACAGAGGGCGTACGATTAATTATACGCCGCTCTAAACACACTCCAAATGGGAACCGGATATATATATATATATATATATATATATATATATATATATATATATATATATATATATATATATATATATATATATATCCGAATCCGAATTAGTAGACGCAAAAGAACCCTCGTACAAACCACAAGCATATGCACCCCATACGAATCTGAATCTGGAGAGAAAACTGACTACATACGTGGAGCGATGAACAAAAAAAAAGAGAAAGTTTTGGTTGGACAGTATCAGACACAATACCTTGTCAGTTGGATCGAAATGCTCTTTGGTTGGTCCGCGATGGTAGCAATGCATCCGAGGTCATTAATGAGGCCGCATCGATTTATCATTGGTTAGTTACCAATGACCTAATAAACCCGTTGAGGTTACGTGTGTTGACGCGTGCACTTGCGTTGCTGAAGACATCGATGGCTAATATAACGATACAAGGTTGTTATCTGAAGATTGGAACTAAAGAAAGAAAACCTTCAAATCCTCAGATGACAAAACAGCAAAGTTGAGGCTCATCAAAATAAATGTCGTATTATATTAAGGGATATAAAATACAATACCATGTAATGAGCGATTCAGGTTGAATGAAATAAATTCTTCAAGTAATGTTTAGGCTCATCACATAAATGCCATATTATAAAGAAAGTCATCAAAACTTTACTATGGTAGAGAACTGCAAGTTAGAAACTCATGATGTCCGAAATCAACAAAACTCAGTAAATGCGCATAATGGAAAGGTTGGAGGGATGCTGCAGAAAATACAGAAGAAGAGTATGAAATATTATATAATGTATTGTGCATATTGGATCCAATATAACATTTTCCTGATCCAATCCATGCCATTCCCAAGACTGCATATGGAAGAGGAGAAACAAGTAAAACAGTGGAGCATAACATGCTATTAACAGATACGTCTGACCCTGAAATATACGTAAGGAACATAAACATTGCAAGTAGGTCATGCATTCAAACTAAGCGATAGATGCTAAGTGTTCAAAATCATTTGTTCTGATCTCAGGAAACGTGTTTGAATGTTCTTATATTTAATGTAAATGGTCGTTGTTGTTTTTTTTAAAATGTATTTCAGTCTTGGGAAATAAATTACTTTTGTTACAGTTTACAAAGCTTTTCTTTCACTCTGTTCTGTTACATATTTTAAGACCATATACTCGTAAAAGAAAATTAGGGACTCATCCGTGATAAGAATTTCGCTAGAATATTTCAGAACACGTCTGCTTTTTAGATTTTGATTCACTTTATTTCGGAATTTTCTAAAACCCAAGTATTATTTCACATTTTTTAAATCTTTAAAGAAGCCAACAAGCTGTATACAAAAATGTGGAGATCTTTATTTAAATTCATACCCATGAATGGTTACACTTAAAAACAAATGCATTGCCTCAGCTTGCCACAAAATATGATTATTCTGGGGCAAACGTTTCTATCACGAAGCAAGATAATAAAACATATTTTGGTACAACAGTTGGTGGAACAGAATGTTCTGGATAAAAGTTAATTCTGTATCACATTCTAAAATAAAAGTAAAGGAAATTAAATTATTATGAAATATGGAATTAGAGTTAGGAACGCTTGCGCTTCAAAAAGAGGAAGAGAAAAAGCGAAAGCAATTAAATAACGAGGAAAGAAAGAGGACAATGCATTTGGACAAAGAGGAAAGAGAAGGACAAATGCCGTTACAGAAAGAAGAAAATGCTACTGGAGAAAGAGGAGATGCAAATGCAATTCCATAAAGAGGAAATAGAGAGGAAAATGCATTTGGAGAACGAGGAGAGAGATAAATGCAGTTACAGATAGAAGAAAAACAAATGTATTTGAGAACGAGGAGCAAGAGAAACAAATGCAAATATTATTAGAGTGAGGCAAAATAATGCAAATCCCATGCGAAAAGAAAGAGAGGGACTATCAATTAAAATTAAAGGAATTAAACATAGAAAGTGAAAAGCAAGAATTGCGTCTATAGTGACGTTAAGACTTGTCTTGATGAGCATACAATTTAAAATTTAGAAAATGCTGCTAGTACTGCTGATGAGCATTCCTTACGTCATAAAGTTAATTTTTATCAGTAAGTCTTGCACTCAAAAGTCTTTTGGTAAAAGAGTAGTTCAACCTAATACAAGCCCTTCCAAATTTCAATCCGACACAACGTTTAGAAATCAAATGTTTGATAAGATTGATCATAAATCATTATCTCTTCATATCGTACCTATTACAAGGAGAAAGGTCACGTTATTTCTGACTTACTAAATGTAACATAAGTAACAGAAACGAAACAGACCTATTCCAAATGCTTTTATTTCTAAGAGGTCAAGGTCACGGTCATGTATTGAACATGATACATTTGTTGGGTCTAATGGACCCCAGTCTGATTTTAGTATACAAAATTATGAACCAGGCAAGTCGAAGGGTTTTTATATGACTCTTTGGTGATTTGGCAAATCATATCCCTATTAAAATTTCAAGGGACATGGGAGCTTATCAGTCTTTTATTATCAGGTACTTTGCCTTTTCTGAGAACTCTTTTTTTAATGAGAGTGTGCTTATTTAGGGAGTAGAGTGCGGCTTTATTAATGTTCCTTTCCATTGTCTCGATTGGTCATCAGGCTTAGTTTCAGGTTACGTGACAGTCGGAACAATGCTTTATTTACTTATTGTGGGTATTCATGTATTACTAGGGTGATGACATAGCTGGAGATTAGGAGAACATGATTTTGTGTTTGATAGCATTACATCGTCGAAGCCATTCCGGGTGACGAACCGTAGTGAGCGGGATCTAGGTTGTACACATGCTAGGCTGAATTACGAAACTTCTCGAATAATAATAGTCACAAATGATTTTCAAACCTAACATGAACAAAAACGTTGTTCACACGTTCAACGTCGTTTTCGAAATACCTTCGAGGGACAACAATGAATGTAATATTTCGAAAGGTGGTAATAGAGATTCATTATACGTTTAATACCCACTCGTGTACTCGTATTGATACTGTTTTACTTGCTACCAACTTCGAGTTGTCAGGGTTAGCTGTACCATATCACCTGGTGATTTTGAAGCTTTCCAATACAAGGTTACTGGCTACCTTGTTCACCTTGGAATTCAGAAACCATAACGAGTCAATAAACTGCATGTGACCCAGCCATGTTTCTATGTCGTTGGGGATTATACCTGTTTGTGCCTTTGATGTTACGGCGATTCCCTGCATCTCATACCAATGCAATATATGAAGCACCATATACAGGGCCAAATTAAGGCCCTAATTACTGACACCAGTATTGATTCCTCTTCCTACACACTGTGAAACTAAAAAAACAAGTTAATAGCTATAAAGGTGGAAAAGGTCTCATGTTTCCATCAAAATACTCGTACATGCAGATCGATATGGTCATATTTAATTCATGTAATTTTATCAGCAATAAATGTGACCTTTTTCTGGTGACGCTGTTTAATGTTTTTATTAAGCCTCATTTGCGTTTCCGAGACCCTTAGATTTTAGGTCTGACCCACAGTTTTCATATACAAGTTTGGTTTTTACTCAGTCTGATCACTGTTTTGACATAAAGGATATTGTTGGCTCTCAGTCTTGCATCCAAAGAGGATAGACTGCCCTGCTGGGTTGGTGCTTTAAACGCGTGTTTAGTGTGTTTAAAACATAATTTGGCACTGACCACAAACATTGTTTTGTTGGTTTTTTTGTGAATAAATTTGCAACTATAGATTGCATGCGCTATATGAGGCTCTATTATACAGGCAAGTAATGCGGCAATGATTGCGTACCTTAGTAACAGTCACCCCCATCTCATCTGATTACATTATAACAAGCTGAAATATAACTTGTTCATCTAATTGTGTTTTATTTGAATTAATGTCGAATGCGTGCATTGAAATGTTCAAACATTCTAATTCCGCGTAAATGATATTTTAATTTCCTTGCACTGCGGTAAATTTTAGATTGTTTGTACCGGATTCCGGCATGATAGTGCTCTGCTGTTTCTCACTAATTCCACCGCAGTAAACGTTATCTTGATCAAGTAGATGTTGGGTACCACATTTATGCGTGCAATGTCTTAGGGAAAATGTATTCCACTCGTACTTACATGTATTTCATTCATTTGAAATTTTAGATTCACATGTACTCGGAACTGTGTCAAACTAATTAAAATGTCTACGTGTGTATATCGATTACAGAACAGTTTGCAGTCTTTTGTTCCTAAGATATATTAACAACGATGCGTGGATTAAGTGGCTAAAATTAACAGATGTCAAACATTTTTATGGGGAAATTTTAGGTTACCAAACTTAAGTTCACCCATATGTTGTTGGTATTTCCTGGCCTGTTCCTGGTTAACACGGATTATATGAACATTTTTATAATGCCGCTAGCCGCAAAACATGCTGTTGATGAAAATATAACTCGTCCAGCAACTAGGATTTAACGGGAAAGTATGCCGATGACCTTAAGTCTATCCTGGTCTTGGTCCTGTACTAGTGAATATTTCCAGTACATCAAATATCCTTGTACCAAAGATTTGCCAATTTCAAAAATAAGAATCACCGTGTGTTTCTGATGATTTAGGGCCATAAGAACACAGCTGTGAATCACGGTTTTGTTATTTTAAACTATTTGTTTAGTACATAATCAAACACACATGGACAACAGTTTGAGTGCGTTTCCAAGAAATTCTGCATATGACAGAATATTTTTATATTTACTTTCTTTTATTTTATGAAAGAGTAATATTTTTAAACCAATGGCCTGAGAGAGAGAGAGAGAGAGAGAGAGAGAGAGTATACCTTTCTCAGAGTGCAACGTCATGGCGTTAAGGTACGATGGAACTGTAACGTAATAGCTGAACTGGTACAACAATAGAGCCCTTAAAAATTTCTCAGTAATTTCTTTTCATAGCATTAAATGATATTTAGTTATTAAATATTTATTATTATTTAAGTTTTTTTCAATATTTATGACGCATCTTTTATTTTAGACACATAATTTGACTGTGCTGTGGATGGAATAATTTACTAATACATTTTTCCGTGAAACGAATTTTGATGTCAAAATGAAATAATCAAATAATGGCAATAAATATATTGTAATGCCAAAATTATATTTCATTATTAAAACATAGTCTCACAAAAAGAGTGCAACTTAATAGCATGAGATTAACGCTCCTCTAAAAAAGGTCTTCGACATGTGATGTCCTGAAAGCATGACGTTACAAATTATGGCATGTCTGTACGCTAGTCGGTCTCAATCGTCTGTCTCGATACCTGATTAATCTTAAATGTGGTATCCTCAAGATCCGAGTCATTCGTCCCAAACACGACACCCGGTGCGTGGCAAAACACTGGAGTTGTCTGCACATACACACACACACACACACACACACACACACACTGAAAAAGCGCATAACTGCCTAGTTATGTCACATTTCATATACTGTTATTGTCTTCCATCCTTAAAAATGCATATCATAAAATTAACTACCATTTGCATAACTTCGTAGGAAACGAATATCCAAAAACATTCGCATCGGTAGAAATAAATAGGTTTTACGATCATTCATTGTGAATAATATCAGGTTCGGTATTTTGGATTTAAGGCATCTTGATACCATGTTTTATTACAAAGCTGACCAAACTGTATAAACAGAGTACATTATGCCTCTCATGGTTATTATGAATGGGAGAAATTATCCGTTACAATCTCTCTACTGCTAAGTATTATCTCCATCACCTCTGCGATAGAGTACTTCTTATCTCTCATCTTTATAATTCTACTCATGGACATCAGTGGTATACTAATTTTGATTGGCAATAACAAAAGCCGCCGTTTCTGTTAAAATGTCCCATTGTGATTTTTACTGATTTGGTTTGTTTGGTTTTTTTGGGGATTTTTTTGGTTTTTTTATATCAATGAGTTCGTCATCGGATTTCATTATCAATGACTTTCTCCTGACCATTCTATTCTTCATCCTCGGCGGCTATATCTTATACCTTGTGAACAAATTGTGTTGCGCGTTCTTCTAGGTCTTTTTTATGTATGTGCCATCAACATCGTTTGATACTAACGAGGGTTAATGGGGTGTGGAAGAACCATACCAAAGTGTTTCGCAAATATTGTCAACTGCGTACTAAAAGATGGTTAAACACAATTTACTCCCAATATACAACAGGTGTCAACAAACGATTGTGCTTCAAAAACTAAAGAAAACCAACATGTAATTAATGGCATTTTCATTTTATTTGAATATGAGGTTGGTTACATATTTTCCGAAAACTCTGGACAAAAATTGAAATACCCGGACTATATATTTGACTACTCCCCATTACATAAACAAGTTACTACCGATTGACATACTACAATTTGCCTCAATGTACCCGCGGAAAATATCATTGGAGACAAACTCGTGAGAAGGTCTTGAATCAAGGGTCTTGATTGTTTTGGTCTACAAAATCATGTTACTTCAGTTTCCTGGGTAAAATATACTTTGTCATGACATCGTTCTGTTTCTTCTTATTTTTCTAATTAAACCTTTTAATTATTTGTAGGATTCAGCGGACTTCTACAAACATTAATTACATAAAAGCCTTGATAGATTAACATGTTAATTTTGTCATCCATTTTTTTTAATTTCAATTTTCTTAAAAATAAAATTTAGTTTAAGGAAGAAAGAATAAATGTGCATGTAAAAGGACATACTTGAATTTGAACCGAGTGCGCTCAGATATCGAATTGTTAATAAATGACATCCGGTATTACCGTTTGTGCTAACTTACATTGTTCCTACTGCAATATTTTGGTGTACTGCATAATTTTAATACACATTGCACTAGTTTACGAAACTAAATTTATGTATGGTTGGCGTTTTTTTTCTCCCTAACGTCATAGAATGTATAGGTATTAACAAATATTTTAAATAAAAATAATTCTTATATTTAATGTATTTGATATTTTATATATATATATATATATATATATATATATATATATATATATATATATATGTATGTATGTATGTATGTATGTGTGTGTGTGTGTGTGTGTGTGTGTGTGTGTGTGTGTGTGAAACAGGATATAATATCGTATACGTTCAGATATTGTTATAATATTTAGACTCATTCATTGATCGCCAAAGAATAATCAAATTCACCAATTGCGATAAATATATGAAACATTAGAAAAACTCTTCTTGTCTATATTTTCAAATTAATTTTGGGGATTAACATACCCAAAATACATTATCTCCAGCATCCATGAAAAGTGTGCAAACATTGTTTCTTTAGTCCATTATCAATCACTTTGAAGAAAGTTCTACAACATTTTTGAATGGCTCGCATTAGATCGAATTGCCTAATAAACAGGATATCTCAGACTGGTAATGCTTTATTACTAGGTTTATGAAAATCATTGAATAATATCCAGCTTTTGCGAACCTAGGCTCGCAAAATTTACAATATTCAATGAGTTTAATAAATTTCACATTAAATCACTACCCATTTGAGATTGCCTGTATCACATAGTTTGTATTCTAATAGAAATTAGTTAGAAAGGTTAACACATATTTTCGTTCATTCTGACAAACGTTGCACCTTTCATTTGTTATGCTTAGAAATAGTCCCTAACAAGGTTGAACTAGTATTAACATTAAAAAGTATATTGTACTTGTCTTACAAACTTCTGAATAACAGAACATGTTACACAGACAAAATCGTTTATCAAGGTTGCTTGTCCAATGAGCGCGATATCGCATTGTCTGATGCAGTAGCCTTTATATTGGAGCAGAT
Organism: Unio pictorum; assembly: GCA_030141615.1. Lineage (NCBI taxonomy): Eukaryota > Metazoa > Mollusca > Bivalvia > Unionida > Unionidae > Unio > Unio pictorum. The sequence continues at coordinate 1,175,373 of JARLTB010000042.1, read as the reverse complement.
GAACCATGTTTATGTAACCTAACATGTCACTTTCGCAACTAAACATTACGTTGTTGCAATATTCATTTGAAAGCAGGTTTACTGGATGCCGAAATTCCCATACTTACTGTATTGTATTTATGACCGGTATTTGAGGTATTTGATTTGAAAGAGTAGACTCTATAGTAAATGTAAACAAATTTCGTTTTGGGTCAGATTTGCGTTACATATTTACTTTGTATATATGCTGTGTGGTTGGATAATGTTATTTCAGTTGGGAGACAATGTCCACATTCTTCTGTGAACAGAGACAAGTTTAGTTACTTCTGAAAGCAAATATTTAAACAACGCTGCCTTGCATAAAGGGCTAATTCTATGTTGCAGGTATACTGTCCCCTCCAATCCCACCCCACCCACCCGGAACACCCTTTTTGTTTTACTTCTTATTGTTATTTTTCTTTGGTTTTTGTCGTCATGTTTTATATGATATATAATATTGTTATTCATGACATGACAAATACCTGTGTTGATCAAATGGCCTTAGTCATACAGACTAGACCATTTTCCACAATTGCAGTTATTGTATCGAGTCAAGAAATGGTTGCCAAAATGTTCATTTAAAGCCAAAATATTGAGAAATCAGGGTTTATAAAACTATGTTAAGGATCGCAGCTAATTTTTTTATGATAATACTGCCCAATAATTTCATGGGCTTATTTAGACCAATCATCATCATCATCATCAGTCTCTTGACCTAGTGTGGTCGTTGAGGCACTGTGCTGCTGAACATCTGACCAGTTCCCTCCACTTGTCTCGATCATGTGCCAATGCCCGTGTCTCCACAAAACTTTTCCTGGTCCATTCTTCGATGTTGTCAGTTCTTTTTGTTCTCTGTCTACCTTTCCTTCTACCACCTTGGACATTACCCTGCAGTACTGTTGTGTATAGACTGTTGGCTCTAGTGACATGGTCATACCATTTCAGCTTTCTCTCTTTGACAGTGGTGAGGAGGTCTTCATAATGACCTAATATGTGCCTGATGGTGTTACGCCCTTCTTCATTTGTGATGTAGTCCATATAAGGGATGCCAAGGATGGTTCTGTAGCATCTCCTTTCAAGTCCCTGGATTCTTCGTTGTAATTCTGCTGTCAGGGTCCAGGCCTCACATGAATACAGAAAGACTGAGATGACTAGTGCTTTCAAATGTTTTATCCAGGTTCTTCACTTAGGTGGCAAGCTCATCTTCACTCCTGCCAGCCCATCAATGTCGTCTGCAATGCGAAGGTTGGTGATGTTACGCCCTCCAATGCTGACTGTCTGACAGTGGTTTTCCAGGGCTTCGCTCATGATGCGTTCTACGTAGATGTTGAAATGCGTGGGTGACAGGAGACAGTCTTGCCGTACTCCGACTGTTGTCTTGAACCAGTCCCCCACAGTCCCTTGAGCAGCTACTACACTGGTAGCCTGGGTGTACAGCTGCTTGATGGTGGTAGTCAACTTTTAACCCATGCTGTACTTCTTCATTGTGGCCCACAATGCCTCATGCAACACTCTGTCAAAAGCCTTTTTGAAATCTATGAACACATGATAGATGTCTTGTGGATGTTTTGAGTACATTTGAGTACATTTCACACAGAACCCTAAGAATGAATATTTGTTATGTTGTGCTTTTTCCATTCTGGAACCCTGTTTGTTCTTCAACGATTAATTCTTCTGCTTGTGGGTTCAGTCTGTTCAAAATAATCTTCAGCATCACTTTACTTGCATGGCGGATCAAACTGATAATTTTGGCACAGCTGGAGATTGCCTTTTTGGGCGAGTGTTATAATCAGTGACTGGGTCCACTGTATTGGCCATTCGCCTGTCTGTCAGATCTTGTTGCAGATTTTTGTTGGTAGATCTATCACTGATTTCCCACCATTCTTGATTAGTTTAGCTGGGATGTTGTCTACTCCAGCTGCCTTCCCATCTCTTATTGTTGACTCCACCTCTTCTATGAGCATGGGGAAATTATCATCATTTTTTGAGTTTGGAACTTAAAACACCCCTGGGTTTCCTGTGGACGGATGGTTGTAGAGTTCTTTACAATACTCAGTCCATCTTTCTGCAATGTCACTTGCATGTGTGAGGCATTTTCCATTTTCGTCTTGAATTATACTGGTTTCTTCTGTCTGGTGAGGTCTTTCACAATTTGGAATGCCTTTTTGCTGTTATTCTTTATCAGACTGCCCTTCTATTTCTGTAGACCAATCAGAATCATATAAAAGGATATGTAACACGTTGTCTTATCAAAAATAAAAAACTGATCATACTATAGAAAAACTACCAAATATATGATACTTTGCAAATCACTACGAAGTTTATGCAAGTCAAGAAAGGGGTGTTTTTGTGGCAGCGTCAATACCAATGTTATGTGTCGTACGGAAACGAGGTTCTTGTTCAAAACAAATTACGTGTGCTTTTTCGACATGTTTGAACCGTGTACGAATCTTGATAAAATAAAGTATGTAAAATGTGCCCTAATTCGATGATGTCCCAAATGAGCTGAAGATAGTCCACCACTGAATACTCCACCAAGCATCATACTGCCGTTAGCAGCGCCAATTTCAATAATTCTAAACGTTTGGATTGCTTACATGTCTCAGCATACTACGCCATTTAGAATTATTATTACATTACTTCTGATATACATATCTATACAAGGCTCCGTACAACTGTTATCATGACCTTGGAATAATACGTTTTGCTCTCTCAAATATTGCTAGCACTTACACCAGGCAATATTTTGGGTATTCTTAACATGGACAAGTATTAAATTTGTCTGAATCTTGTATACGGACAAGATAATTTACAATTTTGCTTTAAGATAGTTTTTACGTCAAAATTGTTAATTTCTTGTTTAAGTCCATTTTTTGTCTTTGAGAATTGAATGACATGCAAAATAACAAACCCAAAAAAAAGCAAATCAAAACAAACAATAAATAAAACCTGAATTGAATATATCCTTTATACAAGAGTCAATCTCATTATTATGGATGATGATAGAGAGATATAACTAACACTAATTAGCATGTAAGTATTGACAGGTTCTAGATCACACCGCACTGGGAATGGCACTATTGTTCAAAGATTGTGCCTGTAGTAATATTTCCCCAGTGTTTGGGCCTGCCCGCATATCCAAAAATTGTTTCTCACATCGTGGAATGTGAACATTGACACAAATAATATATCCGAGTATAGTAGTAACCGCTCCGGTGGCCTAGTGGTTAGAGCGTCCGCCGCAGAAGCGGGAAGTCGTGGGTTCGATTCCCAGCCGAATCATACCAAAGGCTTACAAAAAATGCTACTAACCGCTGCCTCACTTGGCGCTCAGCATTAAGAGGTTAGTGTTAGGACATCCTAGCGATATGACTAAACTATTGTTAAAGCTACGTTAAAACTCTTAATCACACACACACACACACACACACACACACACACACCTCTTACATGCACGCCTGTGGGTTTTAAAAGATAGAATGTGTTTTAAAAGATACAATTGAAACGATGTAAATTATTGTATGAATTTGGTATCATTATGAGGATAATACAGCTATTTGAAACTTATAGGATTATATAATTAAGTAAAGTTGTAAAGTAGAGCTACATTATGCCATGGAGTCTGATTTAAATACAGTTAAAATAGTTACGTTATCATTTTTAGTTTCGGAAGCGGGTTTCTTTCCTGTTCTGAATATTATCGATTAATGGCCCAAATATTGCGTGGCTTTAAAAGATTGTTTACATATCAACATGCTGAAATTAAAGTTAATTAATCATATTGCGTCATATTATTCTCACGCGTTTTGATCTTTGCAATTGTTTACACTAGACTGACACTAACAAGTAGTAACTGTAACTACCTTTGAAGACTTTTTGTTAGTCAAAAGTTCTATAGGTGATGATAAATAATAGAGACGAAAAATGTTACTAACGAAAGTGGCAATATACTGAGATGTAATACCATGTACACGTACACAGTTTTCAAGTTTCGTAATGTCTTAAAATCTTTTTTTATATTTGGCGCCGCTGCTTAGTTTTGTTTTGAGTTACGTCTATTTTGTATGGGCTGAGGTTGCTGTAAAGACCATGGACCAGAAGAGCTTATGGGACGGTCTGTCTGTCCTTCCATTTGCACAAGTTTGTTATTGCTACTTCTCTTAAACTGTAAGGATGTCCATCAAGCTTTACACATTTATCACATGGTCTAGTTATTCCTAAATGAAAACTGTTCCATTTAGATGTACATGATGGGTACCACGGTGACATTCTTAAGAATCTTACTATCGCTTCTCCTACAGAGTGGATGAATATGACATCATGGGGGTTTCACTATGCTTGGTTATGAATGCAAATGGTATCGACCTCTTATAGCTTATGGCTTCCACATTAGTTATGTAAAAACAATTATGATCGTTACTTCTCCTGAATAGAAATTTATATTGAAATAATGTTTTCACCAGAAGATCTAGTTGATTACAAATGAAAATGGTACACATCAGCCATCTTGAAAATCTTGTTAACCCTCTTATCCAGAATGGATGGTCACAGTCACTATGGGTTTTTACTACTCGACCTCTTATGTTATCTAGGTGATCTTAAAAACAAAATATGCAGATCTGAATCCAGCATGGTTTCCACAGTAGCCATCTTGAAAATATTGTTACTGCTTCTTCTCCTTAAAGAAAAGAAATTTGTAGCTAATATATTTTGTCACAAATACATATATGTGACTGTTTTTTTTATAAGGTTTGTTCCTTTACACACAAAAAATAAGTTTATTCGGTAAACTCATTAATTTTAATAAACGTTTCTATTTTTATCTGCAAAAATGCAGTTCATTGTTTGTTACGTTTCCTTGTTTTCAATGGAATGGATGTAAAGAAATAGGCGAGGTTATTTTCATCCTTTATTTCATGTAAAAAATAATATTATTAATTTCATTTCAGCTGAAACAAAACCTGGGAAGCGTGGTAAGTCTATACGAGTTATGATGTAAAATAAATTTTCTCGCAGTGACGTTTCATCTTAACGTGGATATGTTTACATTACTTTTCATTAATAATCTAATACAACTTTGTTTAAAGCAATTCAGAATAACCATGTTAAATGTACCAAAATCATTATCTAAAGCGACCCATGAGACTACGTATAACATTAATTTGGTTTGGTATTTCACGGCACTATTTTGCAGTTGGTTTATTGTGTACATGAACAACTACTATAATTTCTCTAACCCATGGACGTTCGTTTCCGATCCATATATATATATATATATATATATATATATATGTGTGTGTGTGTGTGTGTGTGTGTGTGTGTGTGTGTGTGTGAGAGAGAGAGCACTATCATTATTCATTCTATCTCTCGAACCCTACCTATTTTTATCTGCATACATATATACACACACACACAAACACACACACACACACACACACACACACGCACGCACGCACGCAAGCACGCACACACACACACACACACACACACACACACACACACACACATTGCATGCATGCATGCATGCACGCACGCATGCATGCATGCATACATACATACATACATACATACATACATACATACATACATACATACATACATACATACATACATACATACATACATACATACATACATACATACATACATACATGTACATGGATGGATGGATGGGTGGATGGATGGAATGGATGGATGGATCGATGGATCGATCGATCGATCGATAGATAGATAGATAGATAGATAGATAGATAGATAGATAGATAGATAGATAGATAGATAGATAGATAGATAGATAGATAGATAGATAGATAGATAGATAGATAGATAGATAGAATGAAACAAACGTGCTTTAATATCTCAACCATTGCTAAATAAAATCACCGCCTATATTTTATTAAACGTATTTCAATTAAATCTTCTATGTTTCACTTAATTTATTTAAGATTCTTTCCTATGCAAAAATTTGTATTCATCAGGAGTTTTGGGTCTTGAATATGTTTTTTGTCACGCTTCTGTTTTAAGTATATATTCATATTTTATTATTATCGTTTTAATATTGTTAATTAATATTTGATTCATATGCAATTAACAATGACATCCGTTCCCTTTTAATTAAATTTATATTATTGCGCCTTTTAAGAGGTTTCACTGCTATTTTAATTGGAGTAATTCACTTTTTGCTTTCATGAGGGGGATTACAGAGCGGTAAGGAAGTGCGCATCTTAAATTTTATTCGGGTATCAACTAAAAGCTTTGTTTGATTTTGAGATTGTATGATTTTGTAGTATTTTAATTTGCATTGAAATGATATTTTTTCAAGTACAGCCGCTTTTTGTAGTCATCTTCCTTTTAAGAGATTATTGTTTTGTATGTAATGAGAATTCAATAATGGCTTGAAAAGTTTATGAAATACTGCAATACGTGTGTACGAAGCCTGCCACGAACAATGTTACTTCAACTTTCATTTCACTAAAATGTCGGAAAATATTTCCTAAACGCTTACTACTTTATTCGATTTCATAAAATAACACGAAACAGGCATTACAATGTTAATTGTATTTAAATAACACGAAACAGGCATTACAATGTTAATTGTATTTAAATAACACGAAACAGGCATTACAATGTTAATTGTATTTAAATAACACGAAACAGGCATTACAATGTTAATTGTATTTAAATAACACGAAACAGGCATTACAATGTTAATTGTATTTAAATAACACGAAACAGGCATTACAATGTTAATTGTATTTAAATAACACGAAACAGGCATTACAATGTTAATTGTATTTAAATAACACAAAACAGGCATTACAATGTTAATTGTATTTAAATAACACGAAACAGGCATTACAATATTAATTGTATTTATAGGCTACTGCATTTGTATGGGAAAATATGGAGGAGTGTTTTGGATGGAAATACTACACGACCTTGGATGTACAGTATATCCATCAAATAAAACGAACTCATATTATCTTATACAAATGCAGTAGCCTTTGTATTATATGCTCATTTTCGTATTATACCTAAGACTTAATCATATAAACAAAAAGGTATAAAGTAACTGAATGTATGCCGTATTCCAAACTAAATATGAAAGCACAGATTCATCATTTACACAACAAAAACATTATTAATGCGCTTATAACTCCGCCCAGATAAATTTAAACTTAGTCACGCGCTAAACATTACTTTCGAAAGAGACGGCGATTTGATCTGCCTAACATTGAAATTTGGAGTCATCTTCTGAATGAATGTGCATTCCAACAATTTTTCTATTTGATCTGGAATGAATAGATATTGGTATTGTTTTCGATTGTATGAACGTTCGTGATTATGAGCAGGATTTATCTGTGCAAGTTCTTCATGAATTACATCGGATTGAAGCAGCGACGGAGAAGCGTGCTGACACCTGCAAGTGTGTCTCTGTTATGCTTTTGAATATTTGAAATCAAAATGTGGAAAACATAGAAGTCTTTCCCCATTTTAACTATCAAACTAAACGCTATGGAATTTAATGTTTATTTCGTTTTGAGTGTACTAAGAAGGATTTAATTGCACTTGGATCTTTGTCAAAATTACAGTCCAATTTCAAAATGTGTAGTCGAACTTGAAACTGCCTGACAAGGATCATCATGTCATTCATGTCATTCGGATATGCAGAGCTAAGAAAGTACATTTTCAGGAATTTCAGGATGTAAAACTACACTTATATATATATATATATATATATATATATATATATATATATATATATATATATATATATATATATATATATATATATATAATGCCATTCCTATTAGCAGCTAAAGAAGACAGTTTGTGCCTTGTCACTTGTTATTTGTAACGATTCTGACTGGTGTCTATCGCTTGCCTAAATCCGAAAGATTGTATCAAAGAAGTTAATTCGGAATGTGCCACAAAACATCATATTGAAACAAATTTAATTAACCTAAACTTCAAGCGTCTTCTAAAAGAGTGTACATGATTTGTTTGCACAGTAGTTCCTAATACACTACTGAGCACACCTGAGTTCAGTGTGAAATTGCGCGGGAATGCAATATCGTAAAATAAAGAACAATTCTGACAAGGGGGAAAAGAATGAGCACATAATAAATTAAGATCTTAACTGATATATATATATATATATATATATATATATATATATATATATATATATATATATATATATGTTAAACTCTACTTAATGGGATTGATTCAGATATCATGTGCATTACTTTATGTTTTATTCGAATGTGACGATTTTTCTCTATAATTCACTTCTTGCGTGATCTCAAGCCTAAAACCACTCATAGTGAATCGTTTGTATACTTGGATATTTTGTGAGGTGGCAAATTACCTTATATATGTTGGCAAAATTGTATTACATTTGTTTCTTCTTTTTATACTTATAAATGTTGGATACATACTATTCTTTCTATCGGTATATCTTATAAATGAACATCATTCTCTTTGTCGAATCAACAACACTTATAGAGTATCAATAACAAGAATAGTTATTACTATTTACTACCGCTGATGTTAAATACAAAAATGATGAGGGGTTTACATTCTTCGCATTTGAATATAATTTGTTTCCAGCATGGATTATTCCCATCTAGAAATTTGGAAGAAAACTCCTGATTTATTTCTTGGATTACGCTTTCCCAATCGTCAGATAGTAACAAGTGATTAGTTTTTATGTATCGTAACATTTTTTCTAAGGATATCATTGAATTCTATCACGGTCTTACACCAATGTAAGACAGTTTATAATATTTGGTTAGAGATAAATGTTTGATAAGGTACACAAGAACATGTAAACAGTTGTAATTGTTTAACAACTATATTTAAAGTGCTTTGGGACATTTTATTTGCAGGTACAGGTTCGTCGGCGGACAGCTCATCACAAACTAGGGCCTCTGGCACAACGGTACCACAGCGACAAACCAGTGTTGACGCTTATTGCAACTTGCTGTTGACGTTTGTTATAGTTTATTTCATTTCCAACCCCATTCACTAATAGTGAGAGTTTCCTAAGATTCTTGACTGCAGTTCGTAAGCAGATACCCATAAATCATGAGTGAGCTTGTTTTGATAGCACAGGTACATTTGTACGGCTTGGACACTGCTTTCACGTGACAGTGCTGATAGAAACACGCACACAAAAAACGGAAGTGATTTGTCATCTTCAGTATACAGGCAGTACATAAAATAATTCTTTATCTAGGTTATCATTGCTGTTTCTGCAGCCACTGTTTCATGATGGCGCAAGGACCAATTTCTACCTCTTGGCAAAAACGAAATTTATCAATACAGTTTCAGCGAGAATAATGATGTTTTCAATAAAGATTTCCATTGTTCTTCTGATGTGTTTGCGAGCTTTACTTGGCGCTATATCGACCTTGTCAGTCGTACATGATGAAATCAAGGAAAATACGAGATGCTGGCAATGATAAGAATGATGATCAAATTCAATTCACACAAGCTAAAGCGGCAAGCGTGAAATTAGTTTGGAAACATATCCTAAATTATATGTTTGAACTGCCATGGGTCAGTTGTTACGGAATGCGGAATAAGTGTAGTGCCTGAACACGGATGAAAAAAAAAGCAAACAGATGTCGTTTCAGTGTACAAGAATCAGATTTCCTTCAATATGTATTGAATCAAGTTAAGCAAAAGATGTAAATTTTCTCAATATTATGTAAGTAGGTGTACGGAATATTGAGTAATATTGACCTCGTCAAATACAGTCCTTGGTTAGTAATACACGAACGTGTGGATTTACTTGCGAAAAGACATGTACTAGATAATCACACCATCATTACCGGTGTTCATGTCTTTGTGCTATTTGTCAAAGGTTTCCATCTGATACGAAGAGCAAACAATTGACCAAAAGCCATATAGGTGCACCGATTTATGTGCATTGGAAAACTGTGCGCATTATTTCTGTTTTTTACTTTTCACTTAAAGAGAAAGTCATTTTTTTAAAAGCCATCGATGTTAAAATCTATATTTTAACATCAAATTACTTGTGCTACCGATATAATGGTTTTAGCATTATTAGCGTGAAAACATTATCAAAACATTATCTGTTTTAATTTCAAGTTGTACCGACCTTAGGTTGGCATGTAGTCGTGGTGTTTGAAACTACCATAATTCGTTCTACACAACATCGCGAATGATGTATGCGTCTGTTTCGCAGGACGTTTCAAGTCAGCGTCTTGGAATATAACGCAAAAATTTAAATCCGTTGGAAGCACAAATGATTTTAATATTAGTCATATTGACATACAGTGCAACACCATTCATTCTATACAAACTTACAAATACTGCCAAAATCACCCAGAGTTGTGGAAAAGCATTTTTGATCGTGCACAAAATCAAAGGAAGGCAAATCAATTGTATCGTTCAATTTAGCCGAATAGAATAACTACTCACTCCTTAATCAACTCTTTCACAGGTTATGGTGGCATATACAAATTGGATGTACACAGACCACATTGTTAAACATTAATTTAATGAGATATGTTACGCTCTATGTCGATTCGAATGATGCTGCTATACTTCGTGCGCAGAAAGAATTACGTTTAGAGATAATTAATTACTTAAGCCTGCACATTCACTAAGATACAGACCATGATTTCATTCTCGATATTGTGCGGAACGAAACAATAGACGGTATTTTCATGATGCAGCCGCAGTCGCGAAACATTCAGCCAATAAATTATTTCTACACATGACGATTGTGTTATTTAGGTACATATAATGATCTTTCTTTATGCAATATGTATAATAACACCTCCTGTTGTCAGAAGTTAGATAAGAGCTAAGTAAAGGTGAAACTACAGACAATTCCAACTTATTTCTATCCACTCTTCTACGGTTTCGTCAAATGTTGCTTTAATTCACGAAATATTTCTTTTTGAGGATATATTCCATCTGCATCAATGATTATCAGATCAATTATATGTGTGCAATTTGCACCAAGATATTAATATTTAACTTAAATAATTTGTGGTAGTATGCATTGTCCAAAGCTGTATTGTTTTCTTTAGTAACTTGTACATATTTTAAAAATACAATGAAGAGGAAACATTATTTCTAAATAGATATTCTCATGATAATGGTTCTTCAAATTACGACAAAAATACCTGGCAAATAATTAATGCTTCCTCCTTTTTATTTTGTTTCAAGTTTCTAAATCTTTCAGAGTACGAATTAATTAGCAGTAATTTCTGTTGTTATTCTTCCTTGCTTTAATTCCAATTACTTTTTTATAATGACGCTAAATTTAAAAACATGAGGTGTTTCTCTGTGACTGCATGTGTTCAACTGCACAAGAGATTTAAATTACGTCAAAACATGCGAGTGGCGTGCAGGCATAGTGACTAAACATGAAATGATATTCAAATTCTTATAATATTTCAGTAATAATCTGTCACTTGTAATGTGTTACAAACTAAAAGCCAGAGATGTGTTATTCCATGGATAGAGACAGCATCAGCTACGTATGAAGACACATAGGATCCAGTTATTGTGTCCTTTTGAATTGACGTCAAATTCAAACTGTTATCAATTATATAACAGCGTAAATATGTTCTGAGTGCGCGATAAGAATGAGAATATTTACAAGGGATACTCTTTCTGTAACGATTTTAGATGTCGCCAATAGTTACGTAAAAACATATATTTGGACAAATTACCCAGCTGTCATGTCTATAAGATCAATCATCATTTGGATTGAACGTAATTCCTTGGTTACTATTATACCTTGTCAAAATAATCCTTCAGATTCTTTGTATAATCTTTGTGTCACCCAGATGCATATTCTGACTTATTTGAACGTGTCCAAATCGGACGAATATAGTGTAATGATTTTTATAATATAGCATTGACATAGTTTGCATTCATTATGTGCGTACAGCATATTTCTTTATTCCCAGTATTTAAGTACAATTAAAAGAGTGTTTCAATGTATAATAGTTTAATCATGGATACAACATCTTGCAAAAGGACTGAAAACCAAACCAAAGCAACTGAGGAATCCAAGAAGAATACCCTCGTTGCTCTCGAAACTAAATCAGATATTAGTATAAATTCTTGAGATATAATGTTGCGTGTTGTTGAAGGATTGTGAACTTATAATTTGTAAACGTTAAAGCTAAATTGTTCATTTGGAAGTTCTTTCAAAACAGAGAACTTAACATAAAGGTATCATATCATGGTTTGTATGACTAAATCTTGAATAATATAATATTGGATACATTGTTATTACTACGTCATTATTAACCATCATTCTCACGATTGGGTCACCGTCACAATGCATACTCCAGAGAAAACGTTATCTTCATTGTATTGTGTTCTTTAAAACAATTACACCTTTTACACTGCAAAAAGTTCCAACATTTTTGAGGTTCTTAAGTTTTTCATTTCTGAGACAATTTCTATCAGCCATTCTGCCATAAACCTTTCCTGATTTACGATAAATATTTATGGAAATATGTATGCCTGGCATTTTTATAAAATGAAATCATCTCTAACATTACACTAATGTGTGAACAGATTTATAACAATAGTAATGTAAGTTTGTTATGTACATGTTTAGCATATAAGAGCGTATTTCCTAACTGTATATAGAAATAAATGACACGAAATGATATTATATGTCTGACTTATATGTTTGTGTTCTTAGTTTATATTAAAAATTAACTTTTCTGCGTAAAGTTAAAGAATTTTCCGAACAGATATTTGGCTAAAATATTTACAAACACGGATATCATAACAAACTTATCAGCATTAAGCACTAGAAAGCGATGTAAAACAAGTACATTATTTATTGATTATTATATGAACTATGCACATCTTGATACGGAGTCGAATTATGAATGCTACATTATGCCAAATATTATCTTTAAGAAATATGATCATGACAGTAGTGTCACATAGCAATATAAATATATATATATATATATATATATATATATATATATATATATATATATATATATATATATATATATATATATATATATATATATATATATATATATATATATATATATATATATATACAAAATTAAGGACTATAATTTTGACCGTAAGAAATTTCCGGCAAAAGATACAAGACTTTAGGGCCCTTATTGTATGCACTTCACTTCATCGCGGTGTGTAAACACGATTAGAGGACTGTCATTATTTCCTTTAGCTATTTCCACAGCTTTCAAAGTTAAGGACTGTAAATATGCCCTTCAGCTATCTACAGCGGTGTTGAAACAAGGTTTGAAAACTGTTAATATGTCCCTCAAATATTTCTAGCGGTGTTTAAACAAGGTTAGATGACTATAAATATTTTGCATGTTCCCTTGGCCTGGTGAATGGTGAATACTATAAATCCATTGTATCCTTAGTTTTATTATAGGTGTTTCCTTAAACATTTTCAACATACAGGCACAGATATGGTATACATAAACACACCCACACGCATGATACAATGTGTTATTAAATTGTCTGCTGTTGCTTCTTTTCTGTAATGTAAATGTGTTTTCCGTGCGAAAATAATGTGAGAAAAGCTGTTTATAAATAAATAAATTACTAACAGTTGACAAGGTTGTCCAAAATTTCTCAAACCCTCAACTGCTATTCACTTTGGCAAAATTGTTTCATTGCTTTTGGTATCATAACACAGAAGGTTTATAATATGTCGGATTTGTGACTTTTACGAGAAACAAGATCTGAATAAAACAGATTTAGCAAAGATATTTTCTCATAAAGTTCATCAGCTTATCAAAGTCTGTATTTATTGAAAGACGAGTATTTTTAATTCTAAAGATGGAGATAAACATAATTTTAATTTATTACGTTTAATGTATATCATTTTTGTAAAATTAAAAATGTTCTAGAAGCAAGTTGTGTACGAATATGAAAAATGTACCTTTATTTTGGCTTTTTATATTTTTTTTGCATTTTATTTAATGTTTACTTCAAAATTGCTCATTTATTTCTTAAAATCATTTATGTTATCAGTTATATTGTCTTCAGTTTTAAAATTTGAGGAGCTTTATTTATTTAAATTATTCTCTTACAAAGTGCTGAATTTTTTTCAAAACTAAATCACTGCTATGTGATTATCGTGGATCCATTCAAGGACATTTTGTATTATATCATTGTGGTAGATCACAATTGTTGGCACATTAGCACATTAGAGGCTTTTGGTGCATCAGCACATCCCAAACTGGAATTCACTCGGAATGCCACTTGAATTCGTTCAGAAGGTTTGTGGATATGTGATTGTACGTTTGTGATATTTTGGGATCATTCACAATACTGTAAGTTCGTTTTGATTTTCAAGTTGTTTGCCGGGAAGAAATTATTAGTTTATAACATTTTTTGATTTTCACTGTTTCTGTTACTTGATTTAAGACCATAGAGTCGTAATAGAAAATTGGGGGCTCTCGTTCGAATAGGAATTTATTTAAAATATTTTTGTCATAATCTTGATTTAAAATTTCAATTTAGTTGTTTCGAAATTTCATGTACGTTGATTTCTTATATACATGGTGTGATTTACATGATTTTACAATATCTAAAGTGGTTAATTTTATTTAAATCCTACCCAGAAAGGGTTTGAGTCCATGCAAAAGGACGAATAGTTTCAGCATGCCAGATAATACAATATTTCGTGAAGAAAGGGATTCTTTAACGAAGCAAGAACAATATAAAAAAAATATGTTGACCTATAATTGTTGGAAAATAAATTTTGGATAAAATGCCTTTGGTCTATATCTGGCTTGGACATAAAAGTAATAAGATTGAAATTAGATTACTAGATGGAAAGACAAAAGAAATTATAGTGTGTGTTGCAGAAAGAGGAAAAGTAGAGAGAAATGAGGATTTAGACAAATGCATATGCAACGAGAAAATAAAGAAGGAGAAATGCAATTGAAACTAAGTGAATAGCACTAACATGAGTCAATGGCGAAAACAGCATTGAACTGTTTCGTTACAAAGTACACTTATTGGCAAAGCTCTAATAATCGACACTTCATTTTCGGTACATCAATGTGCTAATCATTATATGGTTAAAGAATTTATCTTGAAGGATTATGACTTGATATCTGAGGCATATCGACAAAGGTTTAGGGCCCCGAGTGGCAGAGTGGTCGCAATTACGGACCACTGCCTTCTCCCTGTCTATATGAGAAAGCTTGCGAAATAGCTTCTCGTTGGTCGATTGTTCTTTCTGGGGTTTTCCCTGGTTCTTACGCCACAACTTATATTGACCGCCATGTAAAGCCTATCTTGTGCTGCAAAATGCGTTAAACCCTACAACAACAACAACAACAACAACAACAAAGGTTTAGGTCTGTGAGAAAAAAAAATGGACAAACCTATGTAAAATTTACAAGTGAAAAGAACAATTATTTGATAGGATGTGTTCAGCCAAAAAGGTTAATGGAGATTACAACAAGCTCAGACTGCTCATATTGATTCAAGAGCACAAGAACTGCGTCCGTAGTGACCTCATAATTTACCTTGATGAGGAAACGCTCTTAACTTCAGAAAATGTTGCTCACATAGCTGATGAATATTCATTGACTAAAACCGTTTTCTTTATCAATAGGTCTTCTCAGCAGCTTTTTGCAAACACCCATCTCAGTGCTGCCAAATCTGACACAATCGTTTTGAATCTAATAAGACTGGACAGAAATCCTATTTACTTCCTCTGTCGCTGAATTGAACGAAATGGCACTTTATTTATAATTGTTACAGTTTGAAAATTAAGTAACTACATAAAGAAAGACTTTTTCTAGATGCTCTTAATTCTGATACATTTGATAGGCTAAACACTAGTTTAATTTTATTATGGAGATGTATGAACTGTGAACGTGGAAAGGTTATATAGTACCTCTATGTGACTCTGCTTAGCCTATCCCGATTAAACTACTACGTGAAACATGAGCCTCTCTGAGTCATTAATTATAATATATTTTTCTTTATCTGAGATATCATCTTCAAGTGAAAGTATTCCTATTCAGGCATGTAGAGTACGGTTTTGATATCATTTGATTTGATATCATTTGATTTGATATCATTAATATTCCTCTCCTTTGTATAAATTTCTCAATAGACCCATTCTCAGTACCCGTGACAGTTGGAATATGATTCTTTAACCATCGTGGGTAATGATTTATTACTAGGCAATGACTTAGCTGGCAATGAACTTGTGGTTAATCTACATGTAACTGGCGAACCTTTTCTGAAAAAGAAAGTTATTCCTTTTGAAAATTAAATCCCTTAATGTCTGTTTATTTCAGATGGCTATTGGCGAAACTGAATCGACAGCAGAACCTGTTTGTTATTATGTGAAAGTTATATAAAAAAGTAGAGACCACCTGAGATATCCGCTGGTGACGAATCTTCAGTGACTTATCAAACTGTTGTTTGCTGCTGTGATTCTGTTCAAGAATCGTTAGTTCTTAGTCCGTATGAATTAGGTTTCCGACATGCTATACTTAGACCATTGAAGCTACTAAAAGAACAGATAGATTCAGAAATTGGTATTCTTGAATATGTTTCTAATTTCAAATATATGTTGTCAACTGCTTGTGACAGAAATATAAAGAAAAACCTTTTTATCCTTTCGATAAAGATCTTGCTCTCTTGCCCATACCTTAAAATCCTCATTGGGGTAAGTACATACAGTCCTCATACGTGACTTCACTTATATCATTAATACCCCTAAGAGGCGCAATCAGAACGAACTATGCCATATAAATATGTTCAACGAGATGATATAGATCGTCCTATTATTTATGCAATCAAGTTTGTTTTACCTGTCTCAGACTATAGGCTTTGATGGCTTTGGTACGTCCATTCTTCCAAATTTAGTAATACTGCATATATTGGATCAGAAACCTTTACATCTGCAGGCACAAGAAAGAGTTATCTGCGACAGTTTTAAACGCGCATATGAGCACTTATTTTCAACAGAAACAAAGAATATCTACCTTACAGAATAAATCCACTCAACACCGAATGTAAAATAAAGAATAAATTTAGTATTTTCTGGAGAAGTATTTCAAAGAACCAAGTAAAAGTAATTGGAGTTCACCGTGTATTCTAGTGCCGAAACAAAATACAAGCAAAATTTGTGCAACGTGGTTGTCGTATAATTAATGTTAAATTTTGGAACCACCATTGATTGATATAGGAATGCAGTTGTTCGTCGCATTATTATAAAATAGAAAACACATGCAGATAGGGTGCTTTTGCCTAGAAAATATATAATGAAAATAAAGCAGATATAAGTAAAGTTTTCACTCGTGAAATGGAAACATTTTGTATTGTCACTCATGAATATCTCTGTAGTTTGACCTCGAAAATCCCGAACGAAAAACCCCGTTGATATCTTCCTTTTTCTTGAATTTGTAAATACCAGTGTTAGATACATTTGCTGTGAATTGATACAATTCTTAGAATCTTAATTTAAACTTATTTTTTTGCCAACAATATTACATAGAATTGAATACATTTATTTGTGAAAAACGCTGACAGAAAGAAACGGAAATAAAAAGTTACAAGAATAGTATTTACATATCTGTTTTGTCTGTTTCTTTTCAATTTTGATGCTTAGATGTTTATGTTTTTTTCTAGGATTATGTTCTTCAGTCCAGTTTAAGGAAATAATGATTAACGACAAAAATGAATTGGCAGTCTTGGAACGATGCAATGTTTCAAGTTGAAGGTATTCAAATATTTTGTTTCTTTCTTGTTTTTCTGATCAACCTGCATGCTTGTATGCATAAAATTGGCCCTTCTAAGTTCCTTGTTTTAAGCGATAATTTCATATTTGGATAGTTTGCTAATTGGGCAATTTTTAGTTTAGGAATAATATGCAATAACGATTCCAAAAAATTCTACTGCAAAACTTGGTATGTTTTATAAGCTTTTTTGAACATTGATCCATGATATCTTCAGACCACACAATAACCCCATTTGGTTATTATCAGATACAATATATTAACTCAGGGAATTACGTGGCATTGTAAAATATTTGTTCACTTCACGTTCTTTAGTTACTTTTTTCAAAGTGGTTTTGGCATAATTCATTTCATTGAAGCTTCTAAACTTACAAATTGTTGATGCTGTTTTGACAGTTCTTATATTGCCGTCGAAATCAGGCATAATTATCTGACAGCAAAACGATAAATTTAACAGGATATAGTATGAAATATAATTTTAGTTCCATCAGTGGTTAATGAAGGTTCATTTTCTCATTACAGGAAGATCCTCTCTGTGACAAAAGATGATAATCTTTAGAAGCTGGAATTTTGCCAAGTGTCATGTTTTAAGCTTTTGCATCATACGTGATCCCTAGCATCGTTTTGGATTAGAGCTATGCAACTTTTTTAAATAACAAAAAACAACTGTTAAACTGTTATTGGCTTCAGACTTAACTTATAAACGAGAACGATAATTTTGACACTTCAACAATCCTTTTATCATAAATGCCAAGAATTAAAAAAAGGCATAGGTAGAGAAAATAAAACTTTAATCCTTTATGGTTACAATGCAGCCTTTGCTAGAAATGTTGTTTGACGATGATATAGACTGACAAAAGTAAAAAAAAAGTTTTTGAAATATTCATTAAAGATTATTCTATCAGTATATTTGGTCATTCAAAGGGAATATGAAACTGATTTTTAAGTGCAACATATAATGATATTTCTTTCTTAACAAAATATAAAAGTTCAAAAGCGCTCAGGCACAGTATATGTGGAAAACCTTTGTTGTTTCGGTTCACCTCCATTCCCGTTGCCAGTTCGTAAACAACACATTGATACTAACCCACAAGGGCACACAGGCTATTTGAATAACACGCAAAATGTAGCATATATGTTAGTACTTATTTAACTCTACAAGTTCGTAACGAATTATGAAATTAACTCATAAATGTCTCGTCTAAACATTTTGGTAGAAATTATATTTATTATGTTGGATTTTTAAAAGCCTCAAAAACATTTAATATATACTGTCTTGCTTGCAATGCTCAAAAAGGTAACGGAAAATGATGATGAACACTTTTTTAATCATGTGTAATGTAAAAAAATATATTCTGAGACTAAATGTCATGAATGTAGAACAGTAACGCAACGCAATGCAGGTCCTGATAACGTGTTAATTGTAATAAATTAAGTCATGATGGAAGGAGTGTGTGTATTCAAATTTAGGCTTCATGTTGGTATTTATTTAATAGCAAAATATTATAAGAACGGAATAGCTTTTCAAGTTTTTATAACTAAAATATCATAATATCAAATGCGTTTATGTGCGACACCAGAACATTGGAATATCAAACAAGATTAGTGAGCGATTCCTAAACACACAGAATATCACATGCAGGTAAATATCAGAATATCAAATACGTGTTATACGCTATAACTGAAGATAAAATATATTAAATGCGCGATAAATAGAAAGGAATTATGATAATCAGTATTTTATATCTTATTTCTCGTCAGAAGCGAAACATTAAGCTTAGTCATTATTTTCTTTCTTCTTCAGTCTCATCTGTTAGTTTTGTTTCTGGGTTCACATCATTTCTAAACAATAAAACATTATGGTGTATATACTATTTAGAGATATAACATCATCGATGGAAAATAAAGTTGTAACTATCAGTTCAGTGCTGTAATAATAATAATAATAATAATAATAATAATAATAATAATAATAATAATATTATTATTATTATTATTATTATTATTATTATTATTATTATTATTATTATTATTATTATTATTATATCCCCATTGCTGATTCGCAGAAAAATTGTTCAGCAAAGGAAGGTGCACTTCAAATTGTAATGCATATTCTGCAAGGGGAATTTTTTGCGGCAGGGCAAAATAAAGACTAGTTATCTAATGACATATGTAGATGAATGAATTTCCTTAAATTAGTCAATGGTCCATACACCAAAACTCAAATACAATTTATGCTCCAAACACGGGTTGTATTCGTAACTGGATAATCGCAAGTAATTCATATGAATATTAATTTTCTTTTGGAACCAGGGATATAACATACACTATTGTCCCTAAAGCTGATTGGAATAAGTCGAAGAGAAATGTCACCGATGGAATAATCAATGAATGTGATAAAACTGGAATCAACTTAAAACACGAGATAAAACAATTTCTTTGTTCCTCTTCTGTACATTTCTGTGTAAATAATAAGAACGACGCAACATTGTATTGTAATAAATTTGGAGTATGCGCATTTGATTATTGGGATAAGGCGCCATGGAAATATTCTTAGCCCAAAATAATTAGCCAATTACTAGGAGCAAACGTCACGCAGTCGAGTGTTAGATAGTTTGAATGATGCCATGGTTCGCTAGTAGTGAATTCAGGTCCAAACCGAATGACTGACCCTGAAGTAAGATAGTACATATTAAAATATAGTGGTGTACAATAGTGGTGTGGGTGAGGTGGAAACCGGTAAATTACACAATGGAATCAATAAGAATGGACTTAGGAGATACCGTTCATGTGTCCATAGTGGAAAATGGGTGCAGTTATATTAGCGTAATGCGCCTGTAAAAGCGTACATTGACTGGCCTAAGGTGCCGGAGTTAAAATAGTTCCCAGTGAAAAAGGAGATACTAGTGTATTTTCTATGGCATAACCGGCTGGCGGTACGGAATTCTGATGATGATGATGAAGAAAAACCATGCAAGTGTGCGGCTGATTGACTTTTGGCAAGTTGTATTATATGTGGTCTTGTATTGATTAGAGTAAAATTTAGTATATAAAAACAGACACGTCTGGCTTCCTAATTTACAACTCAAGTTGTATGGAAGTCTTTGGAAATTTGGGGAAACATATGGCTTCCAGCGGGATTCGGCCCAGGGTTTTGACACCGCTCGGTCAAGTAATATCCCTTTGCGTGTAACAGTATCACTATTAACAAATTACACGCACAGATC
Organism: Unio pictorum; assembly: GCA_030141615.1. Taxonomy (NCBI): domain Eukaryota; kingdom Metazoa; phylum Mollusca; class Bivalvia; order Unionida; family Unionidae; genus Unio; species Unio pictorum. The sequence continues at coordinate 1,154,354 of JARLTB010000042.1, read as the reverse complement.
TAGTACACTACTCCATGTCAGATTCTTTGTCATTACATGACTCTAACTAACCACATTAACCACTGGTGCATCGTCATCTTTATCATCAGCTTCATCATCATTACTTTTTTTGTCCTAGTCCATTTTATATTATTCTTCATCTCTTTGATATATTTGATGACTATCGGTATATGTCAATAAACTCTAAGTAAAATATGTAAACTTCGCTCCAGTCCATAAGGTGATTACTAAGTGGTAACATTTGCACCATTGTTTTGTACATAGCAGTATTGCAGACAACAGTTTATCTTAGAGTGTTTGCGAGAAAGAACAACGTTAGTTCGGTTCTGTGAACTTATTTATTTTATAGGAAAGAAAAGAATATGCATCTTGTTAGTAATCTCTAACACAATTTGTTATTGTGGAGGAACAGGTTAACACTTTTGTTTTGTTAACACATAACACATCTTGAAGAATGCACTTTTTTACCGTGTAAACGCTCTGCTAGTTTAATAATATTTCAGTTTCCTAGCCAACCTAATTTAATTATGAATACTTTAATTGCAGCAAACCGGTAAGAAATTAAGAAACAAATCGCAGAATTTAACTTTCTTGAGTTAGAATATAAATGCGTTATTTTACTTGGAAGACTCCGCAAAATAAACATTATTTTTTGTCACATCTCCTTAAAAAACAAACTAAAAAAGAGAGTGTGCATCTACTTTTAACAGAAAAAGAGACGTAGCTCTTTTATTTGTTAATAACCCTTCCATATAAATGGATCATTTATTTTGTAATTTAGCCTGTTCAGGCTCCAGTACTTAATAGAAGACGATTTAAATGTTTTACGTTTCACCAAGATCTTTCGGTTTCCTAAATCATTAAAAGAAAAAGACAAACAATTGAATTAAATCTGAAACTTATGCTGCAGGAGAAATCTCTTCACATTCCATTCTTGGTCTGACATCTATCGCGTACTGAATGAGTCAAAACTACCGTTGCAGTTAGAACGTTATCCATACATAAAGAATGGTATCCATGCATTATTGCAACCATATCCGCTTATACTAGCAATATTCAAATTTTGCCTTTAGAAATTACCGTTGCAACTGTATTTTTAACCCTGTTTCGTTGCTTATGGCGATATTCATTATAGACCAAAACGAGTTCTGTATGCTTATTGTCCGTTGTCCAACATCCGTTCGTACGTTAACATAAGTTCTTTTTATCAATATTCCTCCTTAACTACGTGTATGATTCCCATGACATTTCACTCACTTTCATCCCTTGGTTTAGTTGGCCTTGGATGAAAATTCATTATGAAAATCCGTACAACTCCTGAATGGCTGATGGTATTACATGAGTTTCGCTAAAAGACCTACTATGGTGTATAGATTTTTTCAAAATGAAAACAGTGCTAATATGGGGTTCAATATGGCCGTCCAATCAGTCATCTTGAAAATCATGTTATCGCTACACAGCAGCATGGGGTTTCACTAAAAGACCTATAGTTGGTTTAATATGGAATCAGTGCCTATCTGAGGTCCATTACGGACGCTGATTAAAATAGACATTTTCGCATATCCTTCAGCTTTAGCTTTCTGACGTTTCTAAACTTAATACCATTTATTATCTGTATACATAGCTGCTTCTTTAACAAAATTCATATTTGGTCCAGCTGTTCTAGTGTAATTATCTTTGTAGATGTCGCGTCCCAGAATAGTAGCGACACTATCAACGTTGTCAAACAATTATTCGATTGCCTTTCCATCGATGTTGCAATCACTGTTGCCATGATACCGTTGTTGACAAATCCTTCTGGGCATTGTAACCGTAATTAGTATCACCAGCCTGCGCACATTTTCCCTCAACTTATGTATACAATAAAAATGTAAGACAAAATATACATGATTTTTTTGCAATTTATTTTAATCGATCGATTGGGGATATGAGTAATGATCAAAATTTATTTTGCTTTGATTGACTAACACATGATCACCCTTGTCATATACTGGACCTGATATATCTTTTAGTTCCCACTTGTGTATCAATAATCTTGTTCAATACATAGCGGCTATAATACTGAATACAGTATACATCAATTATTGATTTTTTTTATGCTGCTGGCAGTCAAAACTTAATACGTCTCCAGATTTCTTAATAGATACATGTCTAAGAGCAGAAATATTTCTTGCTGGGAAATAAAATATTTAATACTTACTGCGGCAAATATATGTATTATTGGCAATTAAAGTAATGGTACAAAGTAAATTGATATATCAATTCTATTGGTATATCAAACTGTGATTGGCCATGGTGCAATAATACGAATATATAAACATTATTGCAACTGCAGGTCTATAGATCAATGATGAATTTATACTCATTCATTAATTATTAATGACATATGAAATATAATATAATTTTTTAAAAGTCCCTGTTTTCTGAATGAAATTAAAATGGTACACATTTTCAGAGGAATTCTTTCTTTTCTACATTCTCCTCTCTACTCTCGTGCGTAAGGGACAAAATAAGCTAAATTCTTGAGTGCTGGACAAAATAAGCTAAATTCTTGAGTGCTGAACAAAATAAGCTAAATTCTTGAGTGCTGGACAAAATAAGCTAAATTCTTGAGTGCTGGACAAAATAAGCTAAATTCTTGAGTGCTGGACAAAATAAGCTAAATTCTTGAATGCTGGACAACATAAGCTAAATTCTTGAGTGCTGGACAAATGCATTGAACCTGAACTTGTACCAAGTAACCTACCGCATTCTTAATTGTCGTAACGGTATGTTTACACTTTCCGTTGGATCTATCTACAGTCTTCATAATATCAATAATACATAGTTACAATAGCCAGTCGACTATATGTTAAATTTGACGGTTACGAGGCACAAATACTGTAGCGTATTTAATGCTTTGTTGTTGTTATATCTTAAACATATTATCATCCCGGGTCCGAGGGCGAGGCGAACAAGGCAACTCCACAATTAAATTTTGTTGCTTAAGGCCTCGCGCTCATCGCTTGTTAAGTTGAGCCCCGTTGGGTTGTGCCTGCCTATTATAATTTTCTAAATATCGATTACTAATTAAATATAAAGCTGTCGAAATGGTCGCGCACTGCCCCCCCCCCTTCTCTCTCTCTCTCTCTCTCTCTCTCTCTCTCTCTCTCTCTCTCTCTCTCTCTCTCTCTCTCTCTCTCTCTCTCTCTTTATCTGCATTATCGTAGCTAGATAAGGGCGAAACTCCATGTAAAAACGAGCGTGCGTTGGTAATTTTCGCTTGTGTCATCTGACGATTATTTCTGGAGCTAATGATGTTAAACTGTACCCAAATATCAGTAAAATTTGCCAAGGCGCTTGTTTGTCAACCCCATGAGATACCATAGCCAGCACTTTTTTTTAACTTTTCTACGGCAACTTCATCTCTCCAATACTCGTTCGGCCTGAAGTATACTTTTGATAATGTCGGCTTTTTGTACATGTGTGTTTGTAAAAATAATAATAATAATAATAATAATAATAATAATAATAATAATAATAATAATAATAATAATAATGTAATATTAATACTTTTGTAATCATAGGTTTTGTGCAAAATATTAGCTTTCATACCTTCTTTGATGATCTTGCAAATCCATCTTCAGCACCTGGTCTGTCAATTGCTTGCAATTTGAGGATAAGATTGACATCAGCACGTTGACTTGCATGTATATAATTTGATACTTGATATGCAATTTCATGGCGCAAAATGCAGCATCAATAACTAACATGATTTACATGTCTGGACTCGTCAATTTACCAATTATAACAGCTGTATAAAATGTCACTCAGTGATGGCATAGAAGATTATAAACAGAACACCGTAAAGCCGCCCAGGTTCACCAAGAACTGATTCGTAATGTTAGAGACGTCGCGACAAGCTAAACAAGAAAACTTCACAGAGGGCATTAAACAAACATTTGCACTGCTGATTTAATCAAAGAAAGGAAATCATAGAACGTGTTGAGGAAATGAACATTCCATGCATTATACATGAAAATACACTCATACAACACTCAGAGAAAACCAGATCCTAACCAATGACAACATCAAAGCCATCGCCTTGGTCAACCAGCCTTGTTAAAGCACAGCAAATACATTAGGTCAACAAACATGACAGCAAAAAATAAATTGGAAGCCAAAGAAATGGATATTATGGACTTTGAAGAGATGCAGTAAAGAAAACCATAAAACACACAATTGGAAAAGAAAGTGTTCTAAATTCCACACTGGAATTTAATAACACTAAAAACAAGCACTATAAACTGAAAACGAAGAAATTATATTAAAATACGCGTCTCCATAGTCCCAGTAGCTACAGCTAAATGTTAGGATTGACATAGGGTATGATAAGTGTTTTAATTTTATTTTGTGCTGGTGATTATTGAATCGCTCCTATATCTTTTATTTTGAAAGGTAATTGCCAGTTTATGAAGATGTACATGTGTACTGAATTTCAAACTCCTACCCACATCAAATAATCATTATGGCTAGCTGATTGTACTCTAATTAGGATACATATGTATATCTTCTTTAACAATATCATATATTATTTTGATTTAAAATCCAGGCAAAGTACGGTAAGCAAATTTAACATGTATATTTTCATTAAAATTCTTTACAGTTCAATACTGAATAATTGGCCAAACATTGTTTCACACCGACTTTATTTTTTATTTAGTTTCAGACAAGACTAAAATGACCAATTGTATTATAGCATTCTTCATTGCTGACCTAAAGCTGATTTCAGTGAGAGAGAACAATAGATTGAGCAAATCAATATTGTGAAATATGTCTTGCTAAGTATTGGAATTATATCAGAATTAATTAATTACAAAGTTTAAGATATATCACTACAGATGTATTGGTGTACAAATTTAGCTGGAGACCATATATATATATATATATATATATATATATATATATATATATATATATATATATATATATATATATATATATATATATATATATATATATATATATATATATATATATATATAAGATATGGCAAATTAGACTAGCTTGATGGACAATATGACCTCTTAACACACTGCCATTATTCAAGACCGTAAAGTCATTCATCTCAGGCTAATTCATATCACGAGGCTGAGTCTCTTCATGGTCATTAGGTTTGATAATGGTGTGTCTGTAAATACCTAAATTGTGTAGACAAGATCAGGCCACTGTCATCAAGTCCTTATTGTAACATCCACAACTCAAAGTGCAATCAAGGTAACTTCCTCTTTCAAATTCCATCTGTATTCTTAATTAAAACTCTGAGCATGCCAAGTCCTTGATGGAATTTGTATGGGATAAGGTAAGGTTTTATAAGGAAACTTCAGTCATAGTCACTAAATAGTATATCATTACGCAATCCTGAAATTTCATAGATTTCATAGGTAAAAAGGTAATTCATATTCCCTAGAGTTATCCATACCTTGATATTTGATTGTGATTTATGTATTTTGACAGTCATGTTTTTAATTTTAATTAGTATACATTCTAACAATCATAATGAAGCTCATTAGTGTGATGTGCCATAATGAGTGAAAAGAGCCATTGTCGATAATGTATGAAATCGGTTCTGAAGTTTAGTTAAAATGGTTTAAAATTTCATTCAATCAAATTATTTTGTCCTTAATTAATGATATAACGATATGTAAAAGGTGTCTAAACCATAAGGTTCATAGGCATATGAATTCATCGTTTAACAATTTACAGTGTAAGTGTAATTACAGTGTAAGGCGGATACTTTTTTGTGTAACTCTGTGTGTGTGTGTGTGTGTGTGTGTGTGTGTGTGTGTGTGTGTGTGTGTGTGTGTGTGTGTGTATGTGTGTGTGTGTGTGTGTGTGTGTGTGTGTGTGTGTGATCTGGCAGTACACAACCTGTAATTCTAAACTGGGCATCACACACCATATGGAAAATAAGTCTCACTTATTAGCTTATGAAGTGTGCTGTTAATTTTATAACTCTTGTCATTTGTTTACAAAAGGTAAACAGTATCGAGTATTTGATTATTTACTTGGGCTGATACAGATATGTACAAACGAGTTAAACATTATGTAGGAAACCCCTGAAAAATGATCAAGAAAAAGTATCAACATTTAGTTTGATCTGTCGTTTTTAAAAAAGTATTTATGTGTATTTGTATAATATGTATTATTATTTATGTCATTGAAAGTTAGTTAAGAGGTAATTTTCCTGGGCAAAAAAAGATGTTATTACATTGATTTCTCACGCATATAAATACGACAATTCCTTAAAAACAATATAAACAAATTCGAATCATTTCATACCTGAATATTCAACGAATAGAAAACAGTTCAGTTCAAATAATCCGATTAATTTTTCTTATGGTGCTTTGATCATGATGAAAATGGCAGCATCAAACCCAATTAGAATTGGGAATCCTGTTAAGAAAGTTAACATAATTACATACATATATAATTATTGATCATGATGAAAATGGAATCATTAAACCCAATTTGAATTGGGAATCCTGTTAAGAAAGTTAACATAATTACATACATATATAATTATTGATCATGATGAAAATGGAATCATTAAACGCAATTTGAATTGGGAATCCTGTTAAGAAAGTTAACATAATTACATACATATATAATTCTTCTGTTGGTATAATGTGTGTGTGTGTCTGTGTGTGTGTGTGTGTGTGTGAAAGAGAGAGAGAGAGAGAGAGAGAGAGAGAGAGAGAGAGAGAGAGAGAGAGAGAGAGAAGAGAGAGAGAGAATGTAAAGTTTTGTATTAGCTAGTATATATCAGGCCATGAAGTTAAAAAAAAGTATTTGAAAGTAACTAGGTCAATGTTGGGAAATACAGTTTATAATTCGTTCGGAAACAAATGAAAGCTGTTTACGGGCATTTGTGATATATTTTGAAACTATAAAAATTAACAGTAACCATTTGAATTGAATTACATTGCATCAATGCAGACAATTATGGCCAGTAATTAAATAGAAATGGATGAGCAGATTGTTGACAGCACGTTATATCTATGCGGTATATTGTCAGACAGTGACTACGATACTGTATTTATTTTTTCCAGTTTTTTTAACTTAAAGATAAAATATACGTATCCGCTAGTTTTGGGAATATTGTTTTATTTCTAATGGATTCTGTCCTTAAAGTAAACCATATATCGCCAATACTACTTACTGCCATACTGCTGAGCTGGACAGTCATTAGATATATACATGCTGTCACCATCCAGGTTGCTTCGTTTTGGTTTGCGAAATACTAAATCGGTGACAAAAAATATGGTTTGGGGTCTCACTCGAAATCTTAAACATAATTCATCCTTTAACAGAAATTCCAGAGGATTTATGTAATCATCAAGAGTTCTAAGTGGAAATATTGTATTCATACGTCCCCTAAAACGTTAGTGTATTGCCGTGGTTACAAATTTGTTTCAATTTGGAGTTTGCTTCTAACCAGATTCAACAATTTTAATCCTCAAGTATATTTATTTAATTGTTTGTTTGTTAGTTTAATTTTTTTTAATTACATGCTATTGTAACGTAACATATTGTTACACGCACAGGGATATCACTTGACCGAGCGGTGTCTAACTCTGGTGCGGATCCCGCTGGAAGTCATATGTTTTTACCAAATTTCCAAAGACTTCCATACAATTTGAGTTGTAGATTGGAAAGTCAGATGCGTCTTTATATACTAAATTTTGCTCTAATCAATTCGAGACCACATATAAAAGAACTTGCCAAAAGTCCATTAACCGCACCTTTGCATGGTTTTTCTTCACCATCCTCAGATTTCCATACCGCCAGCCGGTTACGCTATAGAAAATACACTAGAACCCTTTCTCACTGGGAACTATTTAACTGCGCCACCCTAGGCCAGTCAATATACACTTTTACCGGCGTATTATGCTTATATAAATACGTATATTTTCCACTATGCACACATAAACGGTATCTACCAAGTTCCTGCTTATTGATTTCATTGTGTAATTTACTGGTTTCCTACCATAAATACTGCCATCTCAACCACAACACTATTATACACCACTAGATTTTAATATGGACTATGTTACTAAAGGGAAAGTTATTCGGTTTGGACCTAACTTCATTACTAGCGAACCATGGCATGGTTCAAACTCACTAACAATCGACTCCGTGACGTTTGCTCCTAATAATTGGCTAATTATTTCGGGCTAGGAATATTTCCATGGCGCTGAATCCCAATAATCACACAAATAAATCTAAGAATTGCTTAAAATGGGGCGCTATCAAATGTGCATACTCCAAAATTTATTACAATATGCTGCAATTCTTGGATTATTTTCGGATCTAATTCGCAATACGGTACGTTCTATTTTGCTCATTTTCACTTTGTTTAAATTATGTTAAGTTGCACAAACCTTTCAGTCTTTCGCTCGTTTCTGTTACTTAATTTAAGTGCAAACAAATATCTAATAACAAATATCTACGTAAGATATAATTGAATAGCCTTGATGAGTGCCAAACATTTATTTCTAAAACTACTGCAGCTGTCAAAAGATTTCTTTGCTTGTTTGTTTAGAATTTTTAACATAGTTTTAACACTGTTTCAGTCATATTGCTACGATATCTGCAGTGAGGCAGTTTATTGTGATGTCTAGTACCGGGGTATCATGCCGCAGACATGTATCATGATGTCCCACCCAGTCATATTATACTGACACCAGACCGACCAGTCCTAACACTAACCTCTTAATGCTGAACGTCAAGCCAGGTCGATGTTAGTACCATTTTTGTAAGTAGTTGTTATGACTTGGCCGGGGATCGAACCCACAAGCTCCTGCTTCTGCGGCGGACGCTCTAACCACTAGGCCACCGAAGCGGTTAACTGTAAAAAGTTGGTCTGTTGCTAACAAACAATCCAAATTAAATATACATAACATACAGAGTGTAAGAGCAAGTCATGAGAGGTAATCTAATGGACTTTATGTGTAATAATGTTTTAAATTTGGGTTATGTTTTAACCAGGTTATTCTTGTTTTCATAAACAGTACACTTGCATATAACACGTGGCTTTAGCATTTGTTGTTCTTCCCTTATACCCCATTCGATCATTTAAAACCCAAATCGTGACCATTATTTTGTCGCTAGCTCATCAAATGACCATGATCTTAATTAAATTGTAGCTGATTGAACATGCTTCCGAGGCAAAATGCAACTATGTCTGCAGATTGGCTTGACAAACCTGCTATATGCTTTCTTTAGCAATTTAAGTGAGTGTCGGAGTGCAATAAGGTTTTTACATTATGTAACTGCTAATGGGCGCATTTAATCTGCAGATGTAAATGTTGATTGGAAATCACAGGATCGGGTACGTGCATGGTTAGTTGTTGTTTTACATTTATGTTTTGATGCATTTTTTTTACATATACCTTTAAATACAATTACTTGGAAACAGGAAACCAAAGGTAGTCTGCATTTTGCGGGCCACATGATAACGCTGGTCGGGCCGCATGCTTGAGACCCCTGAGATAAAGTGTATACATTCCAGCACCCATTGTGGAGTACATCGATATATATATATTTTGCAGATGTAATTCTTCCCGTGAAATGTGTTCTCTAATGCACAATTTTCTTTAAACTGTCGTTTGACAGCAGTAATAAAAATCAAAGAATAAATGATTTGATACATTGTTAGTAATGTACAATATCTGTGAAGTAATGAAGCAAAGATGTGTTTAAATTGGAAAGGTGTGATGAAATAGAAAGTGAAATCAATTGTATACAAAACCCTCAGCTTTGTAACATTTGGCGATTACTGTTAGTTTGCCAATAAATCGAGTACACAATAAGTTTTAAAATTTTTTAAGACTATGCAACAGTCAAGCAAGATGCGGAACAGTTAATATCAACGTACTTATATTGGGCCTTATTCAGATGGGTGGGTTGTTCATTTTCAACCTTACCGTTTCGTGTTGTTTTCCAACCATCAAACATTTATAGAGAACTTAATATATATATTTTAGTTGTGGAACCATAGCTTTCCTTTCCCAAATCAACGATAATGGCCTCAGACTGGAACCAATAAATTGTATTGTCGCTATATCATGAGTGATTTGAAGACCACTGTTGCATTATAGATATGTGACTATTCTACAAATTATTCAACGAATGCTAAGATTTCTGTCTGAAAACAATAATTGCGGCTATGTTATTATTTAGGTTAATAGTCACTACAATAAAATAGTGTATTTGTATACGTTATCTATACGTGAAGAAACAAACTCTAATCTTTATATCAAATGTTCCATTTCGCCTCTACGCTGATGTATCAGTGATGCAGTTTTGTAGTTCAATCAATACAAGAATATATATATATATATATATATATATATATATATATATATATATATATATATATATATATATATATATATATATATATATATATATATATAATTCCTCCTTATGAAAACTTTATTCAAGAAATCCGAAATCAAGATAAACATGACGGGTGCCATTTGAACCTGCCACATAACTGGGACAATGTCATAACATCGCTTATTATTCCCTCGGGTGATGTAAACGAATCGAATAGATAAGTCCCCTAATAAAGTCAGGTTATATTTTTAGATTGATTGTGTACAAGTTTAAAACTTTATCAAATATCAATAATAATACTTCACAGTTAAGTTTGCACCAAAATATGCACCTTCATATACTCATCACCATTTATGGCATATAAGGATTTGAATCACACACACACACACACACACACACACACACACACACACACACACACGTTATGTGGCTTAAAGAAAATTATAAGAAATTTTTTTCATTTGTACCAGCATGTTGATAATATACATACATTTATCAATGTCATAACATCAGAAATATAATTATTGTCTAAAGTTAATGTAGCGTCTGCATTAAGGGAAAACCCGCTTGCAAAAATAACAGCTTTATCGTAATGCCTTACCAAATGAAACCGTTCGAGACTGATTTATTAACAAGCAAGCCATGTATAGATGTTGCGCTGCTAATAAGACGAAGTCATGATGCATTTCCTTCAGGTAAAAGGTCGTTAAAACCCTAATACTTTAATCTTATTTAGGAACAGATTGTATTTGAATATAATTTTCTGAGCATCATGGTAAATTAGGAAACTGGCAAAGACTGTTTGATCTTATTATGTTGATAGATTGTATTTTTGACTGATTTGGAGCACGTTTGACCTGCCAATACATTAATCTAAGGGAATATTTGGAAGCTGTCACTGGTATCGTATAGATTAAGCTCCCTGCAGATAACAATACATGAATCTTCTTTTTTATTCGATCAAGATTTCCACATTTTATGCTGCCATGGTCCGATAAAGTCATTTACCATTTATGTTTTGCTTGGATTTGTTTAACAGTTTAGAAGCTTGTTATAGTAGAAGGAAATGTAATCAACCAAAGAAATTGTTAACAGTTTGTTAAAGTAGTCAACAAACACTTCTGACATTGAAAATATATGTCAAAGTTAATTTTCTTCTGAAATGAAACAAAACTAAAACCAATTGCAAAACATCTTCATGTATTTTAAATCGACCAGTCCCATTGAAAGAAACTGCATTTAAATGGTGGTTTTAAGACAATGAGTATAGATGTAAAACGCTATAAATAAATTGTGCAGGAGCAACTGTTTTAATAAATGCTTTATTCGCTAACGGTTCCAATAATAATTGATGAAACATAACACCAAACACTGTGTCATGAATGTTTTGCAGCTATATATGTTTTATTAAAGTAAGAATCTATAACGGAAGTGCATGCATCTATTGTAAACTGAATATAATTTAGAAATTGATAAATTTGTATTTGTCCAATTTATTTTCTAACTTTCAGAAATTATTCTGATGCTGGTCTGAAACTAGGTATCATATTCGTATCTGATAACGATCTAGATTCCATGCTGTCAAAGATGTCACCTAACAAGGTTGTATAGAAAGAATACATGGTGGTAGAGTTGACGTGTTCAAATTAAAAGAACAACAACAACTTTAATTTGACCTCGTCATCATGTTATGAAATTATTGTTTAGGGTATATATTGAATATATTATCAGTACATTATTGTCGTCTGGGAACTTGTATGTAAATTCAGATACATAAATTTTTACTTAGAAGTGTACGCTAGGTGATGCAAGTAATTTAAATTATTTGCCATTTATGTCATATGTTGCATGTATTTCTGTTTCGCATATGATAAATTATATATCGTGGTACATTTGCGTCATCTGATAATATATACGTTTATGAGTCCATCACTTTGCAATCATATGCATTGTTAAAACTCAGAACAAACTGTATGTAAGCCTATTGTATAATGTTCATCAAGAAAATTGGAGAAATGGAACGTCAAAAGTTGTACATAAATACATCATGACATTTTAGAATTTCTTCCAAAATCTGTAGTATATCCTATTTCCTTACGCATTGCACGACGCTTAATACAACTCCATCAAATTGGTCGAATGTTGCCCAAAATGGTGTTAAATAATAGAATCGAGAAATAATTCTTCTTTTAAACTTTCTATATCGGTAAATATATATATATATATATATATATATATATATATATATATATATATATATATATATATATATATATATATATATATATATATAGCACATAACAATGCACCGACTGCCTTCAGGAATTTTTAAAAAATTAGAAATAAGCCAGGATGTTAGCTATTTCTTTGGAGATAATTCCTTTTACACTTCACTACAGTAAACACATGGAACGGAAATGTATACACAGATTGAATACCATTAGGTGTTTTAAATTTTAATCCACTTTCATTGTAAACAGTAATTGACTATAAGACACGCTATTTAAATGTCATGAAATTCATTTTTAACATTGAAATTTTGAATTTCTTCTCAAAATGAAACAAAGTAAGAAATATAATGTGGACTGTCCTATTGATATCTTTAACATGACTGGCTAACAAAGTAAGAAATATAATGTGGACTGTCCTATTGATATCTTTAACATGACTGGCTAGCAAACTAAGTCGGACTATTATTTATGTGTCTTATTTACTTTTAAAAAAAACTTTATTTTATTTTGAGGATAACATTACCACTACATCTAACGAACACCAGTATAGCGTTGGAAGAGTTTAAAGAGTTTGCAATACCTTGAATGTACAACAAAGAGTGATATACCAGAAGATGAGATACATATATGAAGTAGATGCAACAAATATTAAGGGTCGTTTTTACTGTTCGAGATGCTTCAAATAATATTTTATGTGCAGCAGGTTTTACTCCGATACACACACCCTAATAATTCCAGGATAGTTTGCCACATTTAGAAGTTAGACTAAACCTTCCAGTTGTATGTATATCATGTTTTTGCATTATCCATTGTTGCAAATGGATAGCATACCAAGTTGTAATGAACATGTAGCTGTATAGCATTCCTTTACATTTTGTCAAGAGACAGACGAATGGGAGATTATGAGTAAGAGACAATTATGTGGACCAGCCTGCAATATAAAAAACCAAAACACCCGATAGTAGAAACGGCAATAGGCATGTGTGCCTTATCATGTCTTCTGTTTAATCGAGTTTATGCAATTTACTTTTTAATATTAGTATATAACTTTACTCCCTTTTGTTACAACAAACATTTGGACAGTTCTATAGAATAAGTTACTTAATGCAACAATTAAACAAAGGGCATTATCAACTATTAAATTAATATTTTCCAGGTCGATCTTACAAACCAGCGTATTATAATATCAAGTATACCAGAGAACGCTGCTGCTTTTATAATACGTTAAATAAATGTAAATACATGTTCAGATCATTGCCTTCATACCTTTCTTTAAATGTATCCATGATCGAATTTACCACTGTATACTATATGTATAGCATGTACGCAGTATCAATGATCCACCACGAGATGTATAGATTTGCTATTAAAAGTAAAAGAGGTTTGCTTATATATTCGTTCATTGAAGTGGGGGGTGACCTCTACTTTACAGAGTAAACACCAGGTGTTGACCTCATTTTTGACCTGGTTTCAGAGTTGTAAACAAGCTTTTAAAATGATTGGCTGGTTCCAAGGACAAAATGGAGTTTTGTATAAACATCTTTCTATTTTAGTTGGGTCATACGCTGTTTACGTGATTTCTTGAACGTAAAATTGTTCTGAGAGATTCTAGAAGATCGTGACCCGTTTCTTGTTTACGTAAAAACGGGTATATAAACTATGTTTTGGAGCGAGCTATTCAGTAGAAGAATTTGGGCTGTTAGAATATTAAGTTGTCTTTTTGAGTTTTTTTTAAATTACCTTGTACTGGAAATTGTGTTAAATCGTTTGGATCAAGAGGAATTATTTTGTTATTTATCTGGAAAAGAATTGTGCTCATAGAAATTTTATTAACAAGAACTGACTTCATCAAGTGACATCGTCTTCCATATTGGATACTTCGCTGGGATTCGAAGTTAGAATTATTTGGACATTTTATTACCAGGACTTTTGCAATTTCTCTAGTGAATAATATTTTGAATTATTGTTGGATTAATTTTGGAATTGAATCTTAAAACCGTAAGTTTAATTTTTCTTTCGTGGAAAATATTTAAGCTTAATAAATTGTTTATTAAGTTTTTACAAGCTGGCTATTTTCACTCTTTCTATTTTACTGTTTATTCGAGCCTAAGCACATAACAATATATTTATATTTATATATATATATATATATATATATATATATATATATATATATATATATATATATATATATATATATATATATATATATATATATATATATATATATATAGAGAGAGAGAGAGAGAGAGAGAGAGAGAGAGAGAGAGAAAAAAAAAAAGAGAGAGACATAGAACCATTTGGATGTTTTTTTTTTAATTTAAAAATAATTGATTTGTATCCGTTTTTAACATTATAATAACTTTAAGAAAGAACAGCAACTACAAAACTTTAAATACATCATACATAGTATGTGTACCACGTAATTGAGAACTTTATCTTATAATGTCGACAGGATTTGCAACTTTGTATAATTGATTATATAAACATTGTAGATATATCACATGAAATGTGTGCACATACCGTTACACATTTTTTGGCGGTTACTTGGAGCAAGATCAGTTTCAAGGTTTCATCCAGCCCATTTTGGTTCTCGCTCACTTCGGAATCTGCGTTTTTGTCCCTTATGCATGAGAGGGAAGGTAGAACAGAAAACAGAAAAGATTGCAATGAACGTACCATATTAAATTGATTTTGAAAATGGGAATGATGTTCAAGACAGCTGCATTACTTAGCATTTCTCTTCCGTCTAGTTTCAAGTGTAATCTAAAAGGTAGCCGTTGACTATCAATATTTGGAAGTATTCGTCTAACAAGGTCTCCACGTTCTTAAATGTACTCGTTACATGATTAATTTATTCTTGTTTCCTGCAACTTTATTTCTTCATTACGTGTTTACTAACTTAACTTGCAGATCCTAACATTTAGTATAATATGTTTTGATGGATATCAAGGACTTCCGCTGTGTATTAAATATCAGATTTCATCTTCCACCGTCTTCTGCAGTTTGCTACAAGAGTTAGTGCAGCACGGTAACTACTCATAATTATCTTGTTTGTTCAGTCTATCATTTATTAAGATATTTTTATTTAATTTACTCATTACTATACGTACGGTGAATACTAATAGAATATCGAGCAACGCAGTAAATAATTTGAAAATAATTCAAGATGAAATTATTAAGATAATACAGACGTTACAAGAACGCGGAGGTAAAGAATCCCATCATGGGTACGTTTACAGTTTACGTAAACAGCGATTGCTATATTATGGTAGAAAGACAATTAGGGAACAAAATTTATTTTTCAACTTTAGTTGAGAACAGCTATCGTAGATTATAGATTTTATTACATATAATATATTTTGAAGTTGCTTACCGCAATATTTTAAATGACCCAAAACATCCACTCTGTACATTCTAGATGAATGACGTAAAGAACAAGGATAATGTAAGCAAAAGTACGATTGTATACACAAACACCGCGTACGATTGATTTAAGCAATATAATGAAAGCGCTAAAGTAACAGAACATATGAACTCTAAGAAATGAACTGTGCTAGAATACAAATAATAGGTGAGTTGGGTCTAACAGGTAATAAAGATATAAACGACCTTTTAAGTTTTGACAATATTGATGTGGTGCGAAGGCATATTCACCATTTAGATCTAAAGGTAATATGATTAAGAAGAGATTTGTAATTAAAGAGATACACAAGAACATCAGAAATAAATGCATTAAGAAATTTATTTATTATGATATAGATTTAAGCGAGTTTTATATTAAGTAAATGAATCAATCTAAATAAAACATTACTATATGGGAGTATTAACAATTTGACATAACAATGAAAATTAAGAACACTTTTTTGATATTAGGAAAAGGTAAATACAATCACGAGTAATGCATGGTTGGTTGTTATAATTACAGATTAGTTAAATTTGATGACTAGCTATCTGGTAGTATATTACCTTTTGAATTTCTGTATGCACCAAAAAGGTAATATTCTAATTAATACAAGAAAGGAACAATATGCATAATCTGTTTATTAGAAGGGTAAAATCTAAACAGAAAGTGTCCATTTTGACAAATAATGTATTTATAGCAAATATTGAAAGAGGCTAATGATGAGCATATGAGCATAAGCATTTCTGATGGCAAAAATACTTTCAAGTTGAATGATTAAGATAATTTTATGATGTTTAAAGGCAAGTGGTAACTAACGTTGGTCAAAACAAATAAATCGGATTCACGTACAACGAGATCAGACCAAGAGTAGATAATGAATAAAGCACTGTAACAAAAGCTATTCAGATTTTTTTAATATAAAAATAACAGTATAATTCGAAATAATTAAAGATTATATAGATTGTTGTATCAAATTTATTCTTATTTATGATATGAGATTTATGAAACAAAGACACTAGAAGTCCTAATTCAACGAAGCTCATTTGTCTCATCGACGATCTTATTAGTTCTGGTCTAAATCGAAACATTGAGTACATAAATTGGCTTTCTTTCTTTGATTGTATCAATGAAACAAACAATGCTAATATTACCGTAATAAATCTAATAAATGATACACCAATAACGAGCTTAAAAGTAGCCATAATGCTGCACACACAAAAATGAAATTGATCATTTTAAGTATTGCAATTCATTGATAGAACAAATGATAACTGTGAAAGGATTCCCTAAAATTAATTATTCGCTAGAGATATATTATATCAGCAACGTACAGAAGCAGCTAAATGCACTTGTTATTAATGTAAACAACGTTTATACTTACCACCTTGTTTATGGTTGTACTTAAGAAACGTACATTAGAGTACTTTCCGTGGAAGATGGTATAACTTGGCAAATGCTCTACAGGGAATGTGCCTACAGACAAATAAATGTAAGATAGTGTTTGAGTCACTAATCATGCCAATCCCGGTAACAACATTGCAGCTTGTTAAAAAAATTGCCGAACGGCGTGAGGACAATCATGTTAGCACCTTTCTGGCCCTTGCAAACAATTAGGTACAATATTTTGCCACTTCCGTTTTGTCATTGACCCTGTCAAAAATCAAGTTCACTGTGAATCATACCATGGACATTTTATTTTGTAAACAATTGAATACATAGCAAGATATTTATCCATAATTGTAGATTAGACATTCCGATAATCATTACTATCAACAGGTTTGTAGTTTTAACTCTGATCCTAGAGACTTCTAGAATTTATGTTGCATTACGTGACAGTATTTTCAGAATATGGTATTTTGCAACCTAAGAAATATAGAGAAGTTTATAATTTTGTTTATCTAAAAATGTATTCATTCTTGCCTTAACATTTTGAAACAGAATCTGCCCTTTTAAGTTTTCTTTTGGGTTGATGTGTTTTATTCAAAATAGTATTCATTAGAAATACAAAGTACACATCAATAATATACTTGTAAAGAAACATTGAATTTGGAATTATAGTGATTGCTGACACGAACATTTAGGGATTATATTGTAATGCTGCACATTGCTACATTTTTATGTTGAAGACTACAAATTCATCAAAACATGCAATTAATGGAATTTATTTTTGAATAGCACTGTATTTTAATTGGAACTTTATAAAGTTGGAGATGTGATATAAAACATTTATGACTATTCTGGATTTATTTCACAATTACTCTATTTAAAAAAATTAACTTTGTATTCTATGAAAATAAATTATATGTAGAATGTTACAATATTTGTGTTTCTCAGGTTAAGACCGTATGGTCGTAACAATATTATGTCGTTATATAGCTGTTTTACAATGTGCTTGTTTCAATCCATAAGAGTAAAATCCAATGTATATCAACTAATTAAAATGATGTGGTTGTTGTTGTTGTAGGGTTTAACGTCAATTTTCAGCACAAGATAGGCTATCCTTGGCGGTCAGTATTATAATTAGAACTACCGACCCACGAGAAGCTACTGGCAAGCTTTCTCACATAACCACATTTGCAGAATCCGAGAATCGAACCCACGTAGACAAAACGTTAGATGGCAGTGATAAGAACAGAAGAGCAATTTATACCACTCGGATACTTGAGGCTCCGATTATAATGACATGTATAAGTGTTTCGTTTTCTTTTCCTTATTCTAGGTGATTTCATAAATCATTAAAGCGACAGATATAAAGTAACGGCAATATTAAATTCACTTCCAAATTGTTTCATGTTTATGGTACATTTATTAAACCAGTATATATATTAATCAAACCAACATTTATGTGGCCTAAATGGGTAATAATAATAAGAATAATAATAATAATAATAATAATAATAATAATGCGGACTTTGTATAGCGCCTAATCTTTCGAAGCTCTAAGCGCTTTACACCATCAATAATGATATGACTACACTACAGAACAACAAATGACAAAAACAATGAAATTGGAAAACATAAAAACATGCTGAAAACATATAAGATACAAAACATTATTAGGTCGCTAAGTTTGTCCCTGCAGTCGAAACAGGTGAGTCTTAAGAGCACTCTTAAAAGGGACCACTGTGTCTTTGTGTCTAATTTCAATAGGCAATTCGTTCCACATCGCCGGGCCCTGGTGTGCAAATGAACGTTGTCCATATGACTTTGTCTTCACCTTGGGAACAATGAGTATATGATTAATACCTCGGTGGTTTTAAAACAGACTATATTGCATGATGAAAATATATTTGTCACTATTCTGAACAATATTGATGTTTTTTTAATATTTGTATAAAGTATGGTAAGTCATATATAATGTTTCTCGTCTTGGTGTAAGTGTATCAGCATGTAAAGCTAAATAAATGTTCTTATTAAATGCTCACTAACCAATCTATCTATCCAAGGCGTGCTAAGAATTTCATAGATTACGGCATTCACTTAGTGACCAGTATACTCATTAAGTATTTATCCGTTATTTATTGGTTACAAGTAATTAATTTGGTTTGCTTCTAATAATTCGGACAGATTACGTTTGACAGCATAATCTCACTTTTGTTAGTAGCGGTCTTGCTATTAAGGTCTCTTTTACAATTATATTTTTGAACGGAAAATTATTAATTCGGAGCTTGTCAGAGCTTCGGTATCCTTGACAAGACCGTGGCGCCATATAAGCGTATGTCACCATCACTAGTATTTATTTACCATGCATACAAATCATGGCTGTTTTCCATCGTTTATTTACAAAAGAGCATTGGCAGACACACACTAGTTGATGGCATTTCAGAGAGAATATAGAACCACTTATGGACAATGGTCCAATCTGATGTTTTGTCAATAAAACGAAATACCTTTATTAAAGCACAACAAACTGCAAGTCTTTAACTAGAGAAAGAAAAGCTTCACAGATGGAAAATAGTCTTGCACAATGGTATGGTGGCAGGATCAAGTTTCATAAATTAGACCTAACAAATTTCTTAACTTAAAGCTATGGTGTGACATTTTCAGCTGTTATTTGATCCTTTACTATTTAAAGAAATGGATATATTTGGGAACTAGGTGTTTTGGGCCTGTGTTGTTCTTGAAATTGATGTCAGAAATATACAAATACCATACTTAGTCTGCAGTACGTTGATAGTGAAATACCAATAGTCGACTAGTACGTTGATAGTGAAATACCAATATTCGGCAAGGAAGAAAAGCTAGCCTCCCATAGCATTAAACACAAGGGTCTTTGGGGCAAGTAAAATATCTCAAAAGCGGAATAGGGCTTGTGTGTGCGCTGTGGGCATCACATGTTGTTAAAAATTATATTCGGAAATAAAAATGCAGATATAAATTTGTGGTTAGGGTGCATAAACCTCTCCTATGAAACCTCCAAAAACTTCTCTTTTGAAGTGGATAATATTCTTATGCTTTGTTTTCGTATAGGTATAAACAATATAGATCTATTTGACCGCACTTGTGTAAACTATTTTTTATAATTTGTTCTGTGCTAGGTCGCTGATTGCGGCATTAAATTGGTACATACAAATTGGCCCCTGCCCAATATGGAACTATATTCTCTTTATATGCACGAATATAATGTCGCAAAACCTAATTATGTGGATGATCATCAATCTCTACAAGGTTATCAAGAAATTAAATAAGATCATGCTAAATGTCATGTAGGAAGGAGTACTGTGCTAGTTCTTTAACTGTATTTCGTATGGCGTTTTTAACAAAGTATATTTTTTCATGATATTGTTACTAATATATTGATTGAACAAAGAAAAAGGTTTGAAATTGTAGCGAGTGTCATATATCGAGGAACATTATTTGGGTGTCAGCTGGAATTATATGGAAATGAGAATATGGTCGGTGATGATAATGTGCTAGTATGTAACCGATGGGTTTGGATATAGCCATTGATTCACGTGAACTGTTGATGATAGTTATTCGCACAGTCGTAAATCCGCCTTTTCTAATTATTGGGAAAAGTGTGATTGTTCCATACTTTTGCAATCCGTTTCCTTTACCAATAGTTATTTTAACAAATCTTATCAATTCAGCTTTTCGTCTGAATCGCTCTTGATAGCTCATACGAATTTCACTGCTACACATATTGGCAGTAACACCTTTTTAACATATGATTCTTTTTTGGAAGTTCTGTACATATGTTCAACATCACATTTAATCCCTGTAAACAATGGCCACACTATTTACTTGATTTTTAGTTTGTAAAGTCTGCAGGTGGTCTATATTACTGAAAAAGCAGTCTTATTTACCAATCAGTGCAGTGTAAACATTAACACCACCTATTTCTTATGTGGGTTGAAAAGTGCATTTTGTTTTAAATTGTTCAAAAAACCTTGAATAAAGAGCTCATTGGAGTTAGAGTAATACATGTATGCTTTTAGATTTTGTAAATGTAATCCATGTGAAGATATGTTGCTTGAAACAACTTATCAATATGATGAGAACTCTTGTAATACGATTGTTTAACAAACGATTTGATAGATGAATCATTAATTTTTCATCCATTTAGAATTTAGCAACAACATGAAGATTACAAATTCAATTAGCAAGTCGCACTTTTTGCTTTTTCGACATCTTTCATCAACGAGGAATATACGCTGAATAGTGAAAGCCGTGTTAATCATTGGCTTGCCCAAACGGTTGTAATTGAAAAGTTATGATACATTCTGTATTCACTGCCTCAACAAGAATTAGGACACTACCTGTCTCATTAACTTTTAAGCGAACGCTCAGTAAAATAAAATTAACGCAAAATAGCGAAAGTGGTATGAGCAGTATTTTAAACTTTCCATGAGATTTTAATATCTAGATACAACCTAGAACAGAAGAGCGACGACGGTCAAAACAACACCGTTAACTATGACAAGAAACCTAAACACCACAAACACTGAGGAAAAAATGCTCTTTTCAAAACGCATGGGGAAGGAGAAAATGTTATGGAAACATACAATATTCGGAAAAGCAGTTTCCTACCAATTAGTTCATGCCTTCTGGATTAGATACCAAAAACGCATAACGGTTCGAAGATGTATGCATGGAAACTTACCATGACAATGTACTTTGCACAAACGATTTTGTGGAGACTTCTATTTAGACAAACACGTTAATTCTAACGTTCGACTGCACATCACTTTGCTTAAATGGATATATTTTTTTAGAATATTGTTACGTATATCTTAGTTGAAATATATTTGTTTTAATTTGGTTGTTGGTATATCAGTTTTAAATTCATTTTTATTTTTCATTAAATGCCATTGTAATGTAAATTTATTCAATCGGTTGACCTGAATTTTCTTTGGTAACATGGAATGTTAACGTTGATCCTGACCTTGATTCAGGGTTAGTGGAAACCACGTAAACAGGTTTGTTTATTTGAAATGATTGATTGTTGTCAAGTTCAAGATGGAACTAGTGAATCAGAGGTAAACCACTTTTTATTCTAAAAGTAAAATTATTGGTTCTAATTGGGGTCATGTTAGGATTACGTGATATGAACGACCACGTGATTCCTCGATTTCTCAATTAGGGGATTGTTTCAAAACTGCGCATTAAAATACGATATATTCTTTGTTTTCTTGAAATATTCCTAGTTTTGGGCTTTCACTAATGACGTCAAGTCTTTTTCCTTTGCTGTGGCCAGTTTTTTGAATTCATGTTAACTTTTCTTCATTCAAGTTGGATTTTAAAGGATTAGATCGTATCCCTGGAAATA
The DNA here is from genome assembly GCA_030141615.1 of Unio pictorum. NCBI lineage: Eukaryota > Metazoa > Mollusca > Bivalvia > Unionida > Unionidae > Unio > Unio pictorum. The sequence continues at coordinate 1,131,565 of JARLTB010000042.1, read as the reverse complement.
TTTGATGTAATTCTTGGACAATGACTGTTTATGAAAATATCATTCGAATTTCCAACATCGGAGTATTAATAACTGTGTTTCTACAAGAATCTGTAGATAAGCACAAAACCGACTTCAGCATACGTCATCGTCTTCCATTTGAATTTTCAAACATGACTCGAGCCTTTCATTACTTGGACTTCTGTAATTTAATTCGTGGATTATTACTGGATTATATTTGGATTTGGTAACTTTCCGCGCATCATATGTATCGTTATCTTAAAATTGCCTTATATTGAAACCTACGCGATTCAAAGAGTGGAATGTGATATAAGAATTGAGTTTTCCTTTGAACAGGACATTTATGGTAGCCATAGCTGCACTTAACGCACCAACAAAACATATTCAGAAGCAGACAAATTAAAGAAATGTTTTGCAGACACTAGCAATATTTAGTAGCTATTGCATTGGCAGATGGTCGAACAGAATTCAATCTTGACGGCACCAGAGGCGGTAAGAGGAGCGATCAAAATGAAAATGAAGCAGACATTGCATGTTATCAGAATGAAGCAAATTAGAACCCTAATGCCTCGAATGAGAAGCCATTTAAATCTAGAAAAAACTAATCTAAATCTGGTCACAGAATCAGCGTTTATATATAATTTCAAAATTCTCCTAGATAAAAACCGGTTAAATTTGCACCAATGTTAAAGCATACTATAAACGATGATGATTAGACTTCTGAAAAGATCTGATGATACTATTAAGTTCTTTAACAAATTTGGAAGTATAGATAATATGACACTGGAAGGTCACTGATATTGCATTAAGGAAAAGATCGATAAATTACCGCACTTTCATAAATGATACAGTCACTTGAAATCTGAAACTTTTGGAACCTATGCCGATTACATTGTCTGCAACTGTGTCGAAACTCTTGTCGAATTCTTCTTGTGCAGTATTTGGAGCGTAATTTTGACCATAAACTAACTTTCCTTCCCATAGCATGTATATCAAGGACAGGTGTCAAAAAGCACTGGATTAAATAAGAGTCAAGACACACACAGATTGGGGAACAGATCGGACACACACAGATTGGGGAACAGATCGGACACACACAGATTGGGGAACAGATCGGACGTTCCTGTTCCAGTAATGTAGGTCTTATGTACGACTTGACGGACGCGTGCGTGTCACTTTGTATGCATGTAGAAAATCGCATTATCAAACCTTCAAGCGATCCATCATGTTACTTCAGACGAACGAAATTGCCTTATGAATAATAATATCAAAGTATCTTACAATCAATTGTATCGCGAATATGAGCAGTCTTCTTTGGGCCTAGTTACAAAACCATGAGAGCAAGGACAATAAAAACTTTTCTGGTACGAATTTGCTTAGACTATGAAATAGTAAAATAAATGTACAACATACTGCATAATTATCCCCTTCTAAAGTCACATCCTTGGTTATTAACCCATAATCAGAATTTATATTTAAACTCTGCTAATTAAAGAAGTCTTTAACAATTTCGTTGTTTTTCATAGTTAGGCCAATGACAGCGGAGCCTATCATACGTTCCTGTAAATAGGCGGTTCCAACACATCCAACAAAGTTAGAGCTGCAATTAGAACATCACCATCTGAGCCTAATTTTGGACTGCATACTTTACAGCCAAACTCGTATATCTAAACTCCATTTAAATGGCTAAAAAAACAAATTAAACCATAATCTTTTCTGATTTCCTTTCTCCACTTGTAAAACCTAAATATTCCTTATTTTAACGATACATGATTCGCTCAAATTTGGTATTGTTTGCTGCCTGTACATATTGGAAATACGGGTAACAAAGAGGTTTATAAAGCAGCCAAACTTACCACTGGGATATCATGCCGCAGACATGTAGCATGATGTCCCACCCAGTCACATTATCCTGACACCAGTCCAACCAGTCCTAACACTAACCTCTTAATGCTGAACGCCAAGCGAGGTAGCTGTTAGTACAATTTTTGTAAGTTTTGGGTATGTATGTATGTATGTATGTATGTATGTATGTATGTATGTATGTATGTATGTATGTATGTATGTATGTATGTATGTAGGTAGGTAGGTAGGTAGGTAGGTAGGTAGGTAGGTAGGTATATGTATGTATGTATGTATGTATGTATGTATGTATGTATGTATGTATGTATGTATGTATGTATGTATGTATGTATGTATGTATGTATGTAGGTAGGTAGGTAGGTAGGTAGGTAGGTATATGTATGTATGTATGTATGTATGTATGTATGTATGTATGTATGTATGTATGTATGTATGTATGTATGTATGTATGTATGTATGTATGTATGTATGTACGTACGTACGTACGTACGTACGTACGTACGCACGCACGCATGTGTGTGTGTGTGTGTGTGTGTGTAGGTAGGTAGGTAGGTAGGTAGTTAGGTAGGTAGGTAGGTAGGTTGGTAGGTAGGTAGATATACATGTAGATATATAGGTAGGTAGGTAGGTACAAATATATGTATGCGTTGTTATAAATATGGATCATGTAAACATAGTTTTTAAAACAATTATGTTTGGAAGTCACGCTGATGTGTACCATTACAGACCACGGTAATTCACCCATACCCTTTGCCTCATCAGTGTTACATCATAATGAGGCTTTATATCAGATCTCGTTCATGCAAAACACTGTGTTAAGAACAACATTATTAAAGTATCAATGTATAAGTCATGTCTTGTGACGGCAGTCAATTATGACTCTGTACAAGAAAAGTTGTTTAAAGGCAAATAACAAATTATATGATCACATCCAAATCTTCCCATAGTTTTGGTAAATCGTCCAAGATTTAGTAATGTTTAGGATAATTTTTGTTTTGATACAATGGTATAACTGGTAGTCGGAGCTTGGAATGTATTACTTGACTTCATAGATAAACTGAGTCTTATTTCTATGACACTTTCACCAGCTCTTCCTGATTTTTCAATTGAAAAAAATTTACGTATTACCTGCCAACACAATCTAAGAATATTCTTGAAAGTGTTCAATGTAAAATGTAGATGAATGCAAAGTATAAGAAGAGAGCATATGATGGGTTAGGAAAAAGTGTAAATTAACCAAAGAGTTACAAAAATTTGAATTCGTCAATTTATAAACAAACTGAAGTGAAAATCGCTGTTTCTCAATTCAAATAATTGTTTCGTAAAGACACAAAGAAAATGTAGTCAACGGTATTGATGAAATCCAGACAGGATTGCCCATATACTTTGGAGTATGAGATTATTAAGCACAAAAAAAACATTGAAATAAATCTAACGTGGATATAAATCAATATTTCCGTAGTACACACATTCATTATACCCGATGGGGATCCGCCTGACTGATAGACGCCTTCTAATTCATATAAGTCTACACGAAACAGTTTTTGCTTTTGCTCCAGAGGCTTACATTCCTTAAAAAGTTGATATCGCGTTATCTGTTATTTTAATTCTTTCTGGAATGACTTAATGCAATGCGAAAATAATGCATTGGGCAGTACTTATTTAGATACAATTTGTATATCATATCTGGATTGAATTGTTAACGTAGCTCACATGTCCCTACGATGTCTGCAGTGTGGCAGTTTGTAGTGATGTTTAGCTCTGGGGCATCATGTTGCAGATACATAGCTTCCTGTCCCACCCAGTCTCATTATTAGGACACCAGGCCGACCAATCATAACAGTAACATCTTAATGTTGAGTGTATAGCGAGATACAGTTTGCTGGCCTTGAATTTAGCTAACATTTTGCCAAATACTGATACATTATAGCAACGAGATGTTCCAGAGCATCTCGATAAATAAATTGGTTGATGATGGAAGCACAACGAAGTAGAGAGTCAGACGCATACCACCCCGACCCCAAAAGTCATTGTTTATAACGTCCATGTCACTCAAGTCAATGGTTTGCATATCTTGGACGACAGCAGTTACACAAAGAAATGAAGAATAATTACAATTTAAAAAAACAACAATATATTAATTTGGCAATCGCAACCACTATGCGGGAGATTCCATGAAACCCTTTCCAAATGCAGAGAAGCAAACTCCATAGTTGTGATATACACACAATCCACACATTGTGTAATCGTCCAACGTGTCGCTGTGATCAGATGTAGGAAGACTGAGGTTATTTGTGCCGATATTAACTCAGAGTCACAGTTTATATAAATCTGCAGATTCCTTTCTTACGGATTATTCAGATTCGAAGTCTGCATCTTACAAGATTCTCGTACAATCTTTTATATTACAATAAAGGAAGAGTTTACTACACTTGCTACGGTGTTCTTACCCAATTAGACATTTTTTTGGATGTTGATAAAGAGAGTCTTTGCACTGTGATAAAATCGATGCAGCAGTGTATGACTTATAAATATAAAGTCTGCAGCTGAACGTGCCATTGCGAATAGTTTAAGTCATTTTTGCTGGCGTTACAGGATATTTAGAGGATGAACTATGTTTTATATGAGGTTTTGCATATATGAGGCATGAGGTATTGCATATAAAACATAAACAGAAACCTCTTTTTAAAGATGCATTATATTAATGTTACAGCGTAAGAATGCATACGCAGTTTCGATGAATATTCCTCTACATGTTGAATTCATTATGTCGCAGAACTATGAGAATGACTACGTCTTTAAAAATACAAGCCCGTTGCTTCATGGCGGTGCTAGTGTAATCTTAAATGAGGCAACCGACAAAGTTTGTGCAACGATTCTTGAGATAAATTGTATTAAAACGCCAGCGTGTGTTTTATGCTGAGCAGTAGTATGGGAACAATTATGACAATTGGTGGTTTGCATTGCGTGTTCTTGTTCGCGTGTACGATAATAATGTTTACTTCGAAAATATAAACAACATCTGTGTGATGTTAAGTTTTCTAACTAGATCCTCCTGTACAAGTTAACGACTCCATATGTTTGACAGGCTTACTTCTAATATCGCACATCAATGTATTTGTTTCGAATTAACGGCCTATGAGACAATAACTGTGAGACGTGAGAGGTAAAATATTGATTTTATTATTGCTGGACACTTCTTAGTCGGGGTATCATTACACGTGGATTTAATATTTCGCATGAATGTATACTGGCGTAGTAAGTAGGAGATTATAAATGTCCATACAGATGCTTGATACAAGTAGTTAAGCACACAACAGCTGCTTACGGACTACGATTCTTACTGCAATATAATCAACGAGAAACTGCAGCGAACTATCATGTCAGAGCCAGGCAAACATGAATATCTCATATGTAGTTTACGTGAACGTCAAAGATCTAACTGTTTCCGTGGACGAGCCTGAGGTTTAAACAAAAAAGGTCCACGTTAAATCAAAAAGATGTGATAGAATGGCCGAGCTACCAATATTGTATTGTGTCCAGGACTCGATTAATGTGTTTATTAAATCGCTCGAGTTTTCGGAGTAATGGATCGAACTAGGGCTTTCTTATTCGCTGATATGATTATGACCAATTAGTGAGTATTCAGCGTCCATTCGTTACTAATATGTGATGGTCTCTTATTAGCTGGCAAAGTACACGAATACTGTCACATCTATGGTGCGTATAGAAGAGCTGCACACCAAACATGCAATTAACATTTGCAATTCAAAAAAGTTATACAAAACTCCAAGTGGTGCTTCGTAACCTTTTCCATGATACGAATTTACTAGTACCAAATACCAGTCCGATATCAACAAAATGGAGGCAACGATGCATAGTTGACTCCACCACCATGAGTAACAATATCATGGGACCGATTATCTCAGAACTAGGTAATGGCGAGATTATATCTAGCCCGAAAACAACAAATGGTCGATTTATATTTTCTAGACATTTGTATCATTTGAATATTCTAATTGTTGTTTATAGACATAAACGTTACATCTTAATGGATCTCAAGCATTAATGGTATTTATTCATCTTCTATAATGTATAATAAAAGTATTGACACCTATTGGTAGACATATATAACATGTGCCATACGCAATAGTGCTAGAGTATCAATTAATAGTAGGAAAAGTAGTCGATTGAGATGAAATATCGTTTGATGAACTCATCTTTTATCTGGAAGGCTACTTAACCCTCATGCGTGTTTCAATATAAGAATAAATCCTCCGATCTTATGAGTTGTCGATTTTTGGCAGCGTAATGAGGTTGTGGAGAATGCTGGGGATATATTTTGGCTACCGTTGCATACGTGTCCATTTAGGACTTCTCGCGGCGGTACAAAGCGGTTTCAATACCATTAACAAGCTTTACTCCATTGATACTGAGGATAAGACGATTAACACGATTTGGTACTGTTTCAGCTGAAATGAAAAATCAGGCGGTTTTGCATGCGTACGCGTGTCATTTAAAGACAAAGGCATGGAGTATAAAGATTTGACCTTCGAATATATTAAGAACTCAATCACTTTTAAATGCTACCAACTCATGATGAACTTTATATCTCACGGCATGGGACCTATCTTTGATTCTGTTTTCAGATAATCGTTTCCGCTGCGGCATTCTTTGTACCATGTCAGTACAATAAATCAGTTACAATTTATTAGTTTCTACTCCTTGTTGTATCAAGTTCATGGACGTCCAACCCAGCATATTACCATTGTAATAGTCATGCAATTTTTGCACAGTTAGTAACGCGAATCCTACAGGAATCGTTTATAGTGTACCAGTTACAGATATGATACAGGGCATTCATCATGTATCATATCAAGTAGAGCATCTGTAAAGATCAGCAAATGTGATACAACGAATATTGTATGCGATCAAGATGAATTCTACTATGCTTGCTGTAGTCTCAAGAGAATTAACTACGATAATAGTACCAAATAATTGTGATCAATACATTAGCTATGCGTAATATTGGATTGTCTTATAACTTTCAAATTAATCGTTTCTTCCAGCAGGAATAAAATGGGTAAAAAACTATGCGAAATATTCTCTCCTTAGAACATTGTTCGTCGAATGTATTATTCAACATCTTAATCGCCTAACTGAGAGGAATGTTGTTAAAAGCAGACTTAAATTATTATTGTAGTTAATATTTTCTACTTCATGCTATCTACATTTAACACGGTATCAATCTTTCATTCGAATGAACACAACAGTTTCATTTACATATAATATCGTGATCAGTGTCGGAAATGGTTTTTTTTATATCGTTCTTTATCGTCTTGCTCGTCACGACCCTTTGGTTTTAAATATATTTTAACAATTACAACATGTGGACTATTTCAACGGAAAACGTGTTTAACAGACTGATTATGTATTTCTCCTCTTCTACAAGATGTATCTAAATAATGCGAATCTAAAGAATCAGATATCACTTTAGTGATCACACTTGTAAGATCCTTTAAATTTTATCTTATAAATAGTAAGAAACGAGTGCTTAAAGCAGTTTTCACCCCGTACAATTCTGAAACAATCAGTACACATGTTCCCTGTTGCAAGTATATGCTCTTAAAAAATACAGATAAGACTGAAAAACAAAAAGCTTTTGTAAAATTAATTGTTTTCCCTAAAAAACAAAGTACAATTTATAACAAGGAAATTACGGTTTTGCGAATTAAATCCTAAAATATCCTAGAATCACATACTCAAGTCCTACTAATTTAAAGTCCTGAATGAATTCAGTAGAAGTCCAAATTAAACCCAGAAATGAGGGTGATAATGTGTATGTGGTAGCTCGTGGAACGTTGACATGCTAACAGTTTTTTTGTTGAATCACAGTATAATAATTCCAGGTTTGAGCGCACTATAAATTCCAATGAATGTCTCTGTCCATCCGATTTATCAGAGCATTTTTGTATTTCCAGAGAGAATTCAATGATTTAACGAATCAAATTTCAGACTAAAATTAATGGTCACAACATCATATATTACAACTTGACTGTGCTAGATAATTTAAGCACGAATGAAAAATCATCTCAATTACAAAATTATCTAGTTTTCAACTTGACATCAAGTCACAGTTAGCATTTTATTAACAATAAGACAACTACTACCTGATCAAAAATTAACCTGCTAGAATTTTACATTTACAAAATAAAAATATTAAATATTAAAAACTAGAAAATGAACTATGTAAAATACAGTAAGGAAATTCCAAAACCTAGACATAGACCTACATAAATGTATTTATCTCTAATGATAATAGCTGTAATTATAACCCATACACATATAGAATAATTTAGCTACGTATTAGTTGTTTGCAGGACAATGAAATTTCAGGTGAAGCAGAAAGGAACTCATTTGTGTAAAAGTTCAAGTCCAACATACAATGTTACATTACAATAGCATGTAATGAAATTTTAAAAACATAGAAACAATCTCATAAACAATGCAAAGTATATTTACATAATATCTTGTATATACTATTAGAAGATGGGACATCAACGGTTTCAAAGATTAAAGGACCATTACTGTCTAAATTTTATATAACCTTTACTTTATAAATTGGATTTGAAATGTCGAAAAATCTGAAATAAAGCTTGTGTTCAATGAGAAAAGGTTGGAGATCGTGTTAAAAGACAATAAAATCCTTCTAAATTAATTTAAGCAGCATAAATTGCGAATAAACATCAAGATAGAAGTGTCCGTTAACGAATCTGAAGATAAACCCAAGTATGCTCTATTTTAAAAATTAAACCTTCCCTTGTCGAAAAAGTTCGCAAATATCAAGCTCTTGATGGGACGCTTCAGTGAGATCGCGCACTTTATGATGCTCTTTAAGAATGATTAATTAAATCATTATTATATCCGATTAGTTTAAACAAATCCGTGTGAGGTAGCTTGCGCACGTGAAAAGAAGTTTTTAAATTTAATTACATTGATAACCACTGAACACCAAGTACGATGAATATTTCTTAAAGTATGTGTATCGACTCCATTAAATACAGCTTAAATATGACATTTTTCACTGATCAATTTAAGTATTTGTGTATATCTCTGAGTAACATAAATCACGTCTGTATTTTTATGTCGGCCTCGTGAAAATATCCAAGCTGGATTTGGTTGTTTGTCCAGCATCTCATCATCATAAACAACTAAATTATACCAAAAAAAAACCCGTCTAAATCGTCATCATATGGAGCTTCATCAATATCAGTGAAAAAAACAAATATTATCATCACCGTCTTCATTGTCCGTTCTCATTACAATCTTTAAGCACATCGTAGCATCTTGAATCATCGACTGACGGAGCTACTAAATATAATTTATCTATCTGAGCCGTATCCATATTAGCATAAGTAATAATTACGTCTTATCAGACTCAGATGGACCTATGGTAATGTCTCTGACAGGATTCGGAAGCGCTGGATGATTTTTGAATGGTTCTTGTTTTCCTGTGGCTGAAACATCAATGACATTCGTGTTGTACAAAAATAATACATAATATGAATTTACATTGTGTTTGATGATGCAGAGCATTCACCCCCACAAGTGTATAATAACAATAATAATAATAAAAATAATAAAAAGGTGAGAAAACGGCAATCCTCTGCAGCTGAGATATTCCTCTTAGTCGAGACAATGGGATATAAACTAAGTTTGACCATATCGATAGATAAACGATGATCCGAACAACTGTTACAGAAATTATTAATCCTTGAGTTGAATAAATTGTCGTTGCATTACCTAGCATCCATGGAGTTTAATCGTATACGTGTATCTGGTGGGCAATAACAATGGTACGGGTAGATTTGGAAATTGTTCTTAATGTAACAAAAATAATTGTTGCTGAAGTGTATCACGAACTATCCTTCTACTTGCAACATTCAAATCATCTGGTTTCCATTAATTCCAAAAATCGTTTATATGTTTTCAGAAATTATACCACTTTTCACATTGAATTTTATTCGGTTGTAGTCTGATCAATTTCTTAAACTCCCTTAATTCTAGATCAAGCATTCTATTAACATAAGATATTTCTTCATAACAATCTACAAATATCTTCAGTCTTTTATGTGGAGACCAATCCCAGTATGTTTTGTCAATAAGCAAGAAATATTTGTAATATATCCTTAGATACTGAGCATATTTCATCCCAAATGATGATGCTTGGGATATATTATTACCCATTCGTTCCGAAGTCCATTTATCTCCTTTCAATCTACATAATTGGTGATAAGTGCATGATTTAACTCCTCGTTCGCTCATTTTTCGTTCGAGTCTATGTGTAAGGGCTAAAAGGATCATATCTCAATTTCGATCTATTTCGATCGCACGAGTTGTTTTACCAGAATCTCCAAGCCCATTAAGCTAAATTGTTTAATGTCTACTCACATGATCATACACTGATTGTGCAGCCGATAGTTTAATTGTTTGATTGATTTTATAATATATTTCCTTGATTTAACGTCGGCAGGTTCAGAATAATTGAATATATGTTTTTGTTTTATTACCCATTTACCCCATGATGCTTAGGTAAAATATTCAATTTTTCCAAAAGTCCGGAATATTTCTTACTGATATAAAAGTAATCCGTAGCGACTCTAACAGCAAGCTCAGGTAATATATTTAACATCGATAATAAATTTATCGAGATCTTAAATAAGTATACTGCGGCGACTAGCTATCAATGTATATAACACTTCAACCTAATTTACTTCCGAGAGACAAGTATGCGTTTTTTCGACTTACAATAACATTTCTTTTCGATACATCGGCGATAATAAAATCAAGTTCAGAATCGTCCATAATTAATCTTGTATATAGTCGTTTATGTTCATACCATCCTCTTTACGTGAATTTAACAATTATTCTCCTCCCAAGATCTTTTGCGGTTTCATTTTCAAAATCGGTTATGTTAGGATTTTCATCATCGGAATATTTCTTTTGCCGCGGTAACCAAAACCTCTTTCTGCGGAAGATATGATATAAATGCTTCATTTATTTCATAAAATATCAGTAGTTTTGGTTAATCATATATGGTAACAATACAGTAGGTATCGATCTATTTTCTGAAAAGTGTCTACCACAGCAGACATAATAAATCGGATGAAGATCTTTAGCAAGCTCCAATGAATCAATATAGGTGAATCCAATCAAGTCAAACTCAGCTAATGGTCCGTTTATCGCAATTCTGGTCATGTCGTGTGTTGGATGTCAAAATCTTTTAACATATTCCGACCATTCACTCTTTTGACAAAGACTTCCTGGATAACACGCTGCCATATCAACTGAGATAACAACTTTATATAATTTTATTTAGTATTCCGCAATCCGCCGTGTCAAACGCAGAAACTTCCCTGCACGTATTAAATAAATTCAAATCGTGTTGGTTTCCATGCATTTTATTTTTCTCTTGCAAACTGAGCAGCGACTGACTGAAGGGTAATAAAATAATTTAGCAATTGTTCAATACTGGCAGATATTCTGAACGATAAATATCTCCATTATGTTGTACAAATTGATCACAGTTTTCATTATCAGAACCTGAACACAACCACACGGATACAGGATCGCTTTGATTTATTTCTCAAATGAAATATATCACCATCATATTTTCTTAGGGTTCGGTTGCGTGAAAATATTGTTGCTGCAATAATCCTTTATATTTATTCTTCGATTCGTACGAAATATCTCCAGTTATTGTTTTATTATTGTTGGAAATTTCAGTTTCTTTTGCAGCTCAGCGACATCTTCAATAGTTACTCCAATGTCTTTAACTGTTTCTGCCCAATCTTCTATTATTTTATCTATTTTATCTTTTAGAACGTTACCAAGTATTGCGTTTGTGAAGTGTTCAATTACTCGTTAGGCCACAATTTATTTTTGAAAATGTCATCGGTTTCAGATCCTGAACGCTGGGTTTATCTTTCAGCGGATATAGCCAATAAATAACCGCGATTACAGGATACGCTCGTTCATAATAGGCTTTCTCAATACCAATCAGTATTCATGGTTTGGAATTTTTACTCAGTAGAGCAATTAAATTTCTTTCATTACGACGGACAGGATCACCTTTGTGACGGATAATACAAGTATTATTATCTCTTTCTTATTATGAAATAAATGTCATTCTGACAATATATGTAGGATCGCGTAAATAATTAATAGTCGTCTCCACTTGTTGGTCGTTCATTCTAGCATTGATAACTTCGTCAACACCTTGGGTGCTGTGTAGGATTTTAAATGTTGACCACACATGATATGCACCATCGTTGCAAAATTCTTTCTTGCTGCCACGAATACTTTCAAATCAGTTTATTCATCGGATAAAACAGAGCTCGTATTTGCCAGTCATGTGTTTTTCAGTCAAGGTATAATCTAGATTTAGAAGGTTATTCTTAATCGCTGATAATAACTCATCCATGTTATAATTAAGACAAAAATATATTTGAAGTGCAGAACTCTCATTGTCGAGGTTTGGTATTCAAATCCCATGACACGATATATTGTTGATGGTTGCTATATTTTGCGATTTTTGTATTTAATATCTGGGGGTTAACCCCAAGCTCAAACCTCAACCCAAAAATGTATACACCCTTCCACCATGTCAGCACGGGGTTGATTATGGTGGGTGGGTGGGAGTGCATACATCTGTTGAACGTAGAGAAACCCCCTTAGTGTAAGTTAGTTAAGATTGTATATTAAACTTCCTAAGGATATGTTAATTAAGATTATATGTATTGTGCCGTCCTTAGAATTAAGATTGTATATAACGCTATAAACACCCTTCAATATTATATATATAAGGCTGTTAATACGCCCCGATACTGCATATATAACGTTGTAAATACGCTTCAAATATTTTATTTAATTTTAAATATATATAATATTTATACAAATGAACTACGAAATTACTGATGATATTATTTCTGCAATTAAGAAATTAAAGCCGAATTGAATCATTACAGCAATGAAGACATGATGGTCGATTTATAATACCAGCCAAATATCGATTAATTAAGATTATCGAACTACTTATATTTAAATCTTTGGCAACAGGGCAAAATAGAGAAGTTGAAAATTTCGTCTCATTTTCATTAGCGAACGAAATCTTTATATCAAAACAATTTTACGAATACGAAGCAGAAAAACGTGTCAATATTCTGCTAATAATATATTTTGTTCTGTTTTTCAGTAGCAGTTTTTATTATTTTAGTACTATTTACCCTATTAATCTGAAGACATTCTTTCAAATCGCCAACTTCGACTCTTTATGATTAAAATTCTTTACGATTTTTCGTAGAGATTCAAATTTATATTCGCATTTTTTAAATCAAACAAAATGTCCGCTCTTGTTATTAAGTTTGAAATGTATTCTTGATAATAACGTATTATGACAACGTAGATAAACTGGATTAATGTCTTTTCGTACAAATATCCAGGACGTACTTAAGGTGCAAGAGTATAAAGAAAATATCCTTGCAGCGCTTTATTTTATTCTTCACGATTCGCTTGATGTCTGTTATATCTTAATCAAAATTGACAGTGATCCTTGATGTTATATTTACAATTCCTGGTGAAATATGACAACCTTCACTATATGGATCATTGTCATATTTGAGAGTATTTGCTGGTAGAGCTATTAGTTTCCATGACTCAAGGAGTTTAGGGGATGTATTCTTCTTTGATATCAGTGACTAATTTTTTAGTTCGTCGATGTTAGCTATCGATTGTACAAATGTTGGTATGTCTGCTTCAGTTATTTTATATAATGTTTGGCAAATAATAGTTTGGTTTTATCGTTTCATCAAATAATGGAGTACTAAATGGACCTTTAACACTAACACCTTCATGCTCAGTAACAAATGCTGTTTCAACGATACTTTAATTAATAAGTTCGAGATCTTATCTAACTTGGTTTAGATGCTGTATTATTTCAATAAGCCGTTTTGTATGACATCATTATAAAGTTGAGATAACGAAGAAAACAAATTTTGCAGATCGTTTAGTGATTTGTATTAGTCATACCTAATATGTCTAGAAAAAGTTAACATTGATATATCTGTCAGCAATGTTTGGTTTTAATTCATTCCTAATAATACATTAATACACCCACCATAATCCATCCGACGCTATAAAATATTCCGCTGGACCATAACATTTCCTATAGCGATATGTTCGATAGTCTGCAAGCTTAACAAGTACTTTTGGTCCGTTGTTTATTTTTCTGGAATATCAGTTGGAGCTTTGGCGCTAAATTTAGAATTGGTCGAACTTGCTATCGTCGTTTTTTGTGTTGGAGTTGTATTAACGAAGATAGGCTGCAGTATTTCTTGCGATGTAGACATTACTAGTATTATTATTATTATTATTATTAGTAGTAGTAGTAGTAGTAGTAGTAGTAGTAGTATTGTTGATGTTGTTGTTGTTATTATTATTATTATTATTATTAGTAGTAGTAGTAGTAGTAGTAGTAGTAGTAGTATTGTTGATGTTGTTGTTATTATTATTATTATTTTCTAAATTAGGCGTAGATTCTAATATAGTTATTGTCTCGTTGTAAATCTTAATCATTTATGTGAACTCAGTATCTGAGATTATTACATCACTAAGCCTGATGATATCAACTAAGATATTTAAAGTGTGCTATCGTCACTGTAAGCATCTTTTTAATATACTCATGTCATTTGGTATTTGTATATGTAGATTTGCTTGTAATGATATTAAGGACATCATAAATTGTTGTTGCAGCTGAAACACAAATTGTTACAACTGTTGGTGATGTCATTGTTTTCTTTTTATAGCAATACCCCGGTTCCAGCGATAACAGCTGACGAAGAATATAACATTATATCAACGACAACTACATGTATGCGATGTTTTTAATTTTGCTGTCTATTCATAAACTGTAATGTTTAGTTAAGTTAGCCACTCACGCACTTAATTGTATTTGTACTGATGCACTTGTATTGGGCAGCTCATTATACGAAAAAGGCGGTAGTTCAGCAACTAAATCAAAACATCAATAATAACTCAAGCCGAATTTTTGTTTCTTCGTGTCCCATTTCAAATGTTACTTGGTCGTTTTACTTCAATAGCACTAACATAGATCCAGAAGATCATGTTAGTGAATAACGCCGTGCAGTTGTAATAGATACCGTAAATACTTTAACACCTAGTACTGAAAACCTGTATGTACCAATAACCTCAGCGCGATGTTTAATGGATTTCTAAGTGGCGACCATAATACTGATCACGGCGCTACCAAATATACTACGTTGTCGGTGACCTTTTTTATGTCAGAGAGTTTAGTATTTATTTGTATTTACCTTTTTGTTTAATATTGCTTCAGCTTTTTATCTTCCGTAAATATCTACCATTATATTTAAGATCTGCTTGGTTGATAAAGATACAGCATTGAGCACATCGATTACTTCAAGGCCACATATTGGCGGATCAGCGCAGTACTTTGTACTATGCAAACATATTTTTAAAATTATTTTGGTGGTGCCAGTCTACACGAATAAAAATAAACAATTCCACGTGGATATATCGCGGGAGCTTAAGCGACCCTATGAGTAGCAGGGCCAGAGCCTTTATCGATATTAATAATACCGGTTTCCACATTCTTTGGTTGTTTTGGTAATTATCACGCATCAAAGAACCTCTGAAATTTGAGAACCATCAGCTCCATTCGCAACTATCTTTCGGTTGATGCCACTAAAACACTTGTGTGTTCATTAGTACATTCAAGACTGGACTACTGTAACTCAATTATGTCTGGTTCGTCTCAATATCTACTCCAGAAACCTCAAAAGGTTCAGATCACAGCTACTATGATCATCGTTAGAGTACCACGATCAGAGTACACATTCCTGCTGCTCAGTACACCATACTGTTAAAATATATATCCATTCGATCCAGAATCAAACACAACATTTGCTTTATGTGCTACGTTTCGCTGACGGACTCCAGTCCAACATACCTATCTGGCCTCACCCATGTGTATACACCAGCAAGATACTTACGCTCCTCTTCTGAAAATCGTATACTCATTATTCCCACTCTGAAAACGAAGTCATATGGACAACTTTCTTTTGCATACCGTGGCCCAGCAACGTGGAATGAATTGCCTATGGATATTAGACACAAAGACACAGTGATCCATTACATGAATGCTCCTAAAACACAACTTTTTCGACTGCAGGGACAAACTTAAAGACCTAATAATGTTTCCTACCTTACATATTTCAGCATTTTAAATGTTTTTTAATTGCATGGTGTTTTTTATGGGTTTTTTTAAATTCATATCATATTTTTGATGTTGTAAACCGCTTAGAGCTTCTAAAGATTTAGCGCTATATAAAGTCCGCATAGTAGTAGTAGTAGTAGTAGTAGTAGTAGTAGTAGTAGTAGTAGTAGTAGTATATTTACTATATTTTGTATCACAATTTCAATAACAGATTTGATCTTTTTCCATCTTAGAGATTTGTAGAAATCAAATTTGGACCTATATATTGGCACTTCAAAAATGTATTTCTTTTCATATAATCTTGCTGAATCAAACACTATTCATTCTTGCAAAACATCAGAAGAAAAATTATTTATATTATTGGGTTCATTTGTTTTCGGGTGTATATATTTATTTAAATTATTATTCTCTGGGATTACACCGTGCTTAACATTAATTTGGAATAAATGAATTCAGACAAAGGCACTAGAGACTTGATAGTATTGAATTAATTAGAAGAATGTTATCACCCCAGCCTACATCAGGCCACTTGAACATTCAGTAATACAGGCATATAAACACCTTCCTCGCTTGATCTTGTTTGGAATAACGTTATAATTTAATTTTAACATTATTCTTTGGTACGTACGATAAAACATTCAGTAAAATTTCACATTTAATTGGCTACACGATAAGTTCTTTATAACGTTCCACTTTGTATTATGCTCCGAAAAAATTATTTGTTAAATTTTACAAAGCGTGTTGGTTTTCGATTTTGTATTAATTAGTTTAACACCATAAGGTCGTCAGAGTTTATAATGCTAGAAATTAGGATATCTAAAATGCAAAGGAAATGCGTCATTTCCTTTACTAGTTTACCATGTAAATGATTATAGTTAAGGAAAGGTTTCTTAGATAGTTTTAACAGTTTTGAAAGATCTATTGGGTTAAATGGTATATATCTATATATATATCAATAGCGTGCAATTCAGTTTTAATTTTCATGGCTACTCAGTTAAAGTTAGGGTTTGGAAGGAGACTCGGAATAGTATACCTATTTTAACAATATAATTTATCTTGTTACTCTCAACACTAATCAATATATACATTAACATACACCATTTATGTTCCTCGTTGATCTTGAGGATATATATATATATATATATATATATATATATATATATATATATATATATATATATATATATATATATATATATATATATATATATATATATATATATATATATATATATATATATGTGTGTGTGTGTGTGTGTGTGTGTGTGTGTGTGTGTGTGTGTGTGTGTATTGGGTTCTTTTATCTGGTCGATATGAAACCTGTTATCACTTTTAAATGATCATACATCTAACCTTATGTAAGGCATTAAATAGCCTAATTGTGCTAGTTTGCCGTAAAAATACAATCAATCGCTAAACGCTAAACTCTATACGAGATGACTCAATGCTATGGTAAGGTGAATGATGGTCATTCACAAACTCTACAAATGATGATTACCAACATCGAACATCTGTTAGGCAAATGGAACAAAAAAGATAAATAGTTTAACTCGTATGGATTTCATTCAGAATCTGTATTCATGGTACGGTATTAAATGGAAAAAAAGTATTCAAACGTGATAGGAAAAATGGAATGCGACGATGAAAGGTAGAAGCCTATATAAGATCCAAATCAGTGTAAATAGACAAAACGATACCGGAATCTCCGCAATCATTACGATTTGACTGTAATTAATAGGATACGACATGGAATAAGTCGTTTTGTTGGATGCACAGGATAAAAACTTAAATGTCGCAGTATGAACGGCAAACTCTTTCTGCTTCATGAAACAATTTTACATGTAAATATATGCTATAAACTTGACCAAGAAAGTAAGGAGTTTTAAGAACAACCAAAAACATTTATTAACGAAGCACATTCCTTGAAGCTAGAAGCATAAGTATGCAAGCTATATACATCATTCTTTTGCCATAAATAGAAACAATAGGAAAAGGTAAAATATGTTAAAGAAACAAGGGTACAATATCAAGGTCTAGGACTTCAACGGATAGAGGCGATAAAGTTTCAAGAACTAAAGCTAATCCCGCCGCACTCACTAAAGACAATATTCAGTTTATGTTCAGAGACAGCACAGTCCGCTATAAACGAAGTATCATCCAATCTACTACACCCTAAACAAAAACAGTATACACGGGCAAACAAATACCTGAGCAAATAAATCAAGGAATGTCAATTGTGTACATTAAAGCAAAGATATAAAGTTAGATGTTCATCCTTTTTTCCACTCTAGCCGTTTGGTTCGCCATGTCGAGGAGAAACCTACAGTGAGTGAAATGAATGGCCTACGGATAGACCTTTCACACAATTGCCAAATGTACCCTGCTAGGCGTTACATTAGATTAAAGTGATTCGTCTCCATAATAGTGTCTAAGCTTGTCGAAGAGAAGATCTGGTGTCAGCGAACTAGACTATGTGTAGAAAAGAAGACACAATACAGAGCAAAAGGATATAAACCTAACAATACAAACAATAAGAATATAGTAAACAATAAGCTATATTGTTTTCGGGCCCTATAAATATAATAATACAATGAGAGGCAGAAACCTTAGGGGTTGCTGATATCTAAGGTGCAAGCAATGAAGCATACTCCTTATGTTTATATGGAACAGATACTAAATAAACTTGACAGGAAAAACGGGACGATATTTGCATTACCAGACGCAGTATAGTTGAAACTTATAAGTCAAAAAACTAGATATGCTCATTGTAGAGGAGCGAACGTATCATACATAAGAATGTGACCGCAGAATGGAAAAGAGCATTATAATGCATTTGACAGAGCGATAAAAAGCAGAGAAGGAAAGCTCTTCTAGAGCAAGCAGGCATTTCACAAGCTACCGAACGTGACATTCCTGAGATACATAACTTCAAGACGGAAAATACATTTACCTATATCATCATAAGAGTTTACCAATCAGGGCCAACTCATTCATTACGAGAGACGCCATGGGTGTTTTGACTTCGAAACTATGCATACCTCAAGGAAATTAACGAATCATTAATCTACTTGCAAGAGAACCATTGCTTGTCAACATCACATAAAAGCACTTCAACACAACAAATGTGCTTGTGGATTTGGGTCATCTTGTGGATATCATACACGAAACATGAATCAAAAAGCACATTTAACCTAAAATGAAAATACGCCGTTTTTTTTATTAAATCAAAGCTACATTGAAATTTGAGAATAAACTTCAGGAAGACTTTAAAGAAGACAACTATAAGAAGGAAAAGAATCAAGTGAAATTTATATATTTACTTTGAATGTTCACATGTGACTAGCATCCCCATCCCTAATACTTGCTTGTTTCAAGTGTGTAAAGGAAAATTTGCAGAATGTATTTTAGATACTACCCAGGAAAACTGGAACTAAGAAGATATTCTACCTTATTGACTCTATACGATCCAGTTACGACTCACAACTTCGTGAAAAACGAAGGACAATTCTTTCTTTTAAAATTTGTCTTAGAACAAGGCCAGAGAGTCCCAATCGATATGAACGGAGACAAACTACTGCGCGTCATGAAAGTATAGAGTTAATGCGAGATTTAAAACTGGTTTTGAAACATTGTGGTCCTTTCTAGATGGCAACAAAATATCTGAACAATGATTTATTAATAATTTCAGTAGTTATACTCATTTTTTTTACTTGAAAATCATGAAACGAAAGCTAGTGCTTTTGAACGTTTTAGAAGAAAATTGAATCGATATGGTTTAGAAGTTATCACAAAAAGAACCGTATCGGAAGCCATGACACTACAAGTATTATAAACTAATTTGCATGCACTCGAATATGGTGATAAATGCACAGAAGTGAGGTTTTAATATTCTCCCCAAAATAATGATATGTATATTTTAATTTCCTTTGTGTGCTTGGCCATCGCACATTAATGAGGTTTTGTGTGTACATGTACTTGCTTTATGTCATTGCTATAAAATCACATGAATGTGAGGTATAGATCAAACTGGTACAATTACTTAAAATAACTGATTGATGTCGTTTCAGAAAATGTTAATGAGTGTTAATTTATATAAGAATAAAGCAGAAAATTATTCTGAAAGTTTATGTCAGATATAATTTGATAATAATAACTTAATTTATAAATTGTAGTTAAAAAGGGATCATTGACATCCTGGTCTATAATTCTGCATGATATCAATGGGATACGTAAAGACTATTGGTACATTAGTTCATTCAATACTATCACGAACTGTACACCAGTACATTCAAGACTTTAATTTCATTCGTAATATTCTAGAATTGTGTCCATAGTGACCTACCTTGATGAATAAATGGTGGAACATTTGGTAAATGTTGATAATGCAGCTGTTGACTATTCCTCGACTCACAAAAGTTTCAAAACTGTTAGCAAAACATCCCCACAATTTAATAATATTAGCACAACAGCACATTCGTGATTATAATTCATTTGGAACACCTCTGGAATTTATTTGGAATACTTGATACATTTGGACTTGTGTTAGAACACTTATGACTATCTGGGATTAAATTCACAACACTTTAATACTTAAATTAATCCAACTATTGTATACGGTACGTATATGAGTAGTCAATCTCATCAACCACCGTTTTAAAATAAATTAAAATTATAATAACCTTACATAACTATATTTATAAAGAGCACAACATTCCAATCCTCCCTGCTCGTCAGTAAGGACTTGTCACTACATATATTAACAATCAACTAATTGGGAAAACTCGAAATTACAAATCAAATGCCGAGATACGTGTATAACAGCAAACATACATACGAATACATTAATCTTATTATGTTATTGGTTCCTTAATATGTAAAGGTGTATCACAAAACTCGAGTATTTCCATTCCCGCATATGGCGGGCCGCAAAATCAGTAGTATTTTACATTTGATCATACATGTCCTTTAAACCACGATAACAATGTTAACAATAATATATAAACGTTTATATTCTTTCTGTCACTTGTTCCTGGTCTGGGATCAATCAGAAGTGCATCCTCTCTGCAAATGATCCACAAACCCTTACCCATGCAAAATTAAAGAGTACATGCATAAGATGGCCCTAAGTCAAAACTAGCGGGCCTGTTGCACAGGGCTGCAAATATTCCCAGTGAACCCACATAACTGCTCTATACCATAGCAAATGTATGAGCTGGTCCTAAATTCAAATCGTCAGGACCAGATACAAAAGATGGCAACTAAATGTATCAACAACAGAAAAATATAACAGCCGAAGCAATATCCATAACTAAAAAATCCACTACTCAAATTAGTTAATTTTACTAGCGTTCTTTCTAGCTACATTATCCAAATGTAATTGCAGTAGAAAGGGATGCAAGACGGCGATGTTCTTTATATCTTTATGCAAAAGAAACAAACATTTGCGACGTAGCAACCATTCTCAGGGCAGGTTATATCTAAACGCTTTAGATATTTTTACATTTGGTAGGTTGATGATGCATACAATTTGTAGATAAAAACTGTATCGTTAGAACATATTCTTATCATCCATCCATACCAGTAGATTAGTAAACCCAAACAGTACTTAGAAAAGACAACGATAAATTGTTCATTAAAGCCTGTATTCGAGTCGACTGCAGTCGTAAAATTGCATGCTAAAATATTTGCTTTATAAACATTATTGCAATACAGTAATCACTTTTAAAAACATGTAATACAGTAATCACTTTTACAAACATGTAATACAGTAATCACTTTTTAAAAACATGTAATACAGTAATCACTTTTAAAAACATATTGTAATACAGTAATTACTTTTAAAACATGTTGTAATACAGTAATCACTTTTAAAAACATGTAATACAGTAATCACTTTTAAAAACATGTAATACAGTAATCACTTTTAAAAACATGTTGTAATACAGTAATCACTTTTAAAAACATGTAATACGGTAATCACTTTTAAAAACATGTTGCAATATAGTAATCACTCTTAAAAACATTGTAATACAGTAATCACTTTTAAAAACATTATAATACAGTAATCACTTTTAAAAAACATATTGTAATACAGTAATCACTTTTAAAAACATATTGTAATACAGACTATCTACTGGAACCATACTAGCAAAGTGCGGAAAGAGAATATATTAGTTTTTCGTATTAGTTTATCACTCGTGAAGGCCATTTATTTTGTAATCCGCGTTAACTATATCTTAAATAGTTTTTTATGAAACAATATCGAATGATTTTCAATCACAAGTATAACATTCAAGAAATGTTACCGTCGTCGTGTTTGGTTCTTTATAGATGATTCTGTTACTATTTATTTTAAAGCATGACCCGTTTACAGTGTAACTCTTTGACAACATAGATATTTTTAAGTTGATTGCATAACATTGGCATGAGCTTGCATTAACCATATCAGGGAATTATTAGGTTAAATATAATTGATTTGGATGTATGATAAGTACATATCAGGGAATTATTAGGTTAAATATAATTGATTTGGATGTATGATAAGTACATATCAGGGAATTATTAGGTTAAATATAATTGATTTGGATGTATGATAAGTACATATCAGGGAATTATTAGGTTAAATATAATTGATTTGGATGTATGATAAGTACATATCAGTTCTTGAATAAGAGTAATGATGGTTTTAATTATTCATTTATATATGAAATAATTATATATTCAAATATATCGAGTACGTTTAAATAAGCCTTGCTGATGCAGAGCATTCATACCAGGATATGCAAACATTAGCTATTTTCAATATAAATAACTCTTTAATGCTATAATATATGTCTAAGTATTCAGACTGCATGTGTTTAGTATACTTGCAGAATATAACAAAATATGGGCGATGATTACAATGAAACTATAGGGTGAGAAACTTCAGATCATACGACATAAAATGTAATTAATGAGTGCAAATGGATATGAGTAATGGAGAATGCAAGCAACTTGCAAACAAATATCAAACGCACATGGCTTACAACAATTCTTCAGACCAAATATACTTAATGTAAAATTTTAAATTAATCGAGTAATTACCAAGGCTTGAATATGTGGTATGTCTTGTACATCGGTCCACTCAGTTAACAAATAATTAACGATGCAAATATTTTATTTGTATGTATATATAAGTATTTTATCCATTTAATTTATTTTTATAATATGTTTGAAGTGTAAAATGTGGTTACATTAAGCATCATATCGAGGAAACTGAACTATTAATAAATCTTTTAATTTATCGCAACACAATTAAAATTCACAATTCTAAAGTTCTATATTTAGTATAGCATTGTATTGACTGAAACATCCTTAAATAATAGTACATTGCTATTTTCCCCCATTTACGGTCAACATAATCGAGATTGCTGTATACTATCCTTCCCAACAGTGAACAGCAAGAAATGAACAGGTATGATAATCTTGAACTATCAGAATGTGATTTGCTATATATATATATATATATATATATATATATATATATATATATATATATATATGTATCGACATATTCTGTCGCAACATTTGTAGTGCATTAAACCGTAGGCGCATCACCAAATCCATGTAATTTGTATGTATTCGTTTTAACTACATACAAGTTAATTTATTGACTATTGTTCTGATGGTGAATATCCTCACGTTAGAACATTCTGAATAAAAGTAGGATATTGTGGTCATTATTTAAAAGTAGGATATTGTGGTCATTTTTTACAAGTAGGATATTGTGGTCATTATTTAAAAGTAGGATATTGTGGTCATTATATTGAAAATGTGTGTACAATGCACAAGAATCATCTAAACGTTTGCGACTTGAATAACAATGTATAATTATCAACTCTTATTAGTACAGTTTTCTTTGGGGCTTTTATAAAGCTCAATCGTTCCTTCGTTCTGACATAATGTTCATATGTATCTAATATCAATGCTCATAAACGTGGCAGGAACAGCCAAATATGACTTATTATCTGTCTACCAATGTTTGTTGGTGAATTGATGCAATGGTAGCATTGCGATCTCGCAGAACTGAAAATAATACCAAATCTTCCTACTCGTATATTCATCCTTGCTATTATATATGCCAAATACAATTTCTTCTCTTTGTCAGCTTTGGTATTTATTGACACAAACGGCTACCAGACAGACCACAGTGTAAGCAATATGAAATAAGTTATCTGGAGAATTTAAAGCATCAGGGTATCCTAGTGTGATATTTGTTAGTTAGTATCTAACGCGGAGCAAACATACACGTTTCATCAGTAGTTAAAGACGGCCGGTAAATGACACAAACTAGATTACAGGTTCATTTAAATATGGAAACGATCAAAACAAATTCTCGGGAAAGTCATTTACTCATTATCAAACTCAAATAGACATGCGGATACTTAAGTATAAATACATTTCGCATACGCTGATTATTACAGTTCTCCGAACTGATATACCAAAATACGCCTGACAAATCTGGAAATGGATTTTGGACCAACCATAAAATATCCAAACCTAACATTCGGATTTTCTGCTAAGCGATAATAAACTTATTTCTGACTTGATAAATAATGGTCTTAGCTGAAATCCATCTACTTGTATTGTAATGATCTTTTTATATGTAATATATTACAAACATGTGTGAAATGGCCGAGTTATTTCTGTAAACAGTGTAATTTAACCAGAGAACGGTATCTGTGAACTAGCCCACAGCCTCAACCAGGTTATGGAGTTCAGTTCGGTTTCATTGATAAAGAGAGATTCCCAAGAAAGAGCTTGGTCATTTTCAAGAAGGAAATGGAGAAAGGCGAAAATGCCATTCCACAAACTGGATTTTAATTTGATCAAGAGAACCTTGTACGAATGTACAACCAAAACATACATAGAGTAACAATCCTTTGTGTAGCACTATCTTGGGATCCCTACAACGTAAAGGATTGTGTTCTAAGTCAATATAAATAGACCCATGTACATCTTAGTGGCATCAGCTTTACTCACTTAAAACAATAACGGAAAGGAGAGTGGCATATTTTCAGAATATTGGTTATTCCATAACTAACTGAATAATTATTTTAAATCTTGATAAAACGACTTAATGGAGAACTATATTGGAGCATCATTTCTGAAATAAGCTATCTGATTGGGAAGTAGCAAGGACTTGTTTAAATAACGACAAATGTTCATGATTAGAGCGAATGTGGCACAAGAGCTGAAACATTGATCAGGGCGCTTATTGATTGTGGTCCGTAAAAGTTATGTTGACTTTAATATGCCTTTAAATGATTGTAATGAATCCATATGACGATGTTGAATGTAATGTGAGTAAACGTTTCTCATTATCATTATGATTATTAAGTGATTAGGAATCTGAATGTAAAAAGATATACCAAGTTTTACGTAGTTCCGTTGTAAACTACTTAATTCAACACTGCATAACTCTACGTTTTTATCTGGGTTTTTTAAATATAAAATCCTGCAAAGTTCGTTCGTTAAGCAAGCTAAAATTGAATTCTTAGTTCCACAAGTTCATCCTTGTTATGAAAGGTAAAGATTTTTTGGATATTAGTCTCAGCTCGACAATCTCATATGTCATGACAGGTAAAGATGTTGGGATATTAGTCTCAGCTCCACCATCCCATTCATGTAATGAGAGGTAAAAATGTTGAGATATTAATCTCAGTTCGACAATAACATGCATGTCATGACAGGGACAGATGTTGGGATATTAGTCTCAGCTCGACAATTTCATATGTCATGACAGGGACAGATGTTGGGATATTAGTCTCAGCTCGACAATTTCATATGTCATGACAGGGACAGATGTTGGGATATTAGTCTCAGCTCGACAATCTCATATATGATGACAGGTAAAGATGTTGGGATATTATATCAGCTTCACAATCTCATGCTTCTTATGTGAAGTAAAGATCGGACTACATCTTATCATTATGCTGTTTTGTACGGACAAATCCTCTTTGAGAACATCAGGAAACCTATACGTGAACATGTCCAAGCATAGTTTGCACTTTGAATGAGATTTTCTGTTTATTCAAAATATTGAGCAAATTGTAATTTTAACATTGAATATAAACGCACCATACTTCTTTGGCATGAAAGACAAAATGTATAATGTTTTACATTCCAGTTGCTCACTTGATGAATTTGTACAACGTGTTTAAAGTACAGCATATTATCAATCTATATCAATCGAGTATTTCAACTATCCCTGAGAATTCATAATGTCGATAAATACCATATACAACTACCTTTAATCGCCATGCGCTTATTGCGAAATCAGTTGAGTTGTTTTAAGATTGTTCTTGAATGTAAATTCACACCACATATGTAAAACTAATTTGTTATTGATAGAACGAAACCTGTAAATGAACATGGTGCGATTTATCACAGTCCAAATGCTACAGAAGTAAAAGCTAAATAGAAGTCACAATTCCTTTGATTGTACAATTTCCGTGCCATGCTCCTCTTGAATTTACATTACCGGAATGAGATCTGGAATAACATTAACGAATGGAATAGGGAGGTTAAAACGTAGTCATTCAATTATCACGCATGCTAATCAATTCTCAAGTGTTGATGTAACGTGGCAATACCTCGAGGCTGTTCAATTAATTTTCAGGCATTTCTATTGCATCAAAAGAATGGGGTAGCAGTTTAAATATAATAAATGTTGAAACAAAACGTACAATATTAGTTGCACACAAACTTTCGAATTGCCAAGATTTGTGTATCATTTCTGTATTAGTGCGATTAACAACAGCATTAGTATATCGTGTTAAGACCTAGAGGCTTAACATTTCTTAAGAAAGAGTAGTAACGAAACGTTTTCTAAAATTTAAAATATACATTTATTTTCCTAAATAAAAAAGGAATACTTAAAACATAAGTTACAGTGGTTAATGATTTCCTTCAATAACAAAGCATTCAAACGGCACAAGTAACTTTTATTTAAATTCTTTGTCAAATTCACTTCACTTATCTGATCAAAGAGCGAAATCTAGGATGGTTTTCAAGAGGTATTTCCAGGTGTCTGACAATTCTCGTGATGTAAACGCCACATGTTCCTATTCTACATTTTGTGTTCAGCAAATTGATAACATTTGCTTTGCTCGTTCTGCAAGTGGAATTTGCCAGAATCCCTTCAAGCGATCAAACAATGTG
Organism: Unio pictorum; assembly: GCA_030141615.1. NCBI lineage: Eukaryota > Metazoa > Mollusca > Bivalvia > Unionida > Unionidae > Unio > Unio pictorum. The sequence continues at coordinate 1,104,189 of JARLTB010000042.1, read as the reverse complement.
ACGCATTTGGCATTTAAAATTCTGTCAACGCAGTCATGGATATCGGAAATTATTCTGCCTCGGTGATACTGTATACTTTTCTGTAATCGGTACTCATACAGGAATTTGTTTTTGGCTTCGGCACTAAAATACATAGTGAGCTCACATTCCCTTATTTTGGTTTAATAAATTCACACCTCCAGCAAATATTACACTGCTTTCTATAAATAATTTCGTTTGAGAGGATTCATCTGTAAGGATGGTGTTTAATTGGTACAGAATATACAAATTTCATTTTCATGTAGGTTTCATATCTTTGTTTGGCAATATATAAACACAATTGCTCATATTCTCTCAAAATATGTTTAAATGGCGTTCATCTCTTCTCACAGCAGATAAGAACGTTTATGGTCTAGATTGTAAAAGGTATCCAAATTGCTAAGACTGGTCACTTCAGAATCAGTATAGTGTGATTAAACGTTTTCATTTAATATCCTCAGTGTATTTACGACTAAGCTGCATAATTTTCATGACTATGTGTGTCAACATACACATAAAATATATACGTGACAAAATTATTCCATTTTTGCCATAAAGGAGTATAAATATAATCTAGTTCACTTATCTGTCCTTCGATCATTACGAATTCAGTACTAGATACGGCTAAGGGGTCCCGAGTGGCCGAGTGATCTTAAAGCGCTGTCCGTTACGGACCACTGCCATCTCACCTCTGTCTGCGTGTGTTCGAGTCTAAGATTCGGCAAATGTAGTTATGTGAGAAAGCTTGCCAGTAGCTTCTCGTGGGTCGGTGGTTCTTTCCGGGGTTTGTCCGGGTTCTTCCTCCACCATTAATATTGGCCGCCATGTATAGCCTATATTGTGCTGAAAAATGGCGTTACCCAATACCAGTAAATAAAAAAAACTATACGCAGGTGTGGTCTGGAAACACCTTGTATGCAGCATAATTGCACATTTTAATAATCAGGTGACACGTCGTCCATCAATATCGACACAGATTATTTTTTTAGGGAATGTTTAGTCAGACTTGGGCCGATATCTCTATTGGCACATTTCTTAAATCTTCATTATCTATGTGCATTCTTTAGTTTGTTCTATTGCATTCTTTTGTTTGTACTATTGCATTCTTTTGTTAGTACTATTAATTCTTTTGTTTGTAATATTGCATTCTTTTGTTTGTACTATTGCATTGCTTGTTTGTCTCACTATCAATTTGCAATATATACGAAATTATAATACGATAAACTAAGAAAATTTCAACTCAAGGTGAAATTAAAATTTAGAAAATAAACTCGTTCCTTTGAATTATTAATATCTAGAAACCATGAATTCAAATCTCTGAAATGTTCTAAAGAAATTTAAATATCATTAAAACATTACATGGTACATGGGATTGCGTAGTTCATGGAGCTTGATGTTCGAGAAGCTTGAACATATACCAGTATATAGTATTGTTGTAAGATATTTGTACGCGCCTGGAGAACTCAGAAGTTGAAATATGAGAATTTATATATTTGTGTCTGTGTTGAGTGTACGTAATCATGTAATGCTTTTTCAGCTTGAACTTGAAACCCTTTACCGATACCCTTCGTGTTTGTCCCAATAAACACTTTGCCCTCCAAGTGACCTTTTAAAAACATTATTAATACTTTGACCCCAATTTATGTTTATTACCCTCAAGTACCATTAGCCGTGTTAGTTCGTCCTATGACCCCGAGTAGCATGTCTGTCTCTCAAGTAGCACATATTACTTCTGATATCATTCGTCCTGACGTTTCATTACGATTGTTCAGCAGCGGGCAAAATCAATGTGCAATAATAGTCTACAATTAAATTAACCGAACTCCAAAACAAATCTTATTTTCAAATAAGCTAATTATGGCACAAAGCAAACCATAGAATCCGAAAGACATATAAATCTCCATCGAAATTATTTGAGGAAATAGACAAAATTCAAGACTTACCAAAGCATACTAAAAGCTACTAAGTTCTGAGATGCAGTACGAGCGCATAAACATTGGAACCTCAAAGAGTTGTTTGCTTTTAAACCAATGCCTTGTAGCAATATTATCTGCACATATCGTCGGGCAACATTGTAATTAAAACATATCCAAATAATATTCTTTCATTTGTTTAACAAGCGAATTCTTACAAGTCCTTGCCACTCGGAGGTACTTGGCAAAGGGGAATTTCTTTTCAGGCGTTATAGATCTACATGGTGTAAGAATTCTCAAGTCTGTCGTCGCAACAGACCGCATTTTGATTCCAATTATTGCACTTTCCAGCTTTGATGGGGATGAATTTGTGTGCAGAAAAGCCTATCATGTACTGAATATTCAGGCTATTGTAGATGCAGATATGAAGTCAGTATATTGCTTAACTTAATTTATAATATGTTGTACCGACCAAATTAAGCAAAAATTAATTTTATAATATGTCTTCTTCAATTTGTGATCTATTATAGATCATTAAAAATAACCAGGTTTGTACTTTGTATTGAATAGTCAGAGACATGTCCCATTTAAGAACACAACCCGCTGTATTGTATAAGTCAAATACAAGATATTATGAGACAGTAAATGGAATAATATGTGTTAATCAAATGATGTAATCTCAATTGAAAATGAGTCATGCGTTAGACCTGCAATTATGTAGATGTCAAACATAAAATATAATGTTTTCGAGCAATAAATGATTCAATTGCTTCATGTTGTGTCAAATTTTATATTTGTCTGCAAATCACGCTTTTATTTTCAGTTAATAATGTTGTCAGGTGTTACGAGTCTATGCTCTTAAATAAAGTAACAGAAAAGAGTGAAGTAATCAAGCTTTGTAAAATTCAACAAATAATACAAAGTTCCAAATGAAACAAAATACTTACGATATTGCGAATTAAATCCAACTTATAATCCAAGACTTAAAAACACAATACATATAAATAAAACGTCCTGAATAAAGGTGCGTTCAAGGGCCGATTAGATCCATAATTGAAGGCGATGACGTGTCCGTTATGGTCTGCGTAGTGCTGGTGTGTCAACAGTCTCTTGTTGACTCACAGAACTATTATTCCAGGTTTGAATTCCGTATAGATATCATTGGTTTTCTTTATTAAAGAATTTTGTAAGAGCACTGTTGTATTTCCAGAGAAAAAAAATCACTTGAATTCATTAATTTAAAGAAAATAGCATTCATCCCAAACTGGACACAACTTAATACAGTTTAAAGTGCTAGATGTTAAAGCACGACTACTAAAATCTTTACAGTCACAAGATAATACGATTCCCTGCTTGACCCCAGGTCACATTAAAAAGTTTTAGAAACGACCACTACCTAATGGAAAACAACTTCTAGAACGATCTTAATGAGCATGGTGTTTCAATTCACATAGGAATCTCCAAAACCCTGACCCTGATCAATATATTTGCCACTTCATGTTTACCTGAATAATAATTTGGTTAATAATCTCATAGACAAATCGTATAATAAGCTAGTTTAGTTGTTTGCATAAATGAAATAAATATAATCAAAAGAATAATTAATCAGGTCAAGCAGAAATGAACTCCAATTAGGACAAGGTCAAGTCCAGCAAACAATTTTATACTACAATATCATACATTGAAATAAAATTTAAAATCATTAACAGATAAACAATTAAATTAAACATACATAACACAATCTATACATGCTATTGGAATAAGTATTGCCATTTTGTAATATATGTTTACTTTGCTACACTTGCAAACACATACATAAACTGGATCACACACTATACATGAAGGCATTTGAATTTGCAGGATTACTGCAAACTGGCCAGAATCACAAGACTATCCGTTAATCTTTGACGGTTGAGAATTAAAGGAGAAGCTTTCTGGCATCAATATGGGATGGCTGCTTGAGTATTCAGATTGAAAATCCTTTTCCATCAGTCCAGGTGGAGATCAATTTTAATAAAGCACACTCGAGGAAAAAACACCATTCGAGGGTAAAACTGGTGTATTAAAATCTTAAATTAGGTAATTAAATTTACGTTGGTAATCATCCATCTGATTTTTGTACAAGAAGTGTGGTTTATATGGTCATATGTAGATGTACATGTGTTTGAAATGAGCAACACATCTTGGACTGTTCACAATCGACGTCAAAGAATGAAATAAGATTTGTTTTGGTCAGTATTAAAGACATATTCATACAGTCTGGGTGTTGAAAATAGTTTCATATCCATGACAAAACCTGTGAAATGCAGTTATTGTGCATACACTAACAATCGAAAAAAGAACATGATATAGCTTGAAACCACAAAATATCTCAGCAATTTTAACATGAATTTTCGATTACTACAGTATTGTCATCTGAAAATAATATAACCTTCAATAGTCAATATTACTTCAAAGGGGCCCTTAGAGATTGAGTGACCTACGGCGTTCGCCTTTACAAATCATCAACATCTCAACGTCTTTGTCAGCGTGGATTCGTGTCCCAGGCTTAGAAAGTGTCGACATGTGACAAATCTTGTTAGTAGCTTCCCGTGGTTTCTGGGATATACAAACTAACCGCCATTTATAGCTGTCATGTGCAATAAAATATCTTCAAACTAGAAGAAAAGCTAAAATAAAGTTTTAAAGATTTGTTAACAGACGCTTGCAAAAAGCTAGTTGATGCTTGACTTTCAGGCTTGGAAAATGTGCTCAGATCATTGTCCTGCATTTGAAACTGCACAACAAATCAACAAATGCATCTCTGGAAAAGTCCATAATTAAAACATGACCTCAACAATGTCAATGACGTCATTCAGAATGAGGGTGGAAATAGCATGTCAATTAGACAACTAATCAGAGGATTGATTATTAATAATACAATACTAAATAATTGCTAGATGTGGTCGATGCAAGATTTGCCTTTCCTGAAGCCTGCTTGTTCCTGGCGTAGGATGCCGTCCACAGCTGTTGTGATGCGTTGAAGAATGATGTGGCTAAAGATCTTACTGGAGAGGGATAGCAAAGTGATTCCTCGCCAGTTGTTGCAGTTTCCCAGATCTCCTTTCTTGGGAAGTTTAACTATGATTCCGGTTTTCCAGTCATTTGGTGCTTTTTCACTATCCCATATCTTTTGGAGAATCTGGCAAAGAAGCTTCGGCGTCTCTGTGTCTTCTGCCTTCAGCATCTCGGGACACACTCCATCATCGCCAGGTGCCTTTCCATTCTTCAGCTTGTGAATGGCCTGCTTGACCTCCTCAACAGTGATGCCGTTGCAATTGATGTCAAGGTCCTCCTCTGCTTCAGGAATGTCAGCGAGTACGGGTGGGTCTGGGCGGTTCAAGATATACTCGAAATGTTGCTTCCATCTTTTCATGTGGTCTTTGTGGACTTTGAAAAGGCCTTCGACAGCCTGCACCGAGACTCTATGTGGAGGATCCTACGACATTATGGCATCCCCAAGAAAATTGTCAATGTCATCAGGTCCCTGTACGAAAACTCTGAGTGCAGAGTAATCCACAACAACCAACTCACTGAACCATTCAAGGTGGAAACCGGAGTGAAGCAAGGATGCATTCTCTCTCCAATTCTCTTCTCACTGGCCATTGACTGGATCATGCGCCGCACCACAGAGGGCAAGAGGCATGGAATACAATGGACGTTGACCTCAATGCTGGATGACCTGGACTATGCCGACGACATCGGGTTGCTGGCAAGCAGACACCAGGATATTCAACAGAAGACACAACAGTTGGTACAGACAGCAAATACCATAGGTCTTCGAGTCAACATAGGGAAGACAAAAGTCTTGAGGAAGAATACTAGAGTGGGCAACCCAATCACCATCAACGACCAGCCTCTGCAAGAACTAGACGATTTCACTTACCTGGGTAGTAAGGTCGCCACGGATGGAGATAGCACAAGGGAAGTCGTCACAAGAATCGGCAAGGCCAACCAGACCTTCGCAATGCTAAAAAAAGCCCATATGGAGGACAAGAAACCTCAGTGTCCACACGACGATCCGTATCTTCAAGAGCAACGTGTTGAGCGTCCTTTTGTACGGCTCAGAGTGTTGGAAGTCCACTGCGATCATAGAACACAAGCTCGAAGTGTTTCAAACCAAATGCCTGCGACGCATCATGAGGATCTTCTGGCCAAACACGATCTCAAATGAGGAACTTCGGCACAGAGCGGGTGCAAGCACCATCTCTGAGATCATTTCAACTCGGCGATGGAGATGGCTCGGCCATGTCTGCAGAATGCCTCCTGACTCACTACCAATAGTGGCACTGAGATGGACCCCACAGGGGAAAAGGAACCGTGGCAGACCCAAAGAGACCTGGCGACGAACAGTGAAGAGAGACCTTAAGACCAGAGGCCTCACCTATCAGACCGCTCCTGCAATAGCTGCCGACAGACGGAAATGGTGCTCCCTCGCTGTTGCCTCAAGCACCAGACGGCGCAGAGAGGATTGATTGATTGATTGATTGAAATAATTGCTACCAAAATGTAAAGAAGCTCTTTGGATAATTAAGTGCAGTTATTTACAATGGTCTATTCCATTAGAGTACTGTACAACATAGTATTAATATTATACTTTTGGTCTTAAAGGAAATATCTCAAAACTGAGTTACATTAGTTAATTATGATATTTTGATTTCTAATTTTGATTTTGAGTTAGATTATATGATAATATACATTGCATTTAATTAGTTGCATGCGATTTGTAATAAAAAAATAAGTACTATGAAATTACTGCAAACTTTTAATCAGTCACCTCGGGGATGTTAATATTGATAATAACTTCCATGCAAGCTTACATATCAACAATGAATTATAAAGGACACATGTAACTCGTGCAACATTCTCCTCTCACGTTTGTAAGGGTTCTGTATTAGGTCCACCTCTGCTTGTCTTTGGGTTTTTATTTTTTTTCCTTTAGAAATATGCTGCAGATGTTTAATCAGACTGTTTTTTCTTTATCGCTGCTGTCTTTCTGTGGTATATCGTGATTTTAATATATTATAGGAAATACAACCTCAACATATTTATACTTAAACTGATGTATTTGATTGTGTATTTCAAATTGTTTCATACCTTCAAGAAAACATGCATCTTGCGCAAGTTTGTTTTCTTAGTGGTTATCAATTTGTGTAAGCGCATATTTAATTACACGCACCTACAAATTTTGTACGATATTTTTACGCTTAAAAGTTACACATATTTTGTGTACAACTTCTTAACATGTTATTAAAACGGGATCTCGTTCTGTTTATTTAACTATCTTTATCACGCAATTTTCATTTTTATTTATCAGCAGTCCTTAATTAATATGAACATAAGATATGAGTCGATTGTCATTTTTATTAAAATTCAACGGTAATAAAACATTCATCTTGCTGTTCCTGCTTTGCTTCAAATTATTTCTTTCAATCGTTCGATGGTTGTGTTACTTTACATTATTCGGCAATATTATAATTCGCGACACTTTCATATGCTGTACAGGATTTGTTCGCCATCCTCTCAACATACCGGTAAGTATAGTTGTTGCATATGAAAATATAAATGTATGTGTGCGACCAATATGTGAATTTAATTACCCTTGTGCCCTTCTCTGGAATAACAGAGATCTTTATTTGCATTTTCGATCAAGGTTTTTTTTTTTGTCGTTTGCTATACTTTTATGTAATGGATTTTTCTTGGGGATATATATTCAATTACGTACCAAACTAAAATGCATTGAAGTTTGAGACCAAGATTACTGCTCAATGTTAACACCTTCTATGCTTATGACTTTACCACCTTACAAATAGCCATTAATCCGTGATTTACATGGTGTGCCATCGAACAACCCATGAAATGATTTGGTCACACCCTCCAAACCTGCTACATTGTATGCCCTACTCACCCAATATGTATGGTTTTGTGATGATGCAAATGATGTTAATTTCAGTGTGCGGTTCCCACGGACGTAGACATCCACAAACACACTTGAGATTCACTAATATTTGATTGACGCCGTTTGAAGGACTCGATGAGAATAATTAAATTGTGTTCTTGCCTGAGTCATCTACAGCAGATCGTGCAGGAGTGTTTTGGGTAAACCAAATTACTATCAACCTTTAGCCAGAAAGATTGTCTCGTTAACTGCCACTAATGTCAATCCAAAGTGGGTATCGATTTAATTCTGATCGGTTGCCTCTGTTCCAGATCCCTGCTAACCGCAGTCACAATTCACCGAGTGTTTCGAAGTAGCGGTCATTAACGACGGTTCAAAACTTTAAAATACTGTAGTTTGATGTGGTATATAGTTCTCGATTTTGTTGATAACATTTGCCCCAATACTTCCTCAACAGAACAAACTAATAGTTACATTCCCGGACACCTCATGAAAGGCGAACAACGTTATTGCTTCAGTGTTACTACGTTACTGCTTGCCAAGTGGTATTCAAGGAGAAGTTAAATTTATAACAGTTCCCGTTGAATAGGACTTTCAAGTATGAAATGGTCATCTCTCAATGACCATTGAATGTGCTACGTTTGAGGGATAGAGAGACAGATAGAGAAATACAGTGAGAGAAAATATGATTTAACTGCACGTTTGCACATTGTGTCTTGTTTTGAAGCTGAGATGATATAAGAAAATTTAGTCTCTGTTTATATTGCGATTTAAAGTATAAAAGACAAACAACTTGAAAGCTCCCTAACAATCATATTAATCCTGTCAATTTTGTGTGCAATACTATTCATTTTGGTAAGATTCCGACCTTTCCAGTTTGATAGTGGCTACAGGAAAATATTTATTTCACGACATAATTCATTTAGACAATGCAAATTAATGGTACCATAACATTGGAATAACTGTTAGAAAACATTTCTCAAGCTACTCAAAATGAGCCAATTTTCTCTGATAATAAATTGCCTTTAGCTCTTCACAGTTCAAACATACCGTGAAAGAAACTGACCGACGGACAAATATTATGTTCGCTTGTCAGATCATGACAGCCATCATTAATCAGACGAAAGTGACCTTAATCAATCTCTCTATTTCATTTAGGGAACGTATAAAGGTACTTCCTTAATTTGCCGCCTCTTTGTGACCTCCGCTGACAAAAGAATATCGATCTGAGCGACAAAGAACGGAAGAAGTAAAACAGTCAATTAATTTTACTTAATGTTTATGAACATTGCTTGGATTAATCTCAGCTAACGAATTCGTTTCACCATCACGGAAGAAAAGGGACAAAGAATATATACATTTCATCATCACAAGATGATAAAGAGCAATGCAATAACATTCCAATAGCTCCAAGTAGGTTCATCAATTTAATTAGTTACAAATGTATTATGCTTGACAGATGCTCTCAAGCGGTACAACTATGTATTCAGTTTGATCTGACAATTCTATAAAACCGTGCAAATAACAAATTGAATGGAGGAAACCTATAAGGAGGGGTAGCGGAACCTATAAGGAGGGGTAGCGGAATATTTTATAGCATAATATTAACTTCCTTTTAACAATTCGACGTTCATGTCATCCAGTTTATTGACATGAGGATCACGTTGAAGCACTTGCCCCATTAATGAAATAACCTTTATCAAATGTGAGTTTGTTTTTTCTATGCGAACCCAACATCTGATCTTTAACACCACTTATTTCTTTGGGTTTGTAGATGACGTTCTACATAGTCAATTAAACACCACTTCCTCTATTTCAAGGGTCACATCTTCGGAAGCACATATCAAACTTCGGTGTTACGATTGATTATACGCTTTTGTGGAGACCTGGAAGTAAATTCTGATCATACAAATAAGCTAGTCTGCTTAACTTTGTAGCAATTTGTTTTAAAACTATAATTAGCTACGACCATTCCAGTATCGAAATGTTTTTATTTCTAAACTGTAATATAGCAGCAGAAGAGGAGGGGGCACCAAAGAGAGCGACTATCGTTGAGGAGTGGACAAACAACATAGCTCCATTTCAGAATCAGAGGCTAAAACAATTATATTTTAGTCAAGCGATGGTGATTCATTAACTATACAAAGCCTATTCCGATGTTTGTATATATACGTGGTTACTATTCATGAAGGACAAGGTGAGGCCGACGCCCAAACTACACCATGACCTTGACCAAATCAGCGTGGAAAAATTAATCTACAAGTTCAGGATTCATCGAGGTATTTTTTCGCCGTCCGATACATTCATTGAAGTTCATGGTAAACTTGTGAAAGTCGATAAAATCTCATACCCTCAAAATAAACGATATAGATTCATTAACAATGGTGTTATGGCGTTGTTTAACTGCAACAGATGTATCGTTGATGGTAGAGAAATCAAACCATACTTCGATGACGTTTATGATGCTAAGACAATTATCGGTCTGACCCGATACAGCGATGATATTCAAGGTCCGCCGATACGTCCATGATGTTCGCGATAGACATTACTTACTACCCTGGCAAAAGGCAGCAACTCAAGCTGTACAATTAACACGAGCGAGCTCTCTTAATCCCGATCCAACTTCAATAAAAGCTTGACCTGATAGCTTGACCTGTCGCTGATTTTGCGACACTGAAGAGGTAAATCCGAATTCAACCTGAAATATGCAGCACGAAGATCTCAGGTTAACGCCGATAAAGGATTTTCTTCGGCGATACCGCTGTCACATATCTTCGGATTCTGCAGGCATGTTTGAGAAGTTATCTTCGAAGAAAAAGATACGATTTCACTGGTTCTAAGAGCTACAAAAACGATGCTAACTCGCGTTCTGGGATTAGTAGTATGCTATTGGTAAAGTAACAGTAATACAACTTGCGTTATTAATGACAAATATGCCTCCATCAGAGACAGAAAAAGCGCAGTTATTATTGTTCATGGATATTGGTGATAGAACAACGATGTCGTGGCAGACAAAGCTCTAGGTCCAGCAGAAAGATTTTCATGGCAGTAGGCATCACAGCAGTGAATTTCAGCACCACAACATATATTCGTGGCATTTCAGCGTGCCACCAAGTTTAACGATCAGACACCATACCCTACGTTGTTTAATAGATTAGCAGTGTCTAAGATTTCGCTAAGGATGAAAGGACATAAAGAGTCATTCAAAGACATAATACTGAATTTCGACCAAATACAACATAGCACCAGCAGGTCATTGTCTAATGGTATTTATGGGGCGTGATCCGAATGTCAACGTCACACTGAAGATATCTTAGCGGGATTTCTCGCAGTTTTATCAGATTTATTCCTTATCCTTGGAACATCTGGATTCATTTAGACAATCTGTCATTGCCGTACACCTGCGAGATAATGTTGATTATGCACCAGTCCATGATTTGAGAGCAATAGCTGTTATACATCGTACACAACAATATTGCTTGCAGATGTTGGCAGACGAATGTAATTAGATCATTCACAAAGTTATCATGTCATATCATGACGTCAACGTTATTCTGGCATCCGGTCAGATTAAAAAGTTGAATCGGTTGAAAAGTAATTCGGCGACAAATATATATATATATATATATATATATATATATATATATATATATATATATATATATATAGGAAATCAGAGGCGTTTCTATGCTTAAAAAAGTATCACTGATTAAACGTCAACTCAAACACGACAATGACTCCAAGTAATCAAAAACTGGAACAGCTACCGGCATGGTGCTGAAATAAAGACAACCGGTCACGGAGTCTAAAGACCTACACAAAAAGGGTCGGAGTCTAAGATTACCAGAAACGTGGCACGGTGAAGGTCTGAGATTGTCGGGGACACTTTGTTAAAGATCCCCACTTCCAGTTTTGATTTACTTGACGCTGATCGGTGATTAAATATAAAACGATCTTCAGATGTGTTTTCATGCGTGATCAGTGACCGGATAAACAAACCCGTGTTGCAACTGGTATAAATAATCTGTATGGCCGTTCTGACATATGTACTTATTGGGTTGTATACGTTGTTGATCTACGTAGTGTTGTTTATTTCGTCGATTCAGATGGAGTAGCGCCAACACAAGACTTTTCATGGTATAGCGGCTTATCAGGTGGAATACCAATATTTAAAACACAGAAATTAACAGATCCGCCTATATTTGGTCCATAATAACTAACTGTGCTTAACACGGTGTCAAGGCCATCGTTTCCGCCGCATAACGTTGGGCATGAATATACAAGCAGACGCATCGTTTTAAACAGGTTAACAGTTTATAACGGTGAAGTTGATTCTTCACGCGTTAAAGAGGCGAGATAAACTTGCTCATCGTATGTGTCTCACCGGTTTGACCGGATGAAGTTGTTTTTAATCATCAACAAACACTGTTTAAGATAAGTAATATCAAGTAGACCGATATCATCATGCATGTTTTAAGTGCAACTAATGATAAAATCAGGATAATTACCGTGGACGAAAACAATCAAAGACTCGAGTGTATCGATCTCAGCGATTCACAAAGAGATTCGCCGTAACTATATTCATATACTCTTTTAATGCTTTACTACTCATGACTGCTAATAAAATCGCAGATTTGGGAGAAATTTAATTAACCGATGATGCTGAAATGAAAACGTACGTGGACGACTGCAACGACGCGATAACGAGTGATAGGTTAGCCACATTGCGATCTGAGTATGATGGTTATGTAACTGGGTTTACGAATCTTGTCGAAAACTATAGGATTCTTCTTCAAGTCGCCTGGTTTCGTTAGAAGATCAATACCCACCAGCAATAAAATCGATCACCTTCGCAAACAGCTCAGTGATCTACTCGGCGTTAAAACCTCAATCGAAACGCTTAAAAGAGAACGCAGAAATATTAGGATTGGTTAAAATATTTGATAGAAATATCAATGTGTTGACAAAAGAATCAAATAATAATCTAGTCTGCGTTAAAACATCAATCGAAACGATTAAAAGAACACTCGCAGAAATATCAAGATCGGTTAAAGGACATGATAGGTGATAAACGCGTTTAAAACAGAAGCAGAAAATGTACAGAATACAGTAAAAACAACTGAACAAGGAAGTGTTCGGAAGAGCTCTAACAGTAGCTAATGGACTTAGCTGGAGACTGGACACTAAGAGATTTGACGAAAAAATTACAGAGACAAATGCTATGATTTGTAATCATGATTAAAAGTGCACTAAAGTCTTGTGAACTTGATCCAATTCCGACATCACTGCTTCTTGAGTGTTTAGACCCAATATTGCCTTCACTAGCTGATGTTATTAATATCTCTCTCTCTCATCAGGGGAATTCCCGTCATTTTTCAAAACTGCCATCGTAAAGCCTCTGTTGAAGAAACCAAGACTTGAACATAACGATTTAAAGAACTACCGCCCAGTTGAAATTAGACACAAAGACACAAGAATGCTCTTAACACTCACCTGTTTCGACTGCAGGGACAAACTTAGCTACCTAATAATGTTTTGTATCTTATATGTTTTCAGCATGTTTTTATGTTTTCCAATTTCATTGTTTTTGTCATTTGTTTCTCTGTAGTGTAGTCATATCATTATTGATGGTGTAAAGTGCTTAGAGCTTCGAAAGATTAGGCGCTATATAAAGTCCTCATTATTATTATTATTATTATTATTATTATTATTATTATTATTATCCGAACAATAGAATAGACAATATGACGAGTGCACTTATAATCGGGTCATATATCATCATTAACTAGGACAAATATATATGCGTAGGAGTTCCACAGCCAATTAAAGTAAGTTAGCCAAAGGATATTTCAGAATATCAGTCGCATATAGTTTTATAAAAGAGCTGAACATTATGATATTGCATTTCAAAATGAGCATAGTATATCATTCCTTGAAGCAAACTTTCCATAGATACCTTTATGGTGACTATACAACCCCCACAATACTCTCCCATTTGTTTAGGATCAATAAGCAACAAATCGCTGAAAAATATATAAAAGCAGCGGGTTTACAACTATGGAAGAAAAACTAAATAATGTCGGTGTTACTGGGACATGTGATAATCAGATGAGTGAGCCACACCAAGTCACACAACATTCGTTTTAAACAGGTTAATGGTTTATAATGGTAGATATTTACGGACAATCTCCATCGCTCAGTGGTCCATGTGGCATTGATCTGTAGCATATGCAACAGAAGATGAACTTCCTGGTCTTTTGACACACGATGGGGTGGATCTGGATGACGTTATTGTTTTCCTAAAATCAATATGGGAGGCTAAAGGATAGAAATATTAAATGAGCTGTCAAATGAGTCTCATTTGCAAATGTTGATACCATCGTGGTAATTACTGATGACAGAAAACTCAAAGACTCAAATGTATCAATCGGACTAATCATAGGAGTGGTCTATAAACGTGTTGCTAAAGCAGGCGAGACCACGACCTGTGAGCTCATAAACGGAAATATAATTCATAACCTGAGAGAACCAGAATCGGACAAAGACGCTGCAATGAAGAAATACCTGGACAACAACGACATCATGATAAGGTGTTAATAAAACCCAGTGAAGTATTAGCGATATTCCCATCTAAATATAGCAAACACGTGACCGCTTTTGCAAATATTTGCAAAAACATAAGCAGAGTCGCTACTGATTTCTTTGGAAATCCGATGGTCTCGGGCGTTAGCCTCAACTAAATCAAATAAAATATCAAAGCGATCAACGGTCGTGTTGTTCATACCATACTGCGCATCCACGCGGTATACACAGTAGCCTTTGTATCAGCAACATGATCAAAACAAAATAACTCCATCAAACATACCGCCAAAGACAATAGGAACACGTTTTCGTCAAACCGACCAAGACGTTAATTTATTAGACACGTATAAAGAAGAATTAACTGTTAGTTTGTACGTGCGTAACATATCACGACGACCCACCGTGACAACAAATTTAACGGCAACAAAAAAATAACATCATTTTCTTGTCGTTAGTTGTTTTGATTTTGGTGCTACTAGTAACATTGCTGTTGCGTGAAAATCTTGGTGGATTCTGGAATCCCTAGCGGACTCCAATACAAGTTTCTTTAGCCTGCTTGCACACGCATTTGCAAAGCATACGAGTTTCATGTTGTCGATAAAACTCTTATTATAGTTTCTCAATTTCGCTCGCTAGTGGAATACATTTAGCTATTTCATATTGTTCGTGTAAGTCCGCCAATGACAATTCCATTTCGCGCTACGATATTTGATAAATATATATTCTGCCGCCAGTCCCGGATTACCCATTAGGCAGAGTAGGTAACTGCCTATGGGCCCCGCGACTTTTATGGGCCCCATCAGGATCATTTCAAAATCATCGTTGATTTTTTTTCAACATCAACTTGAACATCTTGTTGTAATTGCTCATTCTCAGAACTAATCTTGTTTCCTAGTTCATTATACAGCAAATACATTTCTTTAATAAACGATTGTCGAAACCAATTCGATAACGTGTTGCTGGATCGTGCAAACTCATTGTGATGAATCGATGCGGTGTTTCTGAGCATGTGAAAAGGAGTTACTTTAACGTCTTAATATCCATGAAGCGAGAACAACAAGTTTGATGAATATTTTGACGCGTATGCACGTCAACATAGTACAAAATAGTAAAATAATTACACTTATCTCTGATCACTTTAGTAACCTGAGCGTACCTCTGTGTAACGTAAATGACATTTATGTTTGCATACCTCGTGAAAATATTCTGCCGAAATTTATTTGTTTTTCAAGCAGGACACCATCGTTGTTGATATCCCCATCAAGATACTCGACGGAACCAGTATCATTGATGTCAGCGATAAAGTCAAACACCCGCTGCCGAATCACCGAATTCCTTAAGAACGTCATAACATGGTGACTCATTTGCAAATGTTGCACACAAAAAAACACTGACTGATGCATCACCAGTGCCTGCTCACATTTCGCTGAACGGTAAATCACGTTCATATTGTGCAAAAAATAGTAGATTTATAATCATAAGTTTATACTATGCAATACAAGACGGTCACGGATAAATACTGGGTTAAGCGCAACAACGACGAAAAAAACAGGCGAGCGCTCAAAGGCGAGTGTGTAAAAGGCAGCTTAGAAAGATCTTACTTTGTGAAAGGCGACAAAGTCACTTGCGCTGATATTGCTGTAACATTCGGAAAATTACCTGGTACGCTATGGGTGAAGTAAGGGATGAAACATCTCCCTGGATATAATTATTGTGGTCCTGGAACCGGAAATTGATAGTGGGCTTGACGAACAAATATCAACAAAAAATACGATTGATTAAGCGTGCCATACCAATATGTCACGTGCACACACATTCTGATTAAGTCGATACGGAATAAAATGCCGATGCAGCAGGTGTCTCACGTGCAGAGGTTGTACAGACAGGCCATATGGAAAATGCATCTGCCAGCTCCGAAACAATGCAGCATGGTCGGTTTGATGTCAGCACGCCCATAGAGGTTCATCAAGCAGATATCTTGTTTTTATTGCATGACGTCACTGGTGCATACAAATACTCGTTAACTCCCATAGAATTTGCAACAGATACAAACAGGCGGAACTGTTGTCAACTGAAACAACAACTGAAGTCGCACGTTTAAATTAATTTGTCAACGAGCCAGCCTGCATTGGCCACATGCTGACAATGGAAAAACATTTATTGTTGTAGTAACGACCTTGATGCCACAACATAACTTTAAAATCAGATATGGACACTGCATTACATCGTGACCAGGCAAGCGATTTAATCAAAGACTTTCACAGCGACCGTTTGGACACCAGCAGGAATTAATAAGTTAAGCAGCAGTTAATGAGTCTTTTTAACAGGCATATATCATCACAACATGGTGTTTCCTCACTATGGCATATTTACATTGCCCTTCAAAATGCAGAACGAGTACGCAATCATATATAAGCATAAGGATATTTGAAAAACTCGGAGTTACCGAATAAATGGACATCTAGAACCGTCTGAAGATGTGTTACTTAATTTTGATCAAAATCGTTTCATGACATTTGTGGGACGTGATCAAAATGAAGATACTGGTTGCAAATATCACAATTCGATTTTCAGATTATTAATCCGATCTATTTCTTTTCGCCGGAACGCCTGCATTATGTTAGACAATCTATCGCTAATATACATTTTCAAGCACGCGTAAATATAGATACTGCAGCTATTCCTAATTATAGAGCAATCGCTGTTATACATAGTGATTAAACAATTCTACTTGACGCATCCGAGATATCGAGTCACTGGTGGCAAAAATGTTATAAATTGCTCATGATAGTATAAACGTCATACAGTCAACTTAATGTCACTATGACTGATGGTCAAAAAATAACATTACAATCAAAACTCGCAAGTAAATGCGGAACAAAAATAACTTTAAAAAAGATTATATATATATATATATATATATATATATATATATATATATATATATATATATATATATATATATATATATATATATATATAATGTGTATTTACACAAGAAAAATGAAATAGGATCAGTCGTTTTATTTACCGCCTTCAAGTTCACCTGGTTTATATAAATATCTGTTTTATTACCTAACACTGGCTGTTTTGAAAAGTCATGTCGTTGTTTTCGTATACGTTTTTTGTGATCGCATTGGTAGGTTTCATGGAAATTGCACTATTTTATTTTTTAATGCAGCTATTACATTTGGCCGTCTTGCAACCCATTAATTCTCATATGTTTCTGAACTTTGTTTATGGCAATTTACTTTGCATACTGATATCCAAATAGCCGCTCAGCAAGTGTTCGATTAAATCGCTCAACAATCGCCTGCAATGAATTGTGATATGTCTAAGACTAATTTTGACGGTATGTTGCTTCATCAACGACAATACTGCACCAAGGATCAAACTGTGGTAGTTGTGGTCATCGCAATGAACATCGTTGAAACATTCGTTCAAAAGCCGATGAAATTGCAACAACCGTTTTAGTTGATAGCGGCTATACTTACTTTATATCTACTTGCAACGTCAACGACAGTTAATTCGTATTTATATGTATATTGACGCCTATCAATTTCAGTAGTATCATGTGGTAAAAATTCCTGCTTGATGAATTTTAGTTGGAGTACTGACATTAAAATGTGCGTACTCGATTCGTTAAGATGGCGGTAGATAACTTTGACTTATAGCTTGTCGTGCTAACCACGATGCAGCAACAGAACGTTGACATTGGCTACATCAGCAAGTTTATTGATTGCTGCTCTACCTTTCCAAGACCATCGTGGGCTATAATAACTCAATTTCAACAGTTTAATAGTCGGTTTATTAATTACCGGTACCGAATGATAATTTACCTTTCATCGCAGATATTATCAACCAATCACCTAATGATTCTCTAAAATATCTTTGTTTAAGAATTTAACGAATGAATCAACATCATATCTGCAATATGTCGTTGTTGTAAATCCTTATTTTTATAGGCTACATCATGATTATGACGTAGTATTAAATATTTTTCGTCCGTTCCTACATTGTATGTTCTTAAGTTGAGATATATTTATGTTGTTTAAAATGTGGTTTCCTCGTGGTAGCGGATGTGTGAACCTGTGTGTGCGGGGGTGGAGAGGGGGAATTGCTAATTGTGTCAGCTGCTGTGGATAATTATTTACCGAATTTTAATTGACTAAAGTTAAAACAATATTTGCAGTATTCATTCATGCAATTAACTTTTATGTCTTATATACATTTAAACAGCCTCTGCATGGTTTATTTCGATGTATTGTTTTTAATTTTAATGTATGTTTTATGAATACGCCCTTGTACAGGTTCACTACAAAATCGTTTGTAACATATATAGTTATGACATTATAAAGAGCTTGAACAGAACGGACAACACGGCTTCAAAAGTTTAAACCAATTTTAATTATGAAACATTTTATTTAAACAAATATGCGCGGAAATTGTCTGTGAATCTGTTAGGGTGATTGACTTTTTAACCGAAGTTATAACAGGTTTTACTCGAGTGCTACATTTTTATGAACATAACTGTAGCTGTCATAGTATGCCTACCTTAACTGAGAATTCACATGTCAGGTATATAGCTGATATCCTTGTTTAAACAGCCTCTTAATTCCAACTAAATGATGATAATACTATGTTGACCCCTCCGCCAAACTGCAGCAAGAATAACTATGCATGCAAACAAATGACGCCACGTTGCCGTCGT
Organism: Unio pictorum; assembly: GCA_030141615.1. Lineage (NCBI taxonomy): Eukaryota > Metazoa > Mollusca > Bivalvia > Unionida > Unionidae > Unio > Unio pictorum. Next base: position 1,085,027 of record JARLTB010000042.1, on the reverse strand, counting down.
GGCGGATGATGTTTCAGATTTCGCATCAAACAAGCAGATTATAACAGGAAAGAAAGCTAGAACAGGCAGCAAATACAATTAATAGCTATAGCTGTGATACATAATGCTCAGAAATGTTACATAGGTGAATTGTGTTTGTGAATCGCGTGAAGCACCATATTAATCTATCGGTTTTGATGTATGAATAATTATCTTTTCATTCGATTGATTTGGTCCCTAGCAAAACCTTTAGGCACCAGATTAATCGATTTCATGTTTACGGGACGTGGTTATCGTAAAAAACGCAAACTTCTAATACTTTTGGACTACCACGAGTCTGTGATGAAAATATATAAAACGACAGTATCACAGTAACAAGGATCTTTTGTACAACAATATACGAATTGAATAAGAATAAATGTATTTATTCCATCTTTATCTGTTTTGCTTGTATACCACCAGATCTGCTTCCACGTGCAAGCTAATTCTGGCTTGTACCTTTAATAATAGATATACACAAATTAGTTACTGATCGATTATGACAAGATTCATTGTGTTATTGTAAGATCCAATCTATTTCTTGACACATCTTTCAGAAACGAATTTCTCATATCTAAAAGTAAACAAGCAGGTATATAATACCACAAAAAAATCTCAATCGTTTCACTTTTATATTGGAGATAAGAAACTAAAAACAGTATTAAGACAGATCACAAATGTTGGTTAATGGCATTTTACGCAATCATGGAGATTTGTTAAGGGACATGGTTGCTCAATAATCCGCTAATTTATTTCGTATGAACAGAATGTTCATCAGAGAAGAAGACGAACTATTGAGGTTGAGTTTTTGATTTAATTATGTCGGTCTGTTTCTTGGCTTTAGAAAACTAATCTAATGAACATAAAAACTTATTTAATTATCTTTCTAACACAGAGAGCAATTTAAAATTTAAATTTAATAGCAATGATCAAAAGACCTCGACTTGCATGCATCAATCTTTGTATAAAATGGAAAATATAATAAATATTAACTGCTTTAGGGGGTGATGGATGAATAAATTCATTCAGAACTTGTAAATGTAAAATAATGTTCAATAGTGACATACGCCAAACTCACAAATATCAAATGAAAGACGTTATGTGATTTATATCTTTGTTACACCTGCTGTTTATAATACAGATAATTTGCAATTGGTGGTCTTGAGAAATTGTATACTTCATAATTAGTAACCTGTAAAGACGTTTCCTGTGTCTGCGTTTCTATTGTTCGAGTATCCTTGAGAAACAAATGGTTTAGATGTGTTTCAACTCTTAAAATACGTGACTGAACAGACCGTAGCCAACGCGTTTTGTAAAATTCAATAAATTTCTTTATTTTCATAGAATATAATGTGAACATTTGAATAAGAATTTAAAACATTGTGAATTATATCCCAAATAGCTATGAACGTTCAATATATGGTCTAAATTTATAAAGTTCTAGTTCAGTTCCAGTAGTATTTCAAAACAACTGCAATATTTAATGTTTTTATGTGCCTGTAGTCTCTAGGTAAACAAAAGTATACACACCACTACTCAACCTAGGTTCCACTTACCGTTGTTTGGAAATACTCTGTAAACGTAATGGAAAATTGCCATTTTGAAATTCTATCAGGTCAGAATAAAAATTATCTTTTACTTAAATTGAAGTAAATATATGATCTTATTATTTAAGCCACAATAACATAGAAATATTAGCTACATATTCTGCTATCTACAAAATAATTTGGACAGTGACACGCCTAACGTGACCTTTGAATTCGGTCAAGTAAAACATATATTCGTTAGGTAAAGCCAACACACAATACTGTATTAAAATGTCAAATATGTTGAAATACTAAAATAAAGACTGAATTTATTACTGATTTATGTTTTGTATTTGCAATTGTAAAGATAACAATTAAAGAACAATCAACATTTGTTTCATTTTGGCATTCAGTTCATTAAGAACCGTCTAGATTTTGTTATTAAGTCATGGCGATCCAATGATTGATAATTCACAGGTACTGGAATACACGTTGATCAAAAAGAGCAATGAAGATGTTTCTTTGAGATATTATCTGTTTATAAAGAGGATGAATATCAGTTTAGTTTTAACTTACGTAATGTTTAATTGTGTTCATGACAAAAGATGAATGTTTTAACCCATGTAGCTTTTTTTTATCGTCTACAATCACATCACGGGAAGCACAAAGTAGAAACTTAATTAGAATGACGCAAAATTATGTTAACTTATATGATACAAATACTACTGCGGCGCGGCGGAAATGAAATTAATTTTAACATTTATTAAGATTGATGTAGTAGTATCAGATTATTTATTTCTTCCCTCTGAACCCTCTGTGTCCCTGACAACCGTACTAACCTTTATCTCCATGACTGTGTTAACCTATATGCGACCCATGCATGTTAAGCAATTTAATTATCCACGCATTTAACCAGTCATGGGGGTAGAGTCTCGGAAGGGTGTCAGTATCCAAAGAGCTTCAAAGTGACAAAAATACAATTTATTACCACATGGTGTTACTCCCTTATTATAAACGTTGTTGTATACCGATACGACCAATACACTGCAGACATACAATAAATTACTACGGTAGGTGCAATTTCCATATATGACGAGGCCTCTACTTAGAGATCATTTACCTAATGTATCTAACGATTATCTTTGCAAAATACATATTACCCGAATAAGCGCGTATTGTTTGAATAATAATCGAAATCTTTTTCCTCTCAGACGAGTAAATGTCGGTTTAATTCGAAGGTGAATGTAACTGGGGTGGATACATCGCTGAAAGATATTTCGCCATTGTAGAAACAATCCAAAATTAGACGACAGCTAAAACGAGGTTTTGGCAGTAACACTTTTAAGCAGATGGTCGTCGAGAAATGGAGCATAACTGTTAACATCCTCTGGCAGGAAATTTTGCAACCACATAACCTTAGCCAGATTCCAATACTTATCTTTGCATCAAATCTTTTTATAAAAAAAATAAATACCAAAGATAGCGAAGTACCCGTCAGCATAAATGCTGAGTGATTCGAACCGAATGTTATACCCAGTGACGAAAGATGCTGAAAATGCACAAGTGAAAGAATTTCACTGTCGGGATCAACAATCAATTATGTCATTGGAACAAAATCAAGACCAAGATTCCGTCTAAAATGTATCAGCATTCCTACTTGACACCGCGTACATTTAATTCCGGTTATGAAAAACAAATATGTTTTGGAAAATGATGAGGCTTAAGTATGACTAAACCATATATAACACTAGAATTAAAAAAAAAACACGTATGAAATTTTGCTAAGATTTTATCTTCAGTTGGTTTTCCTCTTTCTTTGTTCAATATTCCCGTAAATGCACAAAAAAAAAGTAGCTACGCGTGGTGGTTCCGGCTTGCTGGCACTTTCACTGACTAAAGACAAAGGTGTTATCAACACAGTCTTTGATAAACGTGTCCGACTCCCCTCTATCTCTAATTCTACCGTTGTCAGGGAACTCAACCAGGTTTTTAACCACAAAACAGCTCTTGAACTTGAAAATAATTGCAATGCAAGTAGCTGGTTAAGGAAGGTAACTTACCACGTGATCAAAGTCAATTGCGTTTATTTCTGTATGAACTGTAAATAAATAATAATTGTACAAGGGTTAATAGAGATGACATCAGAACAAAAGAATATCAGGTTCTACAGATTCAAAAGTAGATAAGAGTGGGAAAAAAAGAAATAAAGCGAAGAAAACAAATTAAGAGATGTAAAGACACAGTGCTAAACCTCTCACGTAGAAAATTAACGGATAATGACTATATACAGTTAGGCAAAGGGCTAAAATTTGTCCCAAATCAAAATGTCATAATAAAATTAAGTTAGCTGAGGAAAAGTTTCATTTTTCTAGACGCCTGAAATTAAAAGAATTTTATTATGATAAAGCATACAACAATTCAGAGAGTAAATCGATTTCTTTTCTTTCTAAAGCAAATGGGTTTATTTAATACAATTAAATCATCTTTTACACCACTTAGTGGACGTGATTCATAATTAGAATTTATATTTATGTGATCACAAAAGCGATATTAACTGATAATCATAAAAGCTAAATCATAGTAAAATTTCTAAGGACGAAATTAAGTCTTTATATAATCTCAGGAATGTCGACAGTATTACTATTAAAAAGGCTGATAAATCAAATACTATTATTATTATTATTATTATGAATCAAGAAGATTATGTTAAAGAAGTAAACGTTAATTAAATGATGAAACATACTACAAACATATTAACAATAATCCGTCAATAGAAACTAAATTTTGCATTAATGCGATTGCTAAACAATAATAATTCCGTATATGAGGAATGTTATACTTTCCCTCTTAACATACGTACACCTCAATTCTACATATTACCCAAAACTCATAAAAATCCTGACCATAATTTACCTTTAAAGTATCCAGGACGACACATTATATTAAGTTATACTTCATATACTGAAAACCTTGCCACATTTATTGATAGTGTTTTACAACCTTTAATGAAATCACTTCTTTCATACATTAACGATACTACTGATTTCATTGAAACGTTGAAGTCTATTCCTCAGCTATCCGATACCTCAGCATTTGTATCATTAGATGTAACATCACTATATACTAACATTCCGCATGCAGATGGTATTGAGGCGTGTAAATATTTTTATTGATAACAATCCTAATAATAACACACAAACTAGTTAAGATATTTGTAAAATAATAGAACGTATCTTGGAAAACAATTATTTTCAATTTAATAACATGAATTACTTACAAATAATGGTTACGGCAATTGGTAGTCCGATGGCTCCTTGATACGCTTCCCTTTTCATGGGTAAATTAGAAAAAAAAATTCTTCTAAACGATTAGTTTAATCCATCTGTTTGGTTCAGATTTTTAGATGATTTATTTATGATCTGGAACCATTAAAATGAAGAATTGGAAAAATGTATTTTCACCCGAGGATTAAATTTACTTATATTGCATCTAGTACGCAGGTTTCATTTTTAGACGAAAATGTAATTTTAAAAAATATTGATAACACTATTTACAAATATTCATATCAAGGAAACTAATATTCACCAATATGTGGAATTTTTTTCATGTCATTCCATGTCATGTAAAAACGGTATACCATATAGCCAGGCAAACAGATACAGTCGTATTATTTCAGATGATAGTCAGTTACAAAATTTTTGAATAAATTACGAACTTATTTCTAAAATAGAAATAGAGAGAGATATATAATTACTTTCTTCATACACTATAATCTTTGATTGCCTAATATAGGTCGTATAATTAATGAATATTACAGACTCCTAAGTTTATCCAATAAAACCAGCGTTAAATCACTTGAAAAAATTAAACCAATTAACAAGTTACGTAATGACATAATTTTTGTTTTAAATAAAAGAGATCATCCGTTACTTTAAAAACATTTCGTGCCTGAAGATGCATAGATTAAAATGCAAAACTAGTTGCACATAATTTTCGGCGTTTGTGTTGTTTTCTTTAATCACAATTCTACTTTAATATTTGTACTTCTATTTGTTATTCATTTTCTTAATTTTCATCTTGGTCTATTTTGTTAACATTTTCACGTTTTAAATATATACGCCTTCTTTCAAATAAGATTGCAACTTCTATGGCTGATCTAGGTCATTATATAACATACTAATAACGTCAGAGCTAACTTTACGTTTAATCTCATTACGTTGATGTTGTTTGAGATGTTGGAGATTTAGGTAATTGTCGTCGTGAAGAAAACGGGTTAGGAGAGAGTGATTCGTTTTGAAGATGTGAACGTTGTTTTTACTGGTTCCATTCTTCGTTGATCTACATTTGCAGAATTATTTTTAAATTCTTCGTTATCTTTCCAATTACCAATATTATGATTAATTTTGAAAAAAATTGTTCTACGATACTTTCCATCATTCATCGACTGATAGGTAATAAATCACTTACATCATTAATTGTATTGGCTGCATAATCAATTAATTTATCATCATCAATATCTTTATTCTTAAAAAAAAATCCATAAGTTCCGGGGTTAAATTTATTGATCGATTCATTTTAATATTATTATAAATATGGTTTTCTGATGTTTTTTTCTGTTGTCTACGTTCTTTACTGTAATGTTTTGAACTAACTTTTTTGTTGTTTTTCTGTTTAATATTTATCATCTATTTCATTTGCTGTGCAGTATAATCTTAATGTGATTCATTTTGTTTATCAATTCGATCTTTCTTAGTATTAAAATTGTATAAAGTACATCAACCCAATGTTGTAGATTGTTAATATATTTTCTATGTCATGGTCTCAATAAGTTAGTTCTCTCTTCATAAGTCGTAACAACAAAATCTGGACAATCTTTCCCGTTAATTTAATCAACTGTTCATAAATAGTCTTCAGTAACTCTTGAACGTACGTCTTCGCCGGTTTTTTTTTTTTTTTTTTTGGTTTTGTAAAAGTCTTGATGTTTCCTCAGTTTGTTCAGCTACTTTTTAAGTTGAGTACAAAGACGTTTAGTTGTTTCATAAATAGGTTTAAATAAGTGTAGAGTACTTTCAGCATATTCAACCTGAGACTCCTGACATTGTTGTAATTTTTGTCTGACATAATTACAAACTTGGAAAAATTCCTTAATTACTTCTAATCCTTCTCGAGTTAGTCTAGCTCTATAATATTCCATAGCTGGTGCCATTATTTATATAATAATGATTTAATTACTCATACATCTATAGCCGCATAGAGGGTACGAACTCAAAGAAATGTCTGGGTGGGTAAAATAGTTCACATACAACTTTTGAATAACAACTAACGACTAAAGATAAAGTAACAAAATAAACTAACCCAATCAGATAGAGGTTTTGGTTTGACATTATTAGTCTTAATTTTTTATTTTTTTAGGAAGCTTTATCTTTTTTAAAAAGTCTTTTCAGCAAAAGGTATGTTCGCCTTTTCTGCTGCTGCCGATCAGTATGGCTTGGACGATATACAGGTTCAATGGGCGTAATCGACATCAAATCACTAATCCCTCCGTTGGCGAAAACCCAAAATGAATATAACACTGAACTGTCACGTCTATCGTTTCAGACCAGCGGTCATAACTACCACAGACAGCGTTACCAGTTAAATTATTCTGCGTTATTAAGGTGATTGTCACAATCTCAGGCGCGATATAAGCAAAGTGATTTTAGGTCCTGCACTCATTAGTTGCTTATTTTCGAGAATATCGGTTGGCCAACCAAGAATTGTTCAAATGATAACTGAATAATGTTAACTAAATATTGCTTAGATTTAATGGCGATAACGGATCTGCGTGTTGGCTAATGTTCACGAATCGAAATATTGGAGTAATTTTCAGTCAACACCGAATCCTTCGTCGGACCTCGTCATTCACTGAAGTATTGTCGTTTGTGCTATTAGGTAGTTATACAGTACCCTAAGCTGTTCCACGAATGAAAACACAAATGTGTTCTTTGCTGGGTAGACCACCAAACTGTTGGAATCTGATGGCCAACTTTAATTCGCTCGCAGCGAAGCTTGTATGATCTCAAATGTGACTGATACACACCAGCCGTTATAGATGCAGCGAAGCTTGTATGATCTCAAATGTGACTGAATAACCAGCCGTTATAGATGCTGGAGCATCACACTGAATTTTGGTTTCGTTGATGATATGGTACTAATCTCGGTAACACTCCGGGCTGTATTTACAACATCATGTGGGATCTCTCAATATATTTCACGTAGAAAATGCACTGTTTCCATTGTTTCGTCATCGGTGTTGTATTTCAATGAGTTTATGCATAAGCGCACATTATGATTCGTGTCCGTGATGTTATTATTGATAAATCGCTAACAATCAACTCTGCGTCATCAATGACTTCAGTTGCATTGTTGCCTCCACGAATTGCTTCCACAAGAACGTCCACCGATCTTAGGTCACACAATCAACCAAGGTATTTCCCTTGCTATGTGGGTTTACGTCTCGGCAACAGTTGCTTTACTAGTCTTTTTTTAAAAAAAACCTTCTCGTCTATACATTCTAATTGTTTTTCCAATGTAGGAGATTCAAGTGTAGCTTGCTGATCTAGTGTTTAAGCAAATCTTGTTCTTGAGATATTTACTGGTGGTGGTAAACGTTTTGGTTGATACAAGTATTCTTCAAGCTTTAACATCAGGTGTATCCAAATATTCTTCTTAGTTTCAACGGTTGGTCGTTATGAAATATCTCTAAATTTGATTTAATAGACTGGCTTGTATTCTCCTGAACCATGGTCCAAATAGATATTGTATCGCTTGTGCCGTTTCATTACACTGTCCAGCTTTCATAAAAGCACCTAATTTTTTGGATAAGAATCAATCACCCAACCAAACGTATTTTAGGTCTAGTAAATTCACCATATACCCACTTGACCCAAAACATGTTATGTCCTTTGGTGGCTCTTTGAGCGCTAAATAATTCCAGTTGTTAGGTATGTTAAGACTTGTACGGAAAGGGCGTTTGTTGATCTACTGGCGACCGTCGTTATTAAAATGTTGTTCCGATGTATGCATCAGTGGGTATATGAATGGTGTTAAAGTACATTGTTCGGTTTGGTCCGATGTCTTGATATCAATTTATTGCATTCAGTTTGGTCACGTCTGGATTCATCAACCATCAAGCACTGATCCAGAACAACCATGTACCAGGCAACCGACAGCGCTTCTGTTATATTTATCAGTATAGACAAATCATTGATGAGAGCTTATGCCTAGAAAGGAAACAAAAACATGGTACACGCTGCATTTTCTGGATTTACATGTGTTTGAAACATATGCTTTTAATACCGAAGGCAGAGTCAAGTGATAATTTCAGTAATGAGTCTTTCAAACTCAAGTCCGTACAACGACTGAAGCTCAATAAACATTGTACATTTCTTTCCTCAAATTTACAACTTAATTGAATGAATTTTTGTTTAAAGTGAAACCGGCCATAAAGGTCATTTGTTCACTGGTTTGAACCATCAGATTTTATGATGGTTGGTTTCCCGTGGAGAAGGAATGGTGCCACATCCCCGCGGGCACAAAGTGCGTTTGTTAATTTTGACCGTCATGTCATACCACTAAAAAGTGGCTAATGACATGAATGTAAGGCCTGGGTGAGTGGGAATAGACCCAACACACACTCAACCCAAACAACCAATCAGAAGTAACGTACTAGGGGTGCAATGGCACCAAATTGTGGCGAGAGAAAAATAGTTTTCTCATATCGTCATTTTTGTTGGAGTCCGGTCGTTGAAAAGGAGAAAAAGATCCCGGAAAGCCAGCCGTTGTTGTATATGGATGTCGTTTACGCCCCGGAACGCCCTAGCGATACTTATTTCAAATTCAGTTCAGTTATACTAATGGACAAAATAAAAACCAATGCTGTGTTAGCCACCTGTGCAATTGTATCAAATAAATAATTCGTAGAATTTTTCTTTAACATCCTAACTATACCAATTTTCTAATACAATAGTGGACGTATCATAAGTCCCTAACAAATTTGTTTAACTAATATGTCTTTGTGACATATAAATGTTTAGTCACTGTTTGGTAAATAGATTGTTAATTTTGAGCGGTGTTCAAAATTGATCAAGTCAGGTTTGTAATAGAGATTATTCGAAGAGGGTTTCTCGAAACCAATTGAGAACCCTATATTGTTCAGGCAATTGACGGCGAATATGAAAACTTTTCAATCCTTTGCGCAGGCAGGTACCGGGGTGCAGCATGTCGCTGGCTCCAGAGTTTCTCATGGGCTGCTATTATTCCATGCTGCTCAATTATTATTTTCCAGGATGACTTGGCTGGTTATTCAGGAGGCGATATGCTATCAGGTGGTCCCTCCATTTAGGACCCCACAGCTAGTGACGCAATTAGCATCGTGTAGAGTCCGCCATCTTGTTTCCACGTGCCAGACGTCTTTTTCCCATGTACCAAGGCTCGTAGAAATGTTACTACAGGTAGCGTTTTTAGTAACCAGCGTTCACACACAGTTGTATTCCCGTCATCGAAACCAGGTACCTTGAAGCTCCTATGGTTGCAGTTTTTCTGCAATCCTAATGGTCTCCATGTATATGTGGCTTCGCTGTAGTACACCACATCCAGCTGTAGTCCGGTCCTGCCTGCTCCGTGTCCGCTGCCCGAAAATGATCATGAATGTACAACTTAATTAAGCTCTTAAAACAATATTTGTCTTAAAATCTTATTTTCTTTGTAAACCATTCATAGCTAGCCAAACCCATATATAATCTATTTTATCTTCACTCATTTCTAGACTGGTTCCCATTATGAGCCATTCCTATAAAGCCTAACCCATAAATACTCTATTTAATCTTCACTCATTATCTTCACACATCTAGACTGGTTCCCATTATGAGCCATTCCTAGAAAGCCAAACCCATAAATACTCTATTTTATCTTCACTCATTTCTAGACTGGTTCCCATTATGAGCCATTCCATGAAAGCCGAACCCATATATACTCTATTTTATCTTCACCCATTTCTAGACTGGTTCCCATTTTACCATATAACTATTATGCAAAAAATGATAAAAATGTTAATATGGCCATCTATGTGTGAATGAATTAATACTGAAAAGGAGATATAAATTACAGAAATTACCTGACATTTTCGCAGAATACATACAATTAAAAACTAATGCACGGTAGGCAAAAGACGATTAATATACAACATAAGACATTTCAAAGCATTCAGTGAATATAACTAGTGGGATACAAAATCATGACGGGTCAATACCATTAGTTATGGTGGTAGAAGCCTAAGTCATCCTATATGAAGCTTAATAATTCAAAACATAACAAAGAAATATAACATTGCTGACCATAATTGCTCCATGAATGGCATTCTGTTCATATTTAACATATTTGGTTGCATATACATTAACCAATGTGCAAAACACTAATTCTAGCAAAACCAAAACCACACACTGCAACCCCCTTTCCAAAGAAAATAGTTGTCATGTCTGACATTGTGTTTCAATATCCCACAGAAAGTCACACTGAGGTATACAGTAGGTATTACTTTTGCGTTAAATTCAGAAGTAGATCCATAGTTTTGCATTTATAGCACTGTACAGTGTACATGCATATTTGTAATCACCGTATAATGTTCTTCTCTAGAGGATTTAAGATAATAATTCAGTTTCCGTAGTATGTAAACACCATAGTACGTAAGATCCTTAAACTATATGTGTACTTATGATCATATCTATGTTTATCAGCACAGACACATCCTTGATGGAAGCCTCTGTATGGAGAAACCCATATGACGTGTCTTTTCCTGGAACTACGCTTGTTTAAAACATTTTCAATACCACACATTGATGTCACTTTGGACAGGTCACTGAGATCCTAGAACCACCTGAAGAATACTGCAACGAAACTAAGTACTCGAAACAACTTGCTCCGCAAACTGGCTGGTAACACCTGGAGCGCTAGTGATCATAAACTCATAACATCAGCACTGGTCCTATTTTATTTGACAGCGAAGCGCTCCTGTCTTGTCTCGATGTTACATTACATTTAAAGTTTTCTGAAGTTGTATATGATGTGATACGCACGCTTGATACAGAACACCTGAACTCAGGTGTTTACCAACGTATGTGTCTTTTCCTAGTGACAAATAGCTGTACCAAATCTCCACATTGCTGTCACGATATAATTTTGCACAAAAATACTTTTGTTCTACAGTGTATCAAACTGTGTATGACTATATTACATCATGCTTTCAATGCCAACTTATTAAACAAAACACAAATTATTTAAAAGCCACATTAAACCCATTGCCTCCGAAAATTGTATTTTATCGGTGACACATGGACGTTTCGTGCATGCCAAAAGGTAAGCAACTTTACCAGTATATCTTAAAAGTGGCCGACAGCTTGCCACATTGGCATGAAGCGTTTTCGTTACATTCTGAGACAGCACGTAAGTCGCCAATGTTTTGTACAATGAAATATTCACACTTTACGGAGCCCCAAGAACACTTGTTAGTGAACGTGGACCAAACTTTGCCTCAAACTGTTCTCGCCCTGTGCTGATTATTTCAAGTGACTGGTCACCATACCAATTCGTATCACCGACAAACTAATTCACTTTGCGAGTGCCTAAACATTACAATCGTTTAAAGTTTAAGAGCATACTGTAATAAGCACCAAGATGATTGTCCATCTATACAGCACAGCAAAATGATGGAATTTGGTATGAGTCCGGATGTTAACTCAGCTGGCTATTCATCTTTATACATAGTCTTTGAGAACAAATTACTTTACCTTTATAGTTGTCTCCAAGAACGTGAGTTTTATAGTCATTACATATTAAGGACATGTAAACGTCTCTGAAAACAGGAATACACCCCGTTGTTTGACAGCCTAGCTAGAATTGATATGCTGCAAACTTCGATTCTGACTTCTTTGTTCCAGGTAAGCAAAATGCAATTGGTCTTAGTTTGAGATTTCTCCTAGTTGTCTAATACACTGAGAAGAAACATATTTAGAATTTGTACGCTACTTCTAAAGAGACTGTAATATATTATTTATATTGCACAATAGGATTTTTGAAATATTATTAGTCTTGGATTGCTTAAATGTATTTAGAATTTGTGTTAATTTTTAAGATTAAGAATGTTTTTCTTTTTGTAAAACTGGTTTGCTAATAACTTCATGCAACAAAATAATTTATTTAGAAACAATGTACCTTTGAAATTACGGAAGGTAATAATTTAGTTTTTCGAATAAATATTTAATCAAAATGCTTTGATAAAAACAAATTGGAATTACTTTGTAGCATTTTATTTTTGAGCATTTTAGCATTATTTGCAATTTATTTGGCATTTGATTCCAAAATACAGAAATTACACAATTGCGTGAAGTCGGTTAGATGTAACGAAATATAATAAATATCTTAAATATATTTATTGACTTATGTGTAAGTTTTCTATATAAATTTTAATAAAGAATTCCTGTGCTGAAGACTTAGATCATTTCAGTAGCGATGTAACTCATCCATTGCAAAAGTGACACTGCCCGCAAAAGGAGGCCATAATGATGTCTTACTATCTTTTTTCTATCCGAGGTCCATAAAAAAATGACGCAGAATACTATATTCAATAAACTGTCCACAATAATGTTTAAAGGAACCATTAACACATCGTTTCCGCAAAACTTCATATTTTTCAGAGAATATACAAACAGTCGAATACTCCATTATGTTAGCTAAGCAACTGTCTGACTAATAATTCAATTCTGGCTGGCTAGTCTAAATATCTACTTAAGCAGTTAATATCCTTGGAGTGCCACGATCGGAGACCACCTCCCCGTCTATATCCTACACTGGCTATCCATTCGACTCAGAATCAAACACAAAATATGTTCCCTGTATTAAATTTCACTGACAAATTCCAGTCCAACATACCAATCTGGCCTCACCCATGTGTACACACCATGTGTACATACTTACGCTCCTCTTCTGACAATCGTATATTCATTATTCCCACTATGAAAACGAAGTCATATGGACAACGTTATTTTACACACCAGGGTCCAACAACGTGGAATGAATTGCCCATTGACATTAGACACAAAATCATATTGATCCCATTCAAGAGTGCACTTAAAACTCACCTTTAAGAACAAACTTAAAGACCTAATAATGTTTCCTACCTTTAATATTTTCAGAATATTTTATGTTTTCTAATTGTAAGTGTTGTTTTTTTTGTAGTCATATCATTATAGATGTTGTAACGTACTTAGAGCTTCTAAAGCTTAAGCGCTATACAAATTCCTCACTAACATTATTATTTAGTCAGCTACTGTGGCGTGTCCTGGGGAAAAAGTGCTTTAATGCAGTTATGTCATAACTAAATAACTTACCTGTGTTGCCGTAAATAAAACTTTATTCACTCAAAATACGATTATAGACGTAGATGAAAAAAGGCCATTTGAACTCAGATGGTCATTATATGCAGGCCCATGAAATGCCGCCCATTATCTCGAATAAAAGATGAACTTCCAATAAACGACTCTTTAGATTAATAATGTAAAACGTATACAGTTGTATAACCTTACACAGAATATGCAAAGATATACGCCGAATCCTGACACTATTTTATCACTCTTTAAATACCTTGCAAGCAGTCACCTGAGGATAATCAAGGAAAGAAACAGATCATCTCATCTAGTATGGTATCCGTCTTACGTGTAATAACATATTATATCGTGACATGTTAAGTCATGATACCGTGCAATAAGTTTGAAGCAATTAAATAAATGTACTTTACAGGGTATTTAACTGCACAATAGTTTGGATTAACTTAGAAACAACTGGATTTATCTCATGGGATAAATAAAGGTCTCACATGTATATCGACAATTGTAATTGATGACTCGCACTTAACTAATTTCAATCTTTCATTCGCAAGGTTTATACATACCTAATGCTTTAACTCATTTTTTTTTTTTTTTTTTTTTTTTTTTTTGCTTCGTTTTGTTCTATATAGTTCCATTAAAACTAGGCACTCGTTTCGAGCTCTCTTTACATTTGTGTCTCTTTTTTGTCAAATTATTGTAAAGTATAATACATGAAAACATCTTATCCCTCCACTTTTTTTTCCGTGTCGTCGGGCAGCAATTTAAAATAAAGCACATTTTAGGGGCAGATTATAAGACGAACATAAACATGTACAGTCGTATTATTTTGTAATATTCCATTTATTTATTATTTATCTTACTTATAAAAAGTATTTGATTTAAAAACAAACTTTATAATATAGACAAAAACTCGAGTGTTATACAATTCTCTCAGACATAGTATCATTATCACGTTTTTGTTACTTATTTTGTAATTACCAATTCAACTAATTTCTTCAGTAACACTTGCTTCCTTGCATACATAACTGCTCTTTAATGCACGTACTCTTGTCATTATGTTAATGTTTCTACCAATTATGTATGTATAATCTTGTGGAAGAGCGCACCAACATTACGTGAACCTGATCCGATTCAGACGTCACTACTGCTTGAGTTTATGAGTTCAGTATTGTATTTTATTAAAACCTCTCACTCTCTCGTCAGGCGAATTTCCCTTCATTCTCCCAAACTGACATTGCAAAACAATAACGATTTAGTATACCACCGCCCTATTTATAACGCCATATTCGTGTCACAATTTAGAGCAAATAAGCTGTTGTGTTACAATATGAATCGCGTCTAATTTTAGTTAGTCTTTTTGAACAATTTAAAGTTCGCATATCGTCCTTGCCACGGTACCGAAACTGACTTTCTGAAACTAATTCACGACCTACGTTATGCCTCTCTGCTTTTGATAGTGGAAAGCTTACAGTCCTCATCCTTCGAGACTTATCTGAAGCATTTGATACAATAGACCTTGACATGATGCTTTACCGTCTACAGCATGTATTTAACATTCTGGATACAGCTTTACTTTGGATTAATTCATTTTTAGCAGAAATAAGATGTGTCCTTAAAACTTCTAGCCCAGGGCATCTATGTTTTGGTGTCCCACAGGCTTCTCTTTTTTGATTCATTCTTTTTATTCTATGTCATTCGGCTCTTCTAAAAATTTCTTAGATCTTCATCCGATGTCTCACTGGTTCTATGATAACACACACATATACGAATCTTGTCATTCAACTGAAGTTGATGCTGCCATCAAAGGCATAAATAGGCTCATTTCTGATTTGAAATGTAAGAAGCTGCATATAAATGACGACAAAACCGAAGCAATATTGATCATTGAACAAACGCTTAGTCATTAATCGCATTTGCTCAAACACTATGCATATCAACAAAATCATAAAAATCACACAATCAGTACTAAACCTATGTGTCGATAGTGCTCTATCATTAATTCAAAATAATCATTCCTAGTTAGTTTCATTTATAGCCCATCATCCTCCAAAGCTATTGAGAATGATAACTTTTTTAAACAAATGGAACATGTTATTGCACGGGAGAAAGATACGTGTATATAAATAAGGACCTCATCAATACTCAAATAATGAACAACTGGATGGAATTTTTTGAAACATGAGGCTAGTCCAGCTGGTAAATGATCCCAAAAGGGTAACATAAAAATCAAGCGCTCTTTTGGATCAGATTTATACCAGCATACCAGACAATGTGGCTTGTGAATATTGGTCTTCTGTACCACTATCCTGCATTTTTGACAAGAAAGGTTAGAAGCGAGAGAAATAAGAAAAATACACACAAAACTATCACTTACAGATGTTCAAAATTTTTAATGAAGAACAATTTCTCAGTGATCTATATAAAGATCCAGGGAATATGATCCAAAATTTGGATGACATAGATGAAGCTCTTATGTAGTGGACTGACTTATTTATAAATGTAGTCTCTAAGCAAAATCATAAAAATAATGGAGAAATAAAATAACAAGTATGATTAAAAAAGCTATAAAAAACCACTTATCATTCATTGTTTGAAAACAAAAAGAGCAACACGAACACCATTTAGAAAGTCGTCAATTAACTCACTAGAGGAACACACAAAAATCAGACAAATAAAATTCACTCACTTCAGGTAAATGACACCATAGTCACTGATGACACTGACATTGCAAATATTTTCAATGATTTTTCACCAACATTACCACAAACGTAAAATTACCAGTTATATAAAACAACTTTAATCCACTGAAAAAATCTGAAGGGAAGTATATTTCTCTATCGCACCGGTATATACAAACTTTATCAAAATATGTCTCAGTGAACTTGATACCAAGAAAGCTACATGACTTGATCAGAGCGGTGCATGCCTCATTAAATAGTCTGTCTCTGCCATTTTAGAAAAAAATAACATTCATAACCAATTTAATTATTGCAACATCATCGATCTTTAAAATATGAAAATATGCAAAAGTACCTAGTATTCATTAATCTGGTTCTAAGAATGATGCTTATAATTAGCGTCCAATCTCAATACTACCAAACTTGCCAAAATTGATTGAAAAACATGTCCATGACACATTCATGTCATGTTTAACTAAACTCTTGCTCTTATACCCTAATCAATTAGGCTTTAGACAGAAACATTCGTATGAGACTGCCTTTGTCTTTCTAAACGATAAATGGCTTCAAGCTCTTGATTAAGGTAGAATAATAGGATCTATATTTGTAGATTGTATGAACGATTTTTACATAGTGGATCATGAAATCATTTTGAAGAAACTGAAAGTCTACCAATGTGATGAAAGAACAGTCAGATGGCTTACTTCATACTTAATGTATATGTTTATATAAAAAAAAATATTCTGCCTGAACCTGGAATAATTAGATATGGAGTACCACACGGCTAAATTCTAGGTCCCTATTTATGTTTATTTTTTTGTTAATGACCTACAACTTTTACTATGGGACTCAATATCATCTACATATCTCTATGCAGATGGCACAACAAATTCGAAGCATGAACTCTAACTTGCTTTATAGAATGCCCTAAACATAATGGACAACTGGTGCACGTGCAATGGCATGGTGGCAAATACTGGTAAAACTAAACTATTACTTAACGGCAACAAAGCACAAATCTTGATAGTGATGAACTATGTCTGACAGGGATGAATACAACGTTGCCAATGATTTGGCACGATAGACTACTTTGTGTTTGGTAGATAATATCATGGACTGAACATATCAAACCTATCAGTAAAAAAATAAGTAAATTCAAGTCTATGGTTTCTCATTATGATAAGACATTTTCTCTCCGAAAGGCACACAAAACTATTTTATAAGATACATACAACCCTATTTAGACTACTGTAATACAGAATAGTGACATTCAAATTACAAAATCATAGCAAACCTGTCACATCTTCAAAGAAGAGCATTTGAGATAATATCAATCCAGAAGAAAGCAAGGAAACATTTAGCTGGTTAAGTTAAAGATATTGCCAATGAGAAAACGAATCTGTCTGGGGAAGAAAAAAAAATTAATATACAGGATATCCAGTAATAGTGCTCCTGAATATTTATAATCACTATTACAGTATATGTCTACATGGCAATACTCCATACCTGCGATCCATATCTACCAAACAGTACAAAATTCGCAAACCAAATGAGGAACCATTTTTAAATAAAGTTTCCAATACTCTGTAACATGGCAATGGAATAGTATTCCAGTAAAGATTAGAAATGCCCACTCTATTTCCTTCTTCCAAACGAAATATATCCAGAGGTTTTAGAGATGCAGCTGAAATAAATAATTCCGTTGTTGGAGGGCCTCGATGTCGATTAGTTCTTAGCTAATTGTATTACCCTCTTTAAATAAATTCATTATTATTATTATTATTATTATTATTATTATTATTATTATTATTATTATTATTATTATTATTATTATACCAACATATCATGGAACTATGCAAGTATGCATATTTGGAGCTCAGACACATCAACTCCAGTCTCAATGTATTTCTGTTGATGACCGCTATGGTGACCTAGTGGTTAGACCATCCGCCTCGGAAGCGAGAGATCTTGGGTTCGAACCCCGGCCGAGTCATACTAATGACTTACAAAAAGGGTAATAACAGCTGCCTCGCTAGGCGTTCTGCATTAAGAGTTTGGTGTTAGGACTCACTGGCCTAGTGTCAGGATAGTATGACGTTATGGTACATGTCTGCGGCATGATGCTCCTGTGCTAGACATAACTGTAAAGTGTGTCACAGAATTGTAAAACCCCTTTTATTTATTGAATACGTGAACTCGAGCTTCGTTTTTGGCGTACAGCGATACCCGAGGGTGATTAACATATATTGTGTCGTATTTCAAAACAGCGAGTACGGTCCAACATATGCCGCATGTGCACAGACATTATATGTGTATAAATACCTCACCGCATGTAAAGCTCTTTACATTTCCGATTGTCTTGTCAGTCAGTGGTCTATTATAAGAACATGCACATATTCAGCTGTATAGGTATGTAAGTTTATTAATTTGTTGTATATAAGAGATCACTGTTGTACTATCACGTCTATTTTTATGTATGTTTGCTATGTAGTCTTGGTTTACACAGTATAATGCACATATTACTACTTTTGTTTGCGACTTGGCAAGCGATTTATATTAGTAATAAAAGGCTACATTTTTAAAGAAATTTTTAGTAAAATAGTATTTTTATCGAGCAGGTTTAGGTTCACAGCTGAACATTTTGTTTGTAAATATTGTGCCTGCGACGTAACTTACCGTGTATATTGTGATTACGTTATTTTTGTGTTTTTTTTTTTTTCGTTATTTTTTGCCCGTGTCATATATAGTACACGGTTTTAGGTATGTTTTCAGCTGTACAGTGTTTGGAGTGTCCAGAGTATAGAATGTCCGGAGTTTCTAGAGTCTAGAGTGTCCGAAGCGTCAGGAAAGTGTAGAGCTGTCTGGAGTGTCCAGAGTGGCTAGAATGACAAGAACGTTCCAAGTTAACGGAGTGATCGAGGTCTACGTGGTGCAAGCTGTAACGCCAACCACATGAATTAATCACAGCGGCTTCGAAGCTGAACTTTAGCAGCCGTGAAGCTGAAATAAAGTGTTTTGACGACAGAGTGTATCTCCTTGCTTATTATTTTGTAAACGTGGGCTAATTTGGGGGTTCCTAAAACCCATTGTATCTTTTGAGACTATAAAGATAAGTTGTAAATCTGTCCTTTTTCGTTTGCATAATTTCATTATGGGTGAATTAATTTTATTACATAAGTAAAATTCTACATTGTTTGCTAGCTGAGTAAACTATATCCATCTTTCCACTGTGTAGTCACTGTGAATCATTCACCCTTTGTTTTTGTATTTTGTAATGCAACCAGTTTGTAGTTTTCATTATTACATTTGTGCGTTCTTACGTTAATTATTCCAATATTTGGATTAAATATACACGCACGTATTTATAATGAATTGCTCATTTAAGTCATTCTTTATTAAACATTGTATTTATATCATCGTCAAACGTGTTCTGTTGTGAATCTGAAAATACCACCCGGTTATCTTGTTACACAGTGCAGACATCGTAGCGATAAGACTGAAATTTGTTAAAGCTACGTTAAGAATCCAAATCACACACATATTTATTTTGATGTATCAGTAACACTCAGGTGTTACTTAATACTTTCCAGTCATGACTGTTGTAATTCGCCTCTGCGTGGGTCATCTTAGAATTGAACAATAAATCTCACCCCACCCACCCTCTATGTACCCTCCACTTGATACCCGTTCACTTTAGAATCGAACACAATTCTGTTCACTATCCTTGCGAGCGCGCGCGTGTGTGAGGGTGGGGGGTGGGGATTGTAATCAATTTGTGTTAATCGTTTAGAACATTTTTTTAAGAAAAAAGCTGTACTAAGTCCCTATTATTATCTACAGTTATATATTGAGAATTAATTAATAATAACAATGACAGATCACAACTTATAATAAGACTGCGTATCTTGCCAATTATTCGTATTTGAATATTAGAGAGGAACAAGAACACTGCTTTTCCATTCATTTTGCCACATATAATATTGCAACTTGCAACAAATATTGGTTGAACGAAATCAGCCAAAATTAAATGCTGATATTGTATTTAGTTCTGTATTTATTCACGTTTAATGACAGTTTTCAAAATATGAAATTAAAAGCTAAGTTTCACAACTAGTGATCTCTGCATTAAACAACTCCCCTTTTATATTCTAGAAGGTTACCGTTAAGGACAGCACCATCATATTCAAAATTCGATAACTTAAAATATCTGGGTGCTAATGATCAGACTTATATGTATCCATGCACAATTATCCTTGGTGCAAGCTTCTGTGTGGATAACACCATATGAGCCGCATCATTTTATTTAAAATCTACATGTGCATGAAGCACTTGTTATTGATTTTGAACCAAATAAACCAGGTGCTACTTTCATTACTGTGTACTCCTAAGTCAAACCTGTAAAAATGCTAAAATTACATCAATTGAATAGTGTCTATATTTTTAAATTTAAAGATAGGTTAAGCACTAAAAAGATACTTTTACTTTTAAAAATTATTTTTCATTATTAACAAATTATTAACCACCAAACCCGTATATATTATATTATTTGTTCACCTATTTCTAGCCTGGGTCACATTTCTTCCATATGGATATATGGTACTCTTGTATATATATATATATATATATATATATATATATATATATATATATATATATATATATATATACTCATTTTATGTTCACCATTTTTATGTTCTTACGCAATTATGGAAGTCGCACTCGGTTTAGCTCCGTGGTTTAAAAATGAACGCAGTCTATGATAGGGGAAAAGAATGTGCCATGAATATAAACCATTTCAAAAACGATCACTGTCAAAGCTTCATAAATCTGTATAAGGAATTACTCGCCGTACTACAGCAGCAAATTGGTTAAACCATTTCGAAATCCAGATTGACTCGCTTCACCATGTAAAGGTTGATCTCAAACTGGAAGTGCCTGAATGTATTATCTAATTTCACTATAACATGTCCGCAGGGGTCTGGCTATATCATTAACTCGTACACAATTATTAATATTGTATATATTTGTTATGCATGAGTAATGTTTTTAAAGTAGTGTATCGATTTGTGTATACGTATGCCCTATGCGCAATAGGAACGATATAACTTTGTTATTAATATTACGTAGTGCGACATGTATGGGGACATGCATAAACGAATATTTACAGCTTTCATAGTGAACCTCCCACTGTCGCAGAATAGAAACCGAGTGGGTTTTGGATTAAATGAATAACTCAAAACACAATGCGTGAAAGATGGAAATTTATGAACTTAATTAGTAAAGAAAAATATATAATGTATAAATATAATTATTCTCACACGCTCTTAACATACGATCGATCCAATTACTCTATACAAAGTTTTTACAAACATTCACACATTGAAAATAAACCAAAAGTATGATATCAATCTGAAATACAGATTCAAGAAACCTCATGGATCTCATATACGTTTCAAATAATAGTATGTACAAACCGCACAGTTTCACTGAGTCCTTGGGTTCGTCTAAACTTGTATCGGTCGCTCGCACCTTTCATGGATCCACCACATGTACAGTCATACGTATACAAACGTACAGACATCATACAGTACCCTTGAATTAGCTATGTCTACAGTCGCTGCTCCCCACAAGTACGGACATATGTACATATATATCGACAGCTCTTCGCGTCAGTTACAAAAAAATAAAAACTGGTAATAATAATGAATTCTGAAAATTCGCTATAGATATACGCTAATACATTTAACTCAAATAGCAACATGCAATTCAAAGTTCACAACGTTTCAAATCTGTGTTGTAATAAATGGATCATTACACGATATGACATTACAGACTGAATAAGCTATGCATATCAAATGAAATATAAATTTAACACTCGCCCCTGTGCCTGAAGAACAGAATGGAGAGTGACAGTCCATACGTGACAAGATCCAAAACGACCAGTGTGTCGGTTATAAATTGATCTTGCTTAAATCCATAGAACTGTGAGTAATACTCAGGGTAAAATACCCGTGCATATCATGATTATAATGTCCCTCATCGCAAGTAATTTCCGGCGAGATACATGTTAGTTCCGTCGCTTACCTGGAAAAACACTTATTCACCCTAGATAACGTTATACGCATGTACAACGAAAATTAGTTAAATATTTCTAAGGCATAATCAAATTAATTTTGTTCCTAATTCTGTGAACCCCACCCCCACCCCAAATGTTGTTCATACTCTGGTTTTCCTGAGACTGAAATCGGCACTCCTTAAATTGACTGTAACCCTGGCGCTTGATTAAACGATATGATTCAACAATTCTTCACTTTATCCACTTTAATTTCGCTAGCGTCGCTGAGAGCCTTTAGGTACTTAATCCCTAGCATATTTAATAAACTAGTTACGTCAATATTATATTCATCGTCTTAGCTTACCTCTTATCTTCTTGCTCCGAAGACGATACACATCATATAACCTCAAATTCACTGATTCGGCCTTAATATACATTAGGTAACACGTTAATCGACAAGTCTGTTTGTAACTGAACCATCCAATTCTTGATACGACGATGCTTATCACATCGGCCGACTTGAGATGCAAGGGAAAACGTAACAGAAGATTGTAAATACCGGCTAGATTTAATCGTTGATCCATTTCGCGATAAATTAGACATGATAATAATTTTAACCTGCTTTTAGACTGTACAATTGAATATAACGCTTAATAAAAACTACATAAGTAGTTTGTGGAAGTCTCGTATTCTATCGTAGATCAAGTAAGTGGTACAAGTTATTCAACATATTAGTAAGCACATCATGATACTGAGACTGGTGTAATTAGTACATCATGATACTGAGACTGGTGTAATTAGTACATCATGATACTGAGACTGGTGTAATTAGTACATCATGATACTGAGACTGGTGTAATCAGTACATCATGATACTGAGACTGGTGTAATTAGTACATCATGATACTGAGACTGGTGTAATTAGTACATCATGATACTGAGACTGGTGTAATTAGTACATCATGATACTGAGACTGGTGTAATTAGTACATCATGATACTGAGACTGGTGTAATCAGTACATCATGATACTGAGACTGGTGTAATTAGTACATCATGATACTGAGACTGGTGTAATTAGTACATCATGATACTGAGACTGGTGTAATTAGTACATCATGATACTGAGACTGGTGTAATCAGTACATCATGATACTGAGACTGGTGTAATTAGTACATCATGATACTGAGACTGGTGTAATCAGTTACATATCAATACGAAATTCGTTTTGATAATTAAGTAATTGTGATTGTTCAGCGTGAATTTGTAATCGGTGTACAAAACAATTGCCAGAGTGCTTCAGATGTGCGTCGTTGAAATTCCTGTAAAATTGATAAAATTAATTGTAAACCTGTCGTATCTCCATGCGTGATAAAATGAAACACGTTATAAACCTTTTCCTAATTGTTTATACCAAATAGTGTAAGATGTTTAAATATATTATTATTATACTGTTGGTGGTGGTGATGGTAAATGATGTAGGTTTTATGTTTGTTATAAAGTTAATACATAAATATAAGGAGACTGGTATAAAATGAAACGAAATTTATAATTGTACTATGGGTGATATCGCATGTTCAAATAAATGCATTTTAAATAGGTCTCCGTATCATATGATTTGTTTTCCGTTTTCGTGCAGAAGAGGTTCTGTTAAAAGTTTCGAATATTAATGTGATACACAACATTCTTTGTACAGTACATCAGTACATCCCCTCAACGTACTCCCAATGGACTTCTATGGTCTTTCTTAGTCTGAGTTTCCAATTCTTAAATACTATTTTCTATGCCCTTTTAGTAAGTTCATACATTAAACACATGCGCTTCCAACAACGGGATCAAAAACCACTTTTAACGAAACCAGCTATATTGAGGATGCGGCAAAATTTGAATGTTAATATCCTTTCAACCTGAGACGACAGCGAATGTATGCATCGACATGCAGTAAATGGATACCTCGGGTACAGACTATGGATCAATACTGCTCCAAAACTGTTGGCGAAAATTCCAGACAAAAGTGTACAGTGACATTATCAGAGTTAGGCCAAGTTACCTGGAGGACCGGGACCTTTGCATCGATACAAAATACGTATAAAACTAGCTTGACCGACTAGGTTGGTGGTTTTAGTTCCCAGGTATTTGCCCCATTCTAATGTATGGATTAAGTAAGACTGTTAAAAGCGGAGAGATATAGATTGTTCGATACACATGCGAGGATACGCGAACACACAAGGGCAAAGTATATCAGAATTACGCATCCAATGATATATGCTGGACGACCCAGTTGTGGCTATTGGCATATATATATATATATATATATATATATATATATATATATATATATATATATATATATATATATATATATATATATATAAATATATATTCTTAATTATACTCAAAAGCTTTCCCTGCTCCCTATTCATGTGCCTTGGTTAGTACTAGCAGCTTTCCTGTTATAAACACACCTTCAATAGAAAAATGGGCGATCATCAAACGGGATGCTAAGATAAATGAGGCAAGTTCAGGTTTAAGCTTTAGAACAACAGGTGCATCAGTATTTTGCAAATCACACACACACACACACACACACACACACACACACACACACACAACTGACTTAATTTAAAATATTTGTTCTTTAACATGTTTTGTTTCATCTATTGTGATATTCATCACTGTGCCGGTACATTAGATCAAAATGATAGTCCAAATTATTTTAATGCTGGAATACATTGTTATTTACATGTATTACTACGTAGTCTGGATAGGGGCCCCGAGTGCCCGAGTGGTCTAAAGCGCTGTCTGTTACGTATCACTGCCATCTCACCTGTGTCTGCGTGGGTTCGCGTCTCAGATTCGGCCATTGTGGGTATGTGAGAAAGTTTGTCAGTAGCTTCTCGTGGGTCGGTGTTTTTTTCTGGGGTTTTCCGGGTTCTTTTTCCACTGGTGGCCATGTATAGCCTATATTGTGCGGGAAAATGGCGTTAAAACAAAAAAAATTAGTTTGATTTTACAAAAATTGCAAGAAACTGAAGATTCACATTTTTTCATCAAATTACTTCGAATTTATAATCATACATTCACATTTAATAAAAAGAGAATCTCAAATGGGTAACGATTTATTGTTAACTTTATAAAACTAATTGAAATATGTCCAGCTTTTGCAAGCATTGAAGAGCAAAACTTGGACATTTTCCAACAAATTTCATAAACCGCCCCGGGAGCCTAGTGGTTAGAACGTCCGCTGCGGAAGCGGGAGGTCGTGGGTTCGATCCATGGCCTAATCATACCAAAGACTTACAAATGTGGTACAAACAGCTGCATCGCTTGACGCTCAGCATTAAGAGGTTAATGTTAGGTCTGGTCGGCCTGGTGTCAGGATAATGTGACTGGGTGGGACATCATGCTACATGTCTGTGGCATGATGCCCCACTGCTAAACATCACTATAAACTGACTCACTGCAGACATCGCAGCTATATGACTGAACAATTGTTAAAAGCTACGTTAAAAATCCCAATCAAACAAACAAACAACAAACAAACAAGTTTCATAAATTTAATATCAAATCATTACCCATTTGAGAATCATTTTATCACAGTTTTTGTTTCAGTGGAAATTATTTAGAATGAGTGAAGAACGAATAATTTTGGTTCATTCTGACGCCCACCTTTCATTTGTTGTGCATACCATATAGTTCAAAACAAAGTTGATCTAGACTATAAATCAAAGATAAAGCTTCCATACGAATAAACAGAATATTTTATAACGACAGAATCAATTTTCAAAACAGAATGATTAACGCGATATGATGCCACCTTGATACGGTAAACAGTAGTAGGCATAGAGTACAGGTTTACCGTAAAATGTGATTTGTAAACTTAAAAACATTACATTGCTACGATTTGTATGTGGAAAAAGGATTACTGCAATGCATTTGTGACTGGATATTTGCAGTATTCGACTGGAGCAGTAAACTGTACAGAAGATGTAAACAAATTTCTATTTTGAGTCGGATTAGTATCCAATATACACGGCTTAAGAATGACGTGATATGATAAGGTTCTGTCAGTTAAGAGACCCATTTATGTCCAAAGACTTCTGTGGACGGTCGTGAGTTTATTTCTGTAAGTTAGCATTTAAATCACGCTCCCTCTCCCCATCCAGCCAACAAATAAGCAATACCCTTAGTTTTACTTCTTATTGCTCTTGTCTTGTAGTTTAACGCCATTTTACTCGTTATGATATTGTCATACATCACATAACAAACCCCGTGTGGGTAACATATCCATATTCAGAAAGAAGAGATAATGTATACTCAGTTTACTTTTGCGAGTTGAGTTCAACAACGGTCGCCAAAAATGTTCATTCAAAACCACACATTCCAGAAGTCGGGGTTAATAACGTTTTCCCACGATCCCAGTCAATCAGTAATGAGGATACTGAAAAATAATTTCACGACCTTATTTTGACCCATCCGAATCACATAATGCGATATTATAACATCGGGTAATATCAAACATACGGGACTGCGCATACTGTACGAAAATTACAATTAGACAATCCTATTCGCGCACGCCATAGAAGCCCATTACAAGGTTTGATGCGAAACCTGAGACGTATATGACTTTTGATACGTCTTGTAGCACTTTAAATTGACTGGAATCTGGAGGTAGGTTTTACTATTTGTTCTAACATTATTTTTGTTATACAATATATTTTGCTTCAAGAAACAAGAGATGTCATTATTTGTCAAAATTTCGTTCTTTTCCTGTACGCATACATTCCTTCTTTTGATTCAAAAGAGACGTTTACGAACTGTAGACGTTGATTATTAATCTTATTGATTTAGTAAGAACCTATTCATATCCGAGGTTTGTTTTGTTCAATTGTCTTTTGCCATTTAAATTTTAATATATCAACTCACAAGGCATTATTTATATTGGATTGCTTTCAAATGTTCTGTGTTCTATACATAAAACATGAACATCAATAATTTGTCATGGTAATAACGCAGACTAGAGCAAACATGTTTTGATATTTCAAAACTTAATTCAGAATCTAAAAGTAATGCCACAGTTGACAATAATATCCGTATTCAAAAATATAAAACTTTGTTTAATAAACGCAAATGAATGTTAAAATGATTGATGAGTATTCAGTTGGAGATCAAACGATTCAGGACTGCAATAAAGAAACAGTTAAACAAAACCATGACAGGTACTGAGTTAGTGCAGAGATAATTTAAGTATTAATTTAATTTGGATTATTGAAAATCCGGAAGAATCAAAAACTGAGGCTCTATATAAAAGTCAAGTGACTAAATACGTGCTTGACCTGGGAGTGTTTATGTGTTCGAATAATACCGAAAAAAGACACAAATTCACTATCAGTGAACAACATAGGATACTGACCATCCTTTCAACTGTAAATATTTTTTATTGCTGCAGTTAGCTAATGTGTAGGTTAATCTAACTTGAGTCCTTTACTAATTTAGGGCATTAAATTGATTTCTTAACCCAAATCAATCAATAATCGGATTGAGTGTGATACATTTAATATTTCAGTGCGGGTTAAGATTTGCTGTGTTGCAATTTCAGTTAAGTTTGACTTTTGGTATGTTGGACCTCACTGATGACCAACATGTGCCTTGTTTGACGTTTTAAGTAAGCATGAATAGCAATTAACATTAACTGTAACGTTTCTCAAAATTACCATCCTACTATAAAACGGTTACATTTCGTCACACAGTCAGATCTCCCATTTCTGAATTTCCATGCTATTTCTCTTTTGTATTGTAAATACATGTATGTAATATTACGTTTACTGTTGAAGAGAAGATTACTATCACGTTCGTAAGATACAAGAGGTGGAACTGAAGGAATGCATTACATTTCTCAAACTGATTATTTGTGATAGGTATCTATTTAGTACATCGTGTATGTTTCTTTAGAGAATTGTAATATTAATGATGTAGGTACATTTTTCCACTTTTAGTCTGAGATTTCATGATAATATTTATTTCTTTGGCATCTGTCTTGTATATTTGCTTTTTAACTACACGCATGTTCTTGTAATGTTGATATCGAAACACATTCTTGTTATCTGTAGTCTTCCTTGTGGGATTGCACTATACGTTTTTGAATGAATTGATGTATCGTGTAGGAAAGATGTTTCCATTGTCCAGAATCACAATTTAATAATTATTTTTCAGATCAAATCAAAGAAAGAGAGCCGGAAAGCAGTATCAAAATTATTGATATATTGGTTGTCTATTAGTTGAAATGTCCTACTTGATATTCAATAAGAATAATGTTTAAACGTTAAATCCACCAGGAGATTCTATATTGAAGGAAATAATAAACGATATACAATATTACATCAGAAAATTACAATTAAAAAAATGAAAAGTCATACATTATATTGAATGTGTTATTCGAAAGTTTAGTGATAGATTTTGAGAAGGTTTAGTATTAGAATAGATTGGAGAAAAATCGGTTTTATCTAAAGACGAGACTTATTTTGCTTATTTTCTTTCTTTTGTCGTCTGTGTCATGAATAAGAATTATTTAATTTTATTCGATTTTCCTTAGTAAATAGAAATTGCTTGAAATTATGTAAATATTAATCAATTTAATATCCTTATTTCCTCTTAATCGTCCTGTGGAATGTATACAAAGCAGTAGTATGGAAGTAAGCTATTTGCTTTTTCGTCCCAATTTGGGTCCCTGCCACCCATCTTAGCCTCTATCCTATGACTTACCTAGCTCATGAAAGCAAACCTTGCATGACATCATTTTTATTTTTCCACACACTTGACCTTCTCATGACGAGGTAGAGTCTACAACGGATGTCAGTTCCCCAAGGGATTTCCAAAACAGGACCAAACACCAATTTGATATTACTCTTGTTTGTTATGGATTTGGTTGCATACGGTACCGACCAATACTGTCCAGGCCAATCATAATAAAAACTGATATTTCGATACATAACTAGGCCTCTGTTTGAAGATTTGTTTTAAATCGAGCGTTTACTTTTTATGAATCCGCGCTGTTTCTTGTTTCTGTTTGTAAATGTCGATGATTTTCCATTCATATGAGTGCATTCTCAAACCCATCCGCACTTAAAATCTTATTCTCGATCGCCACCGAATATAGTTTACTGATAGTTTTCAGACTGCTCTGCAAGGCTGCCAACAATTCTGAATAGACGCGCACTCGAGAATGCAGTCGCATCGAAAGTTCAACACACCGTCGGTATATTCCGCAACCACGTCATCACTGTCAGATTGCATCGCGTATATACAATGATAAAATCTAATGTTTAAGATAAACACCAGAAACAGTTAAGTAGCCGTGTGGATAGATGTCCATTACCTAAAACTGAATTTCAAATGGAACTGTGAACGATATTGCTGTCGTATATATGAAAGGTTTTGCTAAAGCAGCGACGTTTTCGTTTAGTATTAGCACTCATTGACCAGGCTTTTTCTTTACAATTGTTGTTATTTGACTCCACCCGTTATCATAACCAGATATAAAAAATACGATCCAGATTCGCCTACTCTTAAAATGTTAGGTTCATAAAAACCATTTACATTATCAAAAAGAATTCGACCATTTTCTATTTTACGACCATCAGTTATTATCTCTTATTTTCTGGTCGACGGTTTTAATTACGTTGCAAATAGACTTGCCACGCGTGGGTCAACGACATTAACCTTGCTGGTAAACACATTCTAATCCACTTTGACGGCAAATCAGCTCAAATCTACATCAGTATCGTGTCTATTTTGGCAGAGTAACGTCCGTAAATGTTAATATACGTTTTCTATAATAGTCCACATACATTAACGTGAACCTAATACGTGCTTGCTGTGTTGGTGAACGCCCTAGTGCACAAAACGCTGCAATGAGATGACCGCATAATAGCCTATCGAACCGTATTTGTATTGGTATAGTTGATTAAAAAAATGTGGCGATGAAAGCCCATACAAGTCAAAATGTGAAACCGATGTTGATTTGTTACCACGAATGCAAACCAATGAGTGTCAGGTTCTGTTGATGAATCTGGAATGACAATGCCGATTTCACGTGTGCGCGGCACCATCGATGAAAGTTTATTACGCATAAAGACGCCACGAAAATGTTTTACTGAATTTGTCATCAAACTGGTCAGCGGCGTGATCTTAATCGAAGACCTCTGTCCGAACGCATTCGACGACTCGTACCTGATAATGAAAGGCCTTTTCCTTTTTCATACCTCCAACTGCATTTTATTATGATTCTTAATGAAGATCCAACAGCACTTAATGCTA
The DNA here is from genome assembly GCA_030141615.1 of Unio pictorum. Taxonomy (NCBI): domain Eukaryota; kingdom Metazoa; phylum Mollusca; class Bivalvia; order Unionida; family Unionidae; genus Unio; species Unio pictorum. Next base: position 1,054,015 of record JARLTB010000042.1, on the reverse strand, counting down.
CAAATTGTGTAACCGCTGGAGCCGCTGTTGCCAACAACGTTAAGATGGCTGCAAGGAATGGAAATATGCCACTCGTCTTTTGCATTTGTGTCACCTCTGACTTTGATCATGTTAATGTTCTACTCAGATTTTCTACTATTTCAAAGCATTGTGTTTATATTCAGGATTCTATTGATTTTTCATGATAATCTTGATCATGTTGTTTGTCTCTCTGTATTGTCCAGCTTCATCATGATGATGATGATGACATAGGGACATTTCTAATTACTTTTGCCATAGAAAATTTCAGTGTGATCCAACAATTCTTTTTGATTGTGTTGCTTAAATTTTTCGAACTGATTATCAATGATGCGGACTTCGTGATAAGTTATTATTATTATTATTATTATTATTATTATTATTATTATTATTATTATTATTATTAAAACACGTATAAGATTTAATTAGGAATTCTATTTCTTTCCAGAGATTAATCGATGACCATCGTTTGACCACCAGCACTCTCCAACAAATACTGTCTTGTTAGAAAGAATAACACACAATTTGCGGTTAGCACCAGTTAAAAATACATGTGCATGAAAATTAATGTTAACAACAAAAATGCCTGAACAACAGATGTGTTTCAGTAATAGGATTATAAATCGGTTGCAGTGTTATGATGTGATGTTGGGAAATCTGAAAACCAGTACCAATGCCCAATCATGTACTAATACATATTGTGTTATGCACGTGTAGTGTACTTTATTTCAAAGTTGAGTCGAATTTCTTTAAAAGGTTCTTGTTTACCGTTTTACCGCAACGAAGTCTCGATCACTTCTAAGTGATCCAATATAATCTTACGCTAAGATGTTGTCTCGATGTAAGTTGAATGTCCACAAACACGTTTTGGTGCAAGTAAGGCTGTGTTGGGTTGGGTGTGCCTACGTGGTTTGTGCCCGAAACACATGTATTTCTGTAGAAGGTGAAGGGGGTAGCACAGATATCCACAATGTTAATATTTCTAATACAAATCTATAATAACCAACAGCTGCACCACGCCAAAATTTCATCGTTGGAATTATTTGTGTGAGTTAATGTGACTGTATGCTTGTCTCCAAAAGTAATCTTGCTTAGATCTCTACAAAATCTAAACATATACACTTGAGAGAAATTGTGTACAAAAATCATAATGAGGCTTCATGTAGTTGTCCTTGGCGCTGAACAAATCCACTTTTAAATGCGCATACAGCAGGAACTTTTACATCTGCATTATTAGCATAGTTGGTGTATTGTTTTCGGTCGCCTAATTGTATAGGTTTAAAGTCCTTATTAACAGATCATTGCTAGACCAGCTGTTCTCGTCTGATCATCACTACGTCTGACATGTCCAATGATTGTTGCGGCCACGTTAGTGTTGTCATAATTGATTATTCGATTTCCTTTCCATCGATGGAGTAAATACAATGTTAGAAAAACGTCAAGATAAAATTATTAAGAAAAGTAACTGTGGAATCGGCAGGATAATTGGTATCAGCATCACTCTACTAGTTATCCCTCAACTTCCAAGAATGCCTCATATGGAAGGAAAAACCAGGACGTATCCTGTTGCAATTCTCTTTTTAATTGGTCGGGGTCTCTGGCTAGATATAATTAACAAGGAAAATCTCGTTTGCTGCGATCACCTAATACATGCACTCCCATATCAAATACTCGAACAAATATATACGTCTGAACAGAGCCATAATGAGACTGTAGTTATCACTATTATATTATTGATTTTCTTTAATACGACAGCTTGCTGTTGAAATCCACTCCCCATTGCTCGATTTCAAATTGCTAACAACGTGGATCGCACGTGTACTACATGTGTATGCTTCGTTTTTCCTGATATTTTCATTGGTCTTAAACGCTTCTTAATGTTATAAAAATTTCGGACATGTCTGTCTACTAAACTGCACATGGAACAGCCTGCAATTTTAAATCAGATCAAATGTTTGAAATTTCTTCAAGAAGTCTGAACCAATATCCAGTTTTGATTGACATCTCATACACTAGTTTTGAACTGGAATTTGATGAATATAATTAGCCAAAGAGACCCATTTACACGCAGAAAATTAAACACCAGCTTACACTTTTGCACACGTGTCATGGGCATGAGTATTCGTTGATTATACTGGACAACTTGTTGAATACACTTGTATGTTTACTGGTTCCGCCATTTTTACTTCTCATCAGAGGTTCTCAATAGTACCGAAATGTCGGAGAATTCTACTAAAGTACACATTTGTGAGGGGAAGAAAATTAATTTTAACACCCAAAACATCTTTACATATACGGGCTGCGATTTGACATCTTAACAGAGGCTTTAATTTTCTATCTAAAAAAATCATTTTTTTTTTCAGTTTGGTTTATATCTCTTGCACTCCTTTTTGTTCTGGAATTTGACGATTATTTCAAGAGAAGCAGGCTCATTGACAGAAGCAAACTTTAACGCAAGCTTACTAGTGTTCACACATTTCATACGTAATATCGTCTTTGATTAGAATAGGTCACATTTACACTACACTTGTATGCTTAGTTGTTCCGCCATTTATATTTTTTCTTGGGAATCTCTTAATAAACCCGAATTATCGCAGATATGTATTGACCTACAGTTTATAAATCCAACCTGCAATAGCTTCAATACTCTAAACGATACGTACTTAAACTTAAATCAAAATACGTTTCAATTTTCTACAACATATCTGATTATTCTTTTCACTTTAGTTGACATCTTATAGACGATGTTTAGATGCAATTTCACAAATATATTTAAATAATAATAATAATAATAATAATAATAATAATAATAATAATAATAATAATAATGAGGACTTTGTATAGAGCCTTATATTTAGAAACTCTTGCGCTTTACACCATCTATAATGATATGACTACACTACAGAAAAACAAACGACAAAAACAATGAAATTGGAAAACATAAAAACATGCTGAAAACATATAAGATACAAAACACTATTAGGTCTCTAAAATTTTGTGTCCGACTCTGCATCGAATTGATAGCCAGTGTTGGGTACAGAGCAGTGGCGAGGTGTGCTCCGACCGAGACACTCCAAAGACGATCCGTGCAGTAAATATTGTGACGAACCAGACAGAATTGAGTCACAATAGTCCAGTCTTGAAACTACCAATGAACACACAAGGCTGCTTTAATTATTGACAATAAAAGTCAAGTTTCGTTGGTAAACGTAGTCGCCGACTATAATAGATCACGTGTTTACTACACGTATATGTATAGTTCTTCCGCCAATATTTTCTTTCATTATTTCGTCTCAAATGTAGCAAAATATCGATGAAGATGATCACGCTACACAGTGGTGAGGATTGAGTACATACAGAAACAGACCTAAATGTTAGAATCTTTATAAATGTTTTTAGCTATTGTTTAATTCATCTGGACCAATATCTCGCTTTAGTTTACATTTACACGAAGTTTGAACTGGAATTTGGAAGAATATATTTAGAGAAAGAACAAAACTCATTTACACCAAGAATTAAACATCAGCTTACTATTTTGCACACATTTCAAGTGTAAGTGTAGTCAATGACTAAAGTATGTTTTATTTGTTTTTTATGGTCTAACGCCATGTTTCAGCTCGATATAAGCTATATATGGCCGCCAGTATTAATGGTGGAGGAAGAACTCGGAAAACCCCGGAAAGAACCACCGACCCACGAGAAATTACTGGCAAGTTTTCTCACGTACCCATATTGGCCGAATCCGAGACTCGAACCCACGCAGACAGAGGTGAGATGGCAATGATCTGTAACAGACACCGCTTTAGACCACTCGGCCACTCGGGGCCCCGACTAAAGTATCTCATGTTCACAAAACTTGTGTGATTAATTGTTCCGCCACTTTTGTTTCTCAAGGAAGTTGTCTAATTGTACAGAAATGTCGGAGACGTCTACTGAACGACACAGTTGAGAGGGGAATAAATATAAACGGGACTACAATTTGACATCAGAATACAGGTTTGAACTTTCCATACTTAGTTGTACATTTATCCAATTTAGTTGAATTTTCTACACTATTTTTGACGATTATTTTTAGACACAGCTTAGTAATTTGCACAAAATTCGTACCTAAGCGTATCCGTTGACAAACATAACTCCGATGTACACTTCCCATGTTTGGTTAGTTGTTCCATCATTTTTATTTTTTCTGAGCGCCTCTTAATAGTATCAGAATATCAGGGATATAAAAAGAAGATTTCGTCTTCCTGTTGAAACGTCCTCCTAATTTGGTGATTGCCTCATTTCTCTGAAAACACTGAATTTACTTTCAGCAATTTCCAACTCTTCATGAAACATTTTTTTTTGTTTAAATCTATTTCATTGTTGTTAGCTTTTAAATTACTCTATAAGTTTTACAGGCATTTCGTCGTTCGATTTTGTACTCCGATGGGATAATTTGTTACAGCGTATGCCTCGGATGCGGGATGTCGCTGGTTTGATCTTGGATGAGTAATAACAGACCTATAAAATAAAATGGTACTAGCATCCGCCTCGCTTGGCGCTCAGCATTAAGAAGTGGTCTGGTAGACCTTGTGCCAGGACAATGTGATCTGCCAACGATCTACTTATCACCTGCTTAGCTATTTTGGAAGTATAATAATTGGTGATCATTTTCAGTCTGAAACTAAAGGTACACTAGAAAGGACTTATCATTTCCACTCACAATAGTTTCAATACAAATTGGTTATCATACAATTGATAGAAGAACATGTCGTTCACCTAAAAGAATTATACAAAATAATATAAGTTTACAAACATGTTTTGAGGGGCCCCGAATAGCCGAGTGGTCTAAAGCGCTCTTCGCTACGGATCACTGTCATCTCATCTCAGTCTGCGTGGTTTCGAGTCTCGAATTCAGCCAACGCTGGTATGTGAGAAAGCTTGCCAGTAACTTTTCGTGGGTCGGTGGTTCTTTTATTTGATAGAGATGAATCCAGAAAAATAGATATGACACAGCCATAGAAAAATATAAGAGAAAAGGTGTAGAACTGAAACGAAGCATTATAATGACTTTGTATGAGAAAATGCTTAGTGACTAACACATTTTCAAAACGTGGACGGCAATCTTGGTTTGTCCACGTCTACCCATCTGGATGCATTGAAATATTAAAAACCCATACATGATCATAATGTGGTGAAGAATTTTTGAATGTCAAAACCAAGTACACATTTTTGCACCCATTATATATATATATATATATATATATATATATATATATATATATATATATATATATATATATATATATATATATATATATATATATATATATATATATATATATGTATGTATGTGTGTGTGTGTGTGTGTGTGTGTGTGTGTGTGTGTGTGTGTGTGTGATTATAAATTATTTTGACTCTCCGCCCAAATTATATCTTCGCCGTCTCCATCGTGTAATGTAGCATGTTAATATCATGATTCTATTAATGTACCATAGTACCATAACAAAATCAGAATCATTTGCATGCATGCCTCAGTAAAAATATTCAATGTCTTACATATATCCCAGAAAACCCCAATATACTAGTACTTTGCAAATTTGAATAAATCAGCCTGGGTTTATTGTAGTACATGCTCAACTACAATAGAGAATGTTTCACTAGTCGCTTTCAATATGAAAATAAAGGTTGATATGCTAATAATGTCGTGGTTGGTACAATGACGATGAAGGAGATTACCATGATAAAGAGAAGTTGTGATGTTTGGAAGATGAATGACTATAACAAGTTTGTGTTATAAAATACTTTGGTTACATGATTCGATTTGCCTAAATAGGGCTGAGCAAGATAGCGTAACCAATGAAATAAAACGTTCATTATCAGAGGCAGACAACACACAAAATTATCATTCGTTTTGTATGAAAACAGTTTCGTTTCTCTACAGAAATTCAGATTTAATATAATGTTATGAATATTTGATTTAATATATATTTGATTAAAATGACTTAATTGGGCGGGGGGTTGTTAAATTGAATTTGTTCAACTTTGTTACATGATATTGCAATATAGTTTTATTTACTGGATTTGACATTTTCCAGAAATTTATTTTCTAGATATTCAATTCAGTTTCACCTGGCTGCTTCTCGTAAACAATAATAAAATAAAACCTTGTATCTAATGCTGATATAGTTCATGACCTTGATTCAGTCTCAATAATAGTTGAAGTAAACGTTTTTAATTTTTTAAATTCTTCCTCACAGTAAGATTCATGAAGAGAAATCGAGGCAATACTGGAAGTACATGCTGTTAAGCATGTAAAAAGCTTCTGTGTTGTTCTAGAAAAGTGATTAAGTTACTCTCATTCGGGAATATATTTTGCGTCTTTAATTAGTGTATAACTGTTTTCTATACAGATTTTGGGATGCCGGGTTTTAAACCGTTGACACTTAAAGGTATTTTGTTGTGACCAGTTTGAGTTGTATTTTTAATTTTTCTTCAAACTATTTGGATTCTAAGAGATTGTTTACCTTCCTGGAAATACGTGTGCTCTACAGTACTTCTTGAACCAGAACAGTTTTCGAAATGTACAAAGAATTCAAACACTGGAAAAATATTTTCTGTGATTCAATGTAGAACTGTTGACACAACAGTGCGACACTGACCAGAGCATACGTCAATGCCTTCCATTTTGATTTCATCGGGATTCGAACTCAGTTTCATTATGACTTTATCACTAGGTCTTCTATCTTTTAATTCTTTGATTATTCTGAGATTATTTTGGATATAATTCGTAGATCCGTTAGTTGTTTTTCTCACTTTTACTTTTTCTTCTAAGGAAATAAATTATTTGTTACATTTTGCGAAGCTTGATGTCTTCACTTTTTTCTTCCTGCGTTTTGTAAGAGCACAGAACGAAGAAAACTGGAGGCTCATCTGGGATATTAGAATGTTGACTAAAATATTTCAGAACACTGTTTTTGAAATTAAAATTCCAATAGTCTATGAATTTTGTTTATTCGCAAGTATTATTTCAGATTGTTTAAATTTTTCTTCAAATCAACCGGTTATTTTACAATGTCATCAAAAAGGAAAATCTTTCATTCAAATCCTGTCCAGTGACACTTAGAATTATTTTCGGTCCAGGGTTTGTTAGAAAAGGGTGTTTTGTATAAACATGCTTTGCTTTCAAACAGTAAGTCTGTATCAAACTCTGACAGTAAAGGAATTACAATAAAAATACGACATGGAACTAGAGTTAAAAACGTTTGAACTTCAGAAAGATAAGAAACAAAAACAAATGCAGGTGCATTTGGAGACAAGGAAAGAAAAATGCAAATAAAGAAAGCAAATCCATTTACAATCGGAGAAAGAGGATAGAGATGAACGCGTGCAAATATAGAAGAAAGAGAGGTAATGTCAATTTAGAATAAACAACAAAGAGCTGGCATGTGAAACGCGCAGTCTCACTTTGGATCAATTTCACGTTTTGATGTTACAGCAAATATTAGGTTAGTGTCCCGTTTCAGAGACAAAGAAGTAGACAAATATTTCCCCCGTTTAGAAAAAATTGCGGAAAATTTTAAATGACCGATGAACCATTAGACTTTATTAATACAATGTGTACTTACTGGTAAAGTTAGCGATCCTTGCCATTCACTGTCACTACAGCAAAGTGGTGACTGTGACCTAGTTATGGAATTCATTTTAAAATCTATATGGGTTAAGCGTTAGTATATGAGGCTTATCGACAACAATTCAGGAACTGTTAAAAAGAAGCTAGACAAACGTGTGTCAAATTTGCAAGAGTAAAGCACAGTGTTTGTTAGGTGGTGTTTAGCCACGAACGTTGACCAAAATGATGAAAATTTCACACAACTCATATCAGCTGAAGAATTCAATATCTTTGTCCATCATGACGTTAAGACTTATCATGATGAGCATAAGGTCGAAACTTTAGAAATGCTGCTCGTATTGCTGACGAGTATTCCTTAGCGTTTAAAGTTACTTTCGTAAGTAAGTCTTCCACTCAGCAGGCTTCAGGTAAAACTTATTTAGGCAACTATGAGCCCTTTCAAATCTCAGTCTGGCACAACTTTTAGAAATCTGATAAGATTGATAAGAAGGCCTTATCTCTTCCTAAGTGTACCTATTGTATGAAGAAAGGACGCGTTATCTCTGACTGCTACAAACTGAAAAAAGCACCAGAATCAAGACAGACCTATTCCAAATACTCATTTCTAAAAGGTCATGGTGACAGTCGTGTATTGAAAGTAATACATTTGTTGGGTTTAATAAACCCCAGTCTGATTTTATTATGGAGAATTGTGAACCTTTTAAGTCGAAGGGTTCTATATCACTCATATATCACTCATGGGTTATTCGGCCAATCATATCCCTTTAACAAGTTTAAGGGACAGGGGACCTTTTCGGAAACTTTTCTTATCGTGTACTTTGCCTTTTTCTGAGAAGTCTTCTTTGAAAGAGGGTGTTCTTATTCGGGGAGTAAAGTAGGGCTTTGTTAATGTTAGTTTCCATTGTCTAAATTTGACATCAGTCTTAGTTTCACGACCCGTGACAGTCGGAATAATGATTCTTTGCCCATTTAGGGCATTTATTTATTGCTAGGCAATGATTTATTTGGATATACGAGCATGGTCAATCCACTAACAAGCCTTGTTTAGATCAGAAAGTGGATCCTATTGAAGAAATCCCTGATGTATACCCAGCTTGTGCATGTATTAGAACTATGGTGGCCTCGAGCGGCCAAGTTACCTAAAGGGCATACCTTTATTGAAATCATTGAAATCTCACTCTGACTGTGTGGGTTCGAGTCTAGGTTTGGGCCAATGTGGGTATGTGATGAATATTGCTAGTAGCTTCTCGTGTGTGATGAATATTGCTAGTAGCTTCTCGTGTGTAGGTGGGTCCATCCGAAGTTTTATTTTAGAAATTTATAGCCGATCTTGCTTTGAAAAATGGCGTTAAACCCAGAAGAAAAAAACAACTAGACCTATGGCAAAGAAAACTTTTGAGAATGATCTTGATCAAGAAAGTATTCAGTAGCTGACACATATATTGCTCTGGTATTTGATGAAGCCACTTTCACTCCTCGTTTGGATCAATTAAAAGGTATTGATCACAGTATTTCTGCATGTATTAGAACTATGGTGGCCTCGAGCGGCCAAGTGGCCTAAAGGGCATACCTTTATTGAAATCATTGAAATCTCACTCTGACTGCGTGGGTTCGAGTCTAGGTTTGGGCCAATGTGGGTATGTGATGAATATTGCTAGTAGCTTCTCGTGTGTGATGAATATTGCTAGTAGCTTCTCGTGTGTAGGTGGGTCCATCCGAAGTTTTATTTTAGAAATTTATAGCCGATCTTGCTTTGAAAAATGGCGTTAAACCCAGAAGAAAAAAACAACTAGACCTATGGCAAAGAAAACTTTTGAGAATGATCTTGATCAAGAAAGTATTCAGTAGCTGACACATATATTGCTCTGGTATTTGATGAAGCCACTTTCACTCCTCGTTTGGATCAATTAAAAGGTATTGATCACAGTATTTCTCTTTTAAATACTCACTATCTTTATTCCAAACAAGGTGACAATTAAAATTCCTTGTTGAACAAGACAAAGATCCCAAGATCTCCTATTTGTTTCAAAGAGTAATTAGTGAAACTGAAACCACAGAAGTATCTTGTTATTTTGTCAACAATGTGATTGGGGGCCCCGATTGGCCGAGTGGTCTAAAGCGCTCTCCGTTATGGATCACTGCCATCTCACCTGTCTGCGTGGGTTCGAGTCTCGGATTCTGTCATTGTGGTATGTGAGAAAGCTTGCCAGCAGCTTCTCGTGGGTCGATTGTTCTTTTTCTCGGGGGGGGGGGGGGGGGGGCGTCCCGGGGTCTTCCTAAATCATTAACACTGACCGTCATATATAGCCTATCGTGTGCTAAAAATGGCATTACACTATAACACAAAACGTCATATCAAAGAGCACTTTTACTCCGAATGTTTTCTCCCTAAGGTAGAAAGTTCTATTCTCTTCAGTACTATTTAGAATCGTAATTTGTAATTCAGAAACCAGTCAGGGGTATAGTGCAGAGACCATCTTAGTGGATTATATAGTTTACATCTGTTGTTAATGAACATTTCAGACCGCACATGTTATTTATGCATGCAAAGTCGCTAGGTTTTGGTCTGTTGCTGCAACAGTTGAGTCTGTGAAATGCAGTTTCGTTTCATCTCGGCAGCTATTCAGAAACTATACTCACCTACTATTCCATAGTATTCGACCTTCGCAACGTTTAACACGCCCTCGTCATTTAGAGGATGTGCGACAACAACGATCATGAAGAGCTGTTTCTCCAAAGAAAGTGACGCGTTTTTCTTTGATTCGTGTGAATTTTAAGCAGTATCGTAATGGGCAGGATCTTGTTATCCATCGGTAACACGGATCTTTACTTTATTATTTATTTCCAGTCATGATAAAAAAAAACGCAAGATGGGTTTGACGTCACTGGAATGGTTGTTACATGCCTTGTCGCCTATAAGCTTGCTTAATAAAGTCGTTACATGCCCTACCTACTTTTTAGCAGTTTTCAGTCAGAGCGTTGCAAGTTGGATCTTCCATAGTTCGCTAAAGTACTTTTAAGATGGTTACATACGACAATGTAGTGCAAGAGTCAAAAGCCTTGCCATCTACATTTTTTCTTCATTGGAACAATGAAAGACTATACGTACCATTAACGTGATAACGGGAAAACGCTATTTATTCTTCTCTTTATCTTTCTACATACACGACTGGACAAAGCAACGTGTAAATGTACCAACGTTATAAGTCAAGATATGATAGCATGCAATAATAAATTAATGTGCATACACAGTATTTTCAAGAGATATTAAGTGAATCAATCGTTAAATTGCAACATAGAATCAATCACATATGGTGTCTGGTTTGCATATGAAAATAATAGTTCTAAAAAAGAAAATATATTTAAATTAACAGTCTTAAAGACTGGTTATTCTTCTCCTTCTTCAGATATTAAGTTATTTATTTTAAAATTTACAAACAAAACCTTTACCACGCCAATATTTGTTCTCGCACTCTTATTACATTGTTGCATAGCTTTCCAACCACAGTAAGTGTGTTCTTGCGGCACGCTCCCATAGATGTTGTGACATATTGTAGTTTACTTGTTAGTTCTAATTAATAACTGCTCCCCTTAGTAGTTGCAACATTAGATAGATAGGGACTGCTCCCTGGATAGAGGGCGCCGCGATACAATATAGAAAGTTATGGACGTGTACTGTGAAGGTGTGTTAATAAAGACTGTTCAAGCAACTTGAGACTCTCTCATTTTCCATGACATGGTGATGTGATTCCAAAGGATACATAAACTTTTGTAGTGAGTGAAAATGGCGAAATTCCAGGCACCGGAGAGCTTTAACTTTGGGAAGCCAGTGGAGTGGCCGGATTGGAAACAGCGTTTTGCGCGCTTTAGGATCGCCACCAAGTTAAACAAGGAAGATGAGGCAGTTTAAGTAAGTTCACTAATATATGCAATGGGGAAAGAAGCAGAACAAATATTTAAATCGTTTGAGTTTGCTAACGATGATGATGCCGACAAATACGCCCCAGTTTTGCAGAAATTTGATGATTACTTTGTCCCCAAGACCAATGTGATCCATGAAAGAGCGCGGTTTCACCAACTTAGTCAAATACCAGGAGAGTCGGTGGAGGAATTTGTAAGAAAGCTGTATGAAATTGCCGACCATTGTGACTTTGGCGCACAAAAGGATGAAACAATAAGGGATCGTATTGTAATTGGAATTCGGGATAAAGAGGTTTCGGAAAAACTACAAATGGAGATTGACCTCACCTTAGTGAAGGCCATGCAAATAGCGAGACAGTCAGAACTGGTTAAAAGTCAGTTACGCGACCAAAGTCAGACGGACAAAAATTTGGATGAAATCTCTAAACAGAACAAGGCATCAAGCACTAAACCATGGTCGACCAACCAAAATGGACAACGTCAGTGGCGCAAACTAAATCAGATTGGTCAAACAGCAGCACAACAAACCTGTCACAAATGCAACAGGCGGCATGGTAGAGGTGAGCGATGTCCCGCTAAAGGAAAACGGTGCAGAAGTTGTAACAAACTTGACCACTTTGCCATTGTCTGTCGCTCTAAGAAAGTAAATGAGGTCACATTTAATGAAACACCAGCTACAGATTATGCAGAATACCAAGAAACATACTTCCTTGGCTCAGTACCTATGTGTGACGATGATAAGGAGGCATGCAGGCCAATTTCCGATACGAAATTAGAACAAATAAAAGAAGGTTACAGGAGTGACCACAATCTGCAGACTGCAATGACCTTCACCAGAAATGGATGGCCGGATAAGAAAAATAGTTGTCCCCTAGATGTACAACCATACTTTGCTGTACGCAGTGAACTATCAGTTAAGAACGACCTATTTCTCCTCAGGGACAGGGTTATTATACCTACAGTCTTGAGGCCCGGAATTCTGGATAACATTCACGAGGGTCATCAGGGATTAGCCAAATGTCGTGAAAGAGCCCAAAGTTGTGTATGGCCAGGAATCGCGAGACAGATCCAAGGCAAAATAGAGACATGTGAATTTTGTCAGATTAGAAAGCCAGCACAGAAGAGGGAACCATTGAAGACAATCTCTCTACCAGACCGTCCATGGCAGAAAATTGCAATTGATATTTGTGAAGTCAAACAAGAAAGATACCTGGTAGCCATTGACTACTTTTCACGCTATCTGGAAATTATGCATCTAACAAAAATAACCTCCCAGCAAGTAATTGGAAAGCTAAAGAGCACATTTGCACGATGGGGAATCCCAGAAATTGTAGTTTCAGACAATGGGACCCAGTTCACTTCATCAGAATTCAAGGAGTTTGCGGAGAAATACAACTTCAAACAAGTATTTACCAGTCCTCACTACCCACAAGCGAATGGTGAGGCAGAAAGTGGTGTCAAAATAGCAAAATCTATACTTATGCAGGATGATGTATTCCTTGCCTTGATGGCTTATAGAGCCACACCGACGGCTGCGACAGGTGCCAGCCCAGCCCAATTGATGATGGGACGCCAGATGAGGACCACCTTGCCCATTATTGAAAAGAAGTTAAACCCCAAGTGGCCAAACCTCAAAATCATCAGGCAGAGAGACCGTAAGACAAAACAAAGATATGAATTATTTTACAACCGACGCTACACTACACGCAATTTGCCAGATATTAATGAGGGAGACAGCGTCAGAATCAAATGGCATGGAAATGATAACAAGTGGTCAACACCAGGCATAGTTATTCAAGCCGACAAAGATCGAAGAAGCTACTTGGTAAAAACTCCCTAAGGGATATACAGGCGCAATCGAATCCATGTTATGCGGATAAAAAGCCCTGAGAATCTACTTCCAGTTGAGACAAATACGTCTACAGACATTGTAACAGAGTCCCCACAGTGTACTGTCAGGAGTCATTTGGATTCCAGCACAAAGTCTCTAAATAACATGGAGCCCGTACCACCATCGGATGAATGTACCACCCAGTGTGACCCAGTCCAGACAACCCCCAATAGCCAAAACACTCCAGTGCGGACGTCAACCCCCAGCAAGCCAGCGGTACCAAATTGGTCCAATAGCCCAAACACTCCAGTGCGGACGTTAAGTGGGAGAGTCGTCCGAAAACCAGCCAGATTCAATGATTTTGTCTAAGAAAGTGACTTTTATAAATGTGCCAACGCGTAGTTTAGTATTCGATTTCTGAATTGGATTTTTAGGTTTCTATAGTATTGTATTCAGGACTATCTTGTGCAAGTTTACAGTAACCTATTATATAAATCAATTCCGTTAATTTCTATCAGTGGACATGTCAGATACAAAGACAGTAAATTCATTGTTTACTTATTTAATGTTTTCATATTAATGGAATTGATTCATTGTGTTTCTTATTTACTAATAAGCAAAATCTTGTTCTGATAATCTTAGAAGAGGGGAGATGTGACATATTGTAGTTTACTTGTTAGTTCTAATTAATAACTGCTCCCCTTAGTAGTTGCAACATTAGATAGGGACTGCTCCCTGGATAGAGGGCGCCGCAATACAATATAGAAAGTTATGGACGTGTACTGTGAAGGTGTGTTAATAAAGACTGTTCAAGCAACTTGAGACTCCCTCATTTTCCATGACAGATGTTGAGTAGCTCTGTTGTAAGCGGAGACCCAAAAAGACCAAGAGGTAGTGAAGAACATTAGGCAAGTTTCTCCCATCGTTTTCTATATTATCATATTTTATAGTTACATAAAAATAGTGCAAATTAAAATTAAAACAGTGTTATACCAACAAGACTTGGAGATGTTTTGGAAATTAGATTTAAAAACACATGGTTATTCATACATTTTAGCAATCATCTATGGATATAAAAATATTAAGGAATACAATTCTCAGTCTTCTGGAGTAGAAAGGCCATATTACATTATTTCACAATTCAAACACTTTTCTTAATCGGTTCATTAGTGGCTATAGAAAGGTATCTATCTTTAGTCTCATAAAACGAAACATGTAATATTTCATGCGTTATCGATTGTTATCAGTGACAACGCGTACGTATGAAACTGGAAAGTATTAACAAAAGTTCTTCATTCGTTCGGGTTGCATGTGCATTAAATCGGAATGACAATGTTTGTTTAGATTCATATGGATTATAAACACCGCGAGAAGTTTTAGTGTACATCAGACGATCCGCTAATAATAAGTTATCTCGACGAAACAAAGTAGCCCGGCTACGGATTTTTTACTCAACCTTACCAACACAAACGCGAGATGATGTCCCAGTATTTAGATTTGGCATTATACACGTGCTAGTGGCAATAAATTACACGATAAATAAATCACAAACTAATCCTGTAAAGTAGTAAATATCAGAATGATTTACCGCAAATACTTTTTTTTTCAGTGACAAATATTCGCTAACAAACAGAGATGGATTACGATTATAATCTTCTCGTCGAGATGTATGGATGATGAATAAACCTCGCCCAGAACAAAATGGTACAATCATAGACACGTCATCAAGAATGATTTCGCCGAGTTAATAAATGTTGCTTATGTTGATCAGAAATGAAATATGTGTACGAGTGGTGGAATCCACCGAAACGATGACTGCCGCCCTTGACATGGGAGGCAACTTCATAACATGAATGAAAAGTCCAACAGATTCTGGTCAAGCCACGCCCCTCTCCCCCCCCCCCCCCAAAAAAAAAAAAAATTAAAAAGAAAAAAGAAAGTACATCGATTATAAAATACCAGCTTTGGGTGTCCTTATGCAGTCGAAAGTGATCGTCCCTAAACCAAAATTTGTCAGCTTTTAGATCGAACGAAACTTCATAATATTCAATGAGAAACGTAATTGTGTCAGAAAATCTATCTTTAACACGTTGCAGCTATGCGAAGTTAATAAATATAAAATTGTTGCAGTCATGGGTAAACGTGACCGTACACAAGATGACAAATCCAACCTTGACATTAGCAACGTAATCGTTAGTGTTGCCCTATAACAGTTTTCTCTCAGTTTCACAAAGGACACAAAAGAAAAGTACCGAAACGTGTCCTGCTCCTTATAATTATAATTTTTACGGAATGAGGTTCCTAATCGGACATGAATTATACTGAAAATCGTTTGTTCTCATATTTACTATTACATGCTCCCACACCTCCTACACGGAGTCAGGTATATCTTGATATTTTGTCAGTATACCTTTTTGCTTTCGTCTTAACCTTTTTGCAAAGGAATATAATCTGTTTTCCATAATATATTTGTATTTGCAATACCGAGTATATGTTTTTGAGCGGCTTCATAATTTTACTAACCGGAAATTGAATGGTTGCCATTAATGATAGTGCAACTGTCTTTGGTAGTGCTCGAGTCACTCACTAATCGTCGAATCGACTTAATCATTAGCAAGTCTCGAGTTTTCAACCGACCCACAGCAACGTTCAAATACTATAATTACAGTTGCATTAGTTGACAAATGTAGGGAAAATTGCCCTAATGGTCAAAACATAACCATATGATCATACCTAATTGCGTTTAATTCTATATAAATTGTACGGAAAACTTCTTTATACTTCTATAAATAGAGTCACGTGCAAAGTAACTATGTAAACACTGAATCGAGAGGCAGTGTCGTAGCGATGATATATGGTGCCAGGGCAAAACACCCAAATTTGTGCCCCCGGCTGCCCCTGTTGCGCAGTTATGTACCTTGATTCCAAAATGAAACATAATCATTATCAGTCGTAATATAATTATTAAACTATTACAATTTAATTGCTAGAAAAAAGTATAGCCTAGGCTAAATTCCCTATAAAACAATATTAGCCTATTTAGAAAAAATAATATCCAAAAAATTAATTATGTTAATTATGTCATCTGGAGATTTCACATAGTACATTACATTACAAGTAGCGTTTTACAAAAGATTTATTTTCCTGGCCTTCACTGCTGAAAACTGATCAATAACATCATCAAACTCAACTGTTTCTAGTGTTTCTCTCTCTACACTGAGCAGTGCTAGATTGCACAAACAGATATTATGTTACGAGCATACGGCCTGTAGTGTACGGTCAATGAGGTCTAGGCCTGTACCACGGACTGTATATTAAATCGTTTAACCAGTAGACCGCCCGCACGACTGTAATCCAGTCAACAGCTATACAGCAGACGTTGGTCAAAACAACATTGTATTGTGTTACTTAAAATAAGTGTACTTTCCAAGTTTCACTAATGGGTTCAATATATAATCCAATAAATCCATTGTTGATACTTTGGGCCGATTTGGGCGCCCATTTGGCGCCCCCTAGCTACCGGCGCCCGGGGCGAATGCCCCACATGCCCCCCCCCCTCGCTACGCCACTGTCGAGAGGCACAAAAGCATAAAAACACTGAAAGGCACTGAAACACAGGATAAAAACACCGGAACTCAATAAAAACACTGAAACTCAATAAAAACACCGGGTCTCAATAAAAACATCGAAACGCACTTCAACTATATCGTATATACAATAGTGTTTATTGGTTGTGTATGTCACATTTAATACTAGTTATATAATAAATTAATATGAACTTTCCTTTCTGCAAGTGATGCAACATCAAAATAAAAAGAAGCTGGAAACTTCACATTTTGGCGACAGACTGGAAAGTATTTTCTTTTACATAAACAGCATGCATTGCAATTAATACGAGTTTAATGCCTCAGCTATTAATAATAAACAAATTAATATTGATTTACTGAATTGATTATTATGTTATGGTTATTAATAATTACATTTTTTTTTATTATCTTAACTTCCGGGATGTGTGAGATTTTTGCAAACCAGCAAGTGAAAGAAACAGCTGTATAGTTGATGTGTAAATTGTTAAGCTTTATACAATGGTCTACATAAAAGGTATAAAAGCGAGAATGGGGTGTCAAATCTTGTCCTTATTTTGTTGACCGTTTTAAAACCTATTCAACTATAGGAGTACGTGATACTGGATAGTGGCAATAATGGGTTTAATACATAAAGTCAATTTTTTGGAACATATTTCAAAATGTATTTGTTTCATATAACACACAAATGTTTAAAACTTATTCTACAAATAAGGCAAAGTCTGATATGCCCACTCGGAGAGTACATAAGATTCAAATATAGTAACAACATGAATAAACAAGTCCCAAGTTATATCAATTAAACTGATAATTTTGTTGTTGTTGTTGTTGTTGTTGTTGTAGGGTTAAACGCCATATTTTTCAGCACACGATAGGCTATACATGGCGGCCAGTATTAATGGTGGAGGAAGAACCCGGGAAAACCCCCGAAAGAACCACCGACCCACGAGAAGCTACTGGCAAGCTTTCTTACATACCCACATTGGCCGAATCTGACACTCGATCCCACGCAGTGATCCGTAACGGAGAGCGCTTTAGACCACTCGGCCACTCGGGACCCCGGGTAAACTGATAAGACATTGGTCTCAGCATACAAACTCATGAACAAAACACACACGTATACACACACACACACACACACACACACACACACACACACACACACGCCCGAGTGAATATTTTGAGTGGCCCGCGCTCATACAAAATTAGTTATATGATTCTAATGTAAATCAGCATGCATGGCCTACGAACTTTAAAATTTTTGGTTCATGTGGCCCGCGGGTTGAAAAAGTTGAACCGCCCTGTTCTTATATATACATGTTTGTATACACTGATCACATGATCACATAATCAACAATAAATTATTAATCTTATAATAAAACATTTGAACGTGATCAAAAATATATGTACAAGAAACGAAGGCATTTAACGATATCAACTTGTTAGCAATCAAACAGTTTATTTGCGGTGTATGATGTTTTGAAAACCATTTTGAAAATAGCGAATTAATTTAGAGTAGATAGATGTTTATACACGGGATTGCAGAAATACCATGCGACAATAAGTTTGTTGCAATAAACCATACGTAAAAGTATGCTACTTGTGCATATTTTGTGCATATTTTGTGCATATTTTGTGCATATTTTGTGCATATTTTGTGTATATTTTGTGCATATTTTGTGCATATTTTGTGTTGTTGTTTCAGTGTTATGATAAATCCAGCATCGTGATGAAAATTGCGCTTGACTTTTGTTACACTGTTGATAACTAATGTGTTACCTTACTATATCATCGCTGTTGCTAGCAGTAGTTTCCTGAGTCATCGCGCCGTCAGTGATAATACTTGGCACTTGAAATACTTCCAAATAAACTAAATCTGACCATTCTATACGATCATCGATCATCGATAATCCAAATATTAGTATCCGCGATGGTTAATCCCTGTAATGAATGAATGTTTGCTTGTTTGATTGATTATGATTTTTAACGTAGCTTCAACAAGTTTTCATTCATATCACTACGATGTCTGCAGTAAGGCAGTTTATAGTGATGTCTTGCACTGGGACATCATGCTGCAGACACGTAGCATGATGTCCCACCCAGTCACATTATCCTGTAGGCCGACCAGTCCTAACACTAACTTCTTAATGCTGAGCGCCAAGTGAGGCAGCTGTTAGTACCATTTTTGTAAATCTTTGGTATGACTCGGCCGGGGATCGAACCAACGACCTCCCGCTTCCGCGATAGACTATCTAACCACTAGGCCACCGGAGCGGTTTGTGATGAATGAATCATTATAGCATATCCTTGAGTCCATAGAGATTTATCCATCGTTAACGCGCTCTCAAAAACAACAACAGGAACCAAAACAATTTAATTTAGTACAAGATTATGTTTATGTAATTCCAGGAATTTCAACATCGATATATCGCAGGCGTGTATCTGCTGGCCGATAACATAATGGTACAGATAGATTTGATTTTTCTTTTATTTATGCAACAAAACTAATTGTTGTTGAAACGTATCTCGAACTATCTTCCAACTTGCAACTATCGACAAGAAATTCCGATCATGTCGGTTTCCAATGGAAACCGACAAGATCGGAATTTCTTGTGAATTTTTCTCCTGAGGAAAGTGAGCATTAAATCACGAAATGGTAAAACAATTATCGAGTAAACGTTCAAAATTATCGGAATTTTTCGACCCAACATTACAGGATTATATACACGCTTAAACATTTTTTATACTTGTTATCGTTAACACGAAGATCACTTCCTGCTATAAGACTATCAAGCTTACTTTTTTTTTCTTTTTTGGACAAATTTGCCTTAGCCCACTCTGTTATTTTATTTTATTTGCAGCTTGATTTATTATTTTTCCAACATTTGCAGGCATAACTTCGGTGCTGGACAATTTTACTGGCTCGGGGTTTGACTGGTGGTTTGCTGCATATTAATAGTACTAGTCTATCATTGATTGCTGAGAATGCTTTACTAGCAACATCACCAGCAGGACCAATGCCTTTATCACAAACAACGTCTTTCATTCCCAGTTACTTTGCAATCGATATTGCTTATGGTGCTATCCTTCTGAATAGACCTTGAAGAAGCATTACCGAGTCCATCACCGTAGCTCGCTTTATTCGTATGTAATCGCGAATTTATCACCCTGACCATTACAGGTCCACGTTGAGCATTATGTATGGTAATCATTTTTTTTTTCTTGTCACTGATTTAATTGCATATCTTCAATCACTGCGGTAATAAACATCAACGATTTCATCAACAAGGGACCAATAAACATTAATATCCATGATAGCGCATGTAAATAATCTCACACAAATAGCAGCTGCGTCATTACTGATGTCTGGGGAATTATTGCCGGCTCGTCTTCCGCCAATCATAATTTCTTGTCGATCAACATAGCAAGGACATTATTGAGGAAACGTTTATCGGCCAACGCAAGTTTTATTTTTTGTTTTTACACTGCCAGTTGCAAGACTTTTACCGGATTTTTTTGTCTGTTTTTTTTTTTTTTTTTTTTTGTAATTCTGGCTGAGGTTATTGTAACCGTGCAAAATAGTTATCTATTCCATTGATAAATGCAATATTTGTTGTATCATTAGTTCTGATCAACTAAATAGTGTATGCAATCTATACATTGTACCATTTTTCATTATCTGTAGTATTATCGGCATACTCAGGCTTCAATTTGTCTTCTTCGATTAAAACCTTGCGCATCAAACACAGGTAATTCTTTCAGACTGTCAATTGTTTTACTGTAAATTTATAATTCGCTACAGTTCACTCTCTTGCTGATTCTACTTCTAGTGCTAGTATTAGATCCTTTACATCAGATACTTCAGAACAAATCAAATTTCTATTGTGTTTGTATTTGTGGTTGAGCCGAAGTTATTTCACCTGGAATTTCTCTTATAATCTTTCTTTGGTGTTTTTGGTTTTAGTTGTTTCGTTTATTTTTCAGTTGCTGCTGACGTTTGCTTTAACGTGGAAAGAAGACCCAAGTTAGCTTTCGTGACCGGTTTAAAAACTGTTTTGCACCTTCTTTGAATTCCACCTGAGACTGACACTCTTGTAATTTTTGCTTGACAGGCTCACGAATAAAGATATACATCTTAATTGCATCTATTCCATTTCGAGCTAGTTCGTGCGCGATACCATTTTTAGCGTTATTATTGATATAATAATGATTTAATTGTCATCTTACACACACACGGTGACAAACCAAGTAAATATTTTTTACACACAAAAACTAACATGGTTAGAAATCTCGGTGATGCTTGTATTCTTATACCATCCGTATAGAACTTTATTTCGGTCTGAAACTTTGGTTTCTTTACCTTCTCTGTAGCGGTCTATGTTTAGCGTTATTGACGCTTGTATTTTCATTTTCGTAGGAAGCTTTATTTTTAATAATGAACTGCTCTATGCAATGGTATGTTCACCCTCTCTGCTGCTTTGCGGCTTTAATCAGGGTGGTTTCATTGTTTTTCTTTTTTATATCTCTTTTTTAATATCTCTGATGTTAGTATAATTATATTATAAATTAATCACGGACCAAAATCATATTTGTTGTGACGTAAATCCCCAAAAAAATACTGAAATTATTTGACATTATACCGTTTCTGAAGATAATTAATTGATTAAAGTTTGAACAAATAAGCTATGTTCTCAACACTTTCATTGCGGCTTGTTTTAATTTAATATTATAGGTAAATGGGTACAGGCATTGGATGAATGTGGGTTTACACAGTTTGACTCTTGGACCCCCATCACTATAATAATTAACCTATAGTCTTAATTTTGTAAGTAGCCCTTGTAGGTAACCTAAAAAGTTAATGAACAAGAAAACAGACTTAAAGAAAAGAAACATAGTTACTCACGTATCTGGTAAATTCAATTCAACTATGTCAACAGGAACTCATGAGAGCATTAAATCCAAGTCATTCGTATGTCAAACAAAACAACACATCATTTGCTTATAATATTGAACTTCTACTCAGATCACATATGCCAATTTAGATAGAAGAATAACATCATGATGTGGAATGTTAAAAGCCTTAGATCCATTACCATTGTTAGAATTTTATGTTGACATAGTAATTATGTTGCAGATGTAGAATCCTGTTCTGTAAATTGCTACGTAGCAGACGACCGCAGCAAGAATTTAGTACACTAACCTAAAAGCTCTTAAACTGATAGGAGCTGTTTTTAACAAAACACACACACACACACACACACACACACACACACACACACAAGAATAGTTGCAATTATAAGAGTTGCCTGTTGTCTCTTTTTAGTTTATTATGGTAGAAACTATCTGTTGCCGACTCTGCTAGTATAATGCCCTTCCGACGTTATTTGCTGTGTGATCTAGCACCTGACAGTTTTTACTACGTCAAATTTAGAAAGAAACAACATTAAACTCTTAATGTTGCAGCTTTTGTAGCGACTGATGCAACACAATGTCTCAAGGACTGCGAGCACCTTTGGAACGCCTGTAGACAATCCTTGGACGACACCAAGTCCATATCAGTAATGTACGATATAAACAGGTTTTCTCGAGTTGACTAGCAGCAAGTATGGCGAGCAGACCTTTTTGCTGCAGTTTAAATGTTTGCAAAATAAATCTTCCTACGAAAACGAAAAATGCAAGGTCAATAACGCCGAACCGAGGCTTATAAATGACCGAGAGTTTCTCTATTTGGGTTAGTTTAGTTTTGTTACTTTATTAGTAATTATTGTATTTCAAATTTTGTATGCGCGTTGTGTTTACCTTTAGGGCGCTTCATTGAGGTCGCACCCTCTTGGCTGCTCTTCAGGTTTGAGCAATTAAATCATTATTATATATCAACTATATGGCACCAGGCATGGAATCTTGTACAGCTAAATTAGCTCGAGAGCCATTAGAAGCAATTAGGAAATATCTTGTGGTCTGTGATTCCGTTCGACAAAACTTATAAGCTGGCCAGGAGTCTCGGGTAGAATTTTCAGAAGGTACATAACAATTATTTAAACCAGTTTAAACAGCTACCGAAAACGTTGAAGATGCTATTGATAGTCTTCTTCATACGTAAGAACAACCCGCTAGAGCAACTGGAAAAAGCAAAACAAACTAAACAAACAAAAATATCTTGCGAGATCTACGAATTGAACCAACGGTTGCACAGTGTCCTCTTGTAGATTAATAATTACTTGAAGGCGTTGGCAAATTTTGTGCTGAAATATCTGACGTAAAAAAAAAAGATTTTGCACCTGAACCTAAAGTAAAAAAGAAAAATGTTGAATTGATTAACAAATTTAGAGAAGGAGATGTTGAAGAACTTAAAAAAGTTAAAGAGAAAGATTTTCCTAACTTTACATAAAATAGTTATTCTCCAATATCTGAAACTTTAAAGCATAAGTATGATAACACAAATACTGATTGTTATTTAAAGTGATTATATCGTGTATATTATAGCAACAAACAAAACATATATAATAAATATATTGCTAACGTATATAATAAATATAATGGCGACATAGATTTTATTTGGAGGATCAAAACCAAAAATCAAAATCCCCAGCAAGAACCGTACTAACACATTCCTCCATTGCTGCAACAAAAAGAACGACAAAAAACTCCCTCAAAATCTAAAGAACATTATGATGACCCTGATGAAATGAACGAACCTGACATACCTGGTTTTGTTCTTGGAAGTGGTCTTGTTACTCAGTGACGTTGTCATGTTACGTGTTCTAACAACGTCCTTGCCGATGTTGAAGAAAATTCTCCAGAAATTATTAACACTGTAGCTGATATTTGTCAACGATTATTTACAGGAGGTATCATGGATAATAATGTCGGAAACTCGTTGATGAAATCATTGACGATTATCACAGCGATTACATAAATAAGATGATCATGCATAATGCTCAACGTGAACCTACACTGCTTAGAGTGACATATTCACGATTACCAATATACAAATCGATATACGGTGATGTACTCGGTGATGTTGTCCAGGGTTTATTTAGAAAGATAGCCCCAAAAGAAATATCGATTGCATAGCAACTAGGAATCAAAGAAATTGACGTTGTTTGTGAAAAATCTTCTCGGCGATGAAGGACTGATCAGCACGATTAATATGACGAAAACCACAATAAGTAAAATTATCCAACACTGACGTGATCCCTACAAATGTTAGTAAAATAATAAATCTAGCTGCAAATAAAAACTTAAAAGAATTATCTGATGAAGCACAAAACAAGAAATATAACTGCAAATTAAAAAGCCGAAGCGGGGGGGGGGGGGGGTCTTCGTGTTAGACAATAATACTTATAATAGAATGATCAAACATATATCTGACCGAGCATTTGATAAAGATGCACCAGTTCTCAAGGATGAGTCTGTACGCGATTATCAATTTTATGCTTTAGATGCACGACAGCCATTTCAGCGTGGAAGAATTGAACTGAAAGTTCAAGATACTAGTAGATACTTTTCCAACTGAAGCATTTATTGAAGTAGACGGCGAACTTGTAACAAACGTTGCTGTTAATACGCCATATGCCTCTGAGGCTAGAGTTGTTTTTGTTATCAGTGATATTACGGCGCTGTTTGATAGTGCTACATACATGATTGATGGAATAAATATTGAATCAATTCAAAAAGATATTGATGTTGCTACAACGATAATTGGCCTAGCAAGATATTCCGACGATTATACAAGATCAGCTGGTATGTCAATGATATTTTACCTGAATACAGACAGTTTAATACATGACGACCAAAATACCAGGCCAACACTGATGATGCTAATGTACAATGGGTAATGATTAGTCCTAATCACTGTCACAACTTAGGATTTGTAACACGTAGCTTAATGTGGAAGGGAATTAATAAAAGATTTTTATGCGCAATTCCACTGTCTCATATTTTTGGATTTGTTAGAAACGTCATTTTCGGTGCTAAGCACACAGTTGTACTGTACGAAACGGCGATGACAAAGATACGTTCTGGCGGTCTGCTGCAATTGTTGATGTAAAATTAATACAGACAAAACTCTCTTTGAGGATGCTAATAATGACTCCAAAAATCACTGAAGAACACAAACTATTCTCATTTATAGAGGCTGTTAATCAGCATTATCATGGTTAACGTTAAACACAGATAGTGTTAATGGTTTATTTACATGGCATATCGCATCACAACAATGCGTGTCTTCAGCACAAAGAGTATTTTCATTGCCTTACAAAATACTGTTGGGTGGGTCAATTAAAAAAACCGATAGAGGTTTGACCCCTCAAAAATCATGAAATCATTTAATTTTCTACTAACAAATCGACTAAAATCATATAAAAACGAAAGATACTGGGTAACATGTATTATGATGATAATATCTCAAAATTTTCGTCCAGTTTCATTTCAAAATTGTAAAAATGAAAATCCAACTCCCCAATAACAAGAAACAAAGAGTTCAATGCCATTATCCATTTCACCTCCAGGGTGTTGGTTTGTGGTAAAACTCTGTGTACTTAACTGCTGTCCATTTGGATGGGCTTCTTCATAGGTCTGAGTTGTTTTTTTTACAGAATCGGACTTTTACGAATTACGTTGTTTAATAGATATGTTTCACTGCCATTGAAACATCCACACTAATGTTGACTATTGCCAGCGGCCATTCTTCACCAGTTAAATTGTTCTTAAAATTATCTCTCGTCATTTAGTGAGAATTATTCTACTGCTTGGTTATTCATGAACTTCAGTTATTTTCTTTTTTTCGATACATGTCAAAGAGGTCTGCTTCTTCTGAATATATTTCGATGGGGATATCAAGTAATATCAAGGTTTTCATTAATTATGCTGCTTAAATAGCAATATTTTCAATATTTATTTCAGTACTAATTGTTTGGATGTGCAAAGACAATTACAAAAATAGGTTTTCTATCTACTGTGTTATTTAAGTGGGTAAACTGTAATGTCTGTTTCAATATATCATTATCTAAGTTTTGTAATTTCAATATTTACTCACAAGTGTTTTAGAATTGGAAAATATATAATGAATATTTTACTGCAAAGGCTTAGAGATGTTATCGACCATCTTTTACCCTTGAACATCTATACATCGTGCCCTGTCAATCTAGTGGCAACAATCTCTGGAGTTCGGGTGCACTAGATACCCTCAGGGTAATGATTCATAGTACATTCTTGCAGTGAATTCCTCGTTAATTGATTTATTCGACAAATCGACGATTGAATTTATCCGCCACTGGATACCCATTCTTGAAAGACTAGGAGCTTCGGAAGTAATTCAAACTGTGTGTACAGTGAAATCGTCTCCAAAGATTAAACGTACAACACCCTTTCACATGTCATGTTATCCTAGATCACATCATTGTCATACTACCTCAGCCCAAGCAATCAATCCACTGTCCTAAGTAGTTAATGGGGATACCGTAGCGTCAAGGGAAAATCCAGTCAAAAACGGCTTGGGATACTATGGCGTCAAGATTTATAGCGTCAAGGGAAAATCCCAGTCAAAAACAGCTTGGGATACTATAGCGTCAAAACAGCTTGGGATACTATAGCGTCAAGGGGAATTGAACATAGTGGGTCTGTATAGCGTCAAGGGAAATTTAACATAGTGGGACTATATAGCGTCAAGGGAAATTTAACATAGTGGGACTATATAGCGTCAAGGGAAATATAACAAAGGAAATATAACAAGGGAAAAAAAGGGTGGCAATGAAAGCTACTATCTTTTCGAGACTTATGAGTGGCCCTGAAAAGGACCGTTATGTGTAATGTTAACGTTGTCTTGTTAACATAGAGGACATCTCACAGATCTTCTTCTCTTCCTTAAACTTCTTCTTACTGTGGGTCCATAGAAGAGAACTCTCTTCAAGCAACCTTGTCTTTCCACATAGACTCTTCTCTTCCAATAGGCTGTCTCCGTCCTATGAATGACACTCCATGATGATCTGACATACATGGGTATGTCAGTCCTAAACAGCATACTTGACACAAGGGTTGACGATTCAACGTTAGTCCACATCTTGTGATGAGAACAGGTGAAGCGAATGTCGTGTACTGCGGTTATTTATAGGGGAAGAGCGGATCGAAACGGATTGAGTGTATCGACCAATCCAAACGTGCATTACGAAAGTCAGTCACAACCATCCAATTGGAAGAGAGGAGTCTGTGACGTCACCTTTTCTATATAGAGGTACTAGTGCCTGTGTGCAGTCAATCGATTCAACAGAGTTGTCAATCATGACGGACAGTAAGAAGACAATGAATTGGAGTGAGACAGGAGTAGAGACAGCAAGTCATGGACCAACAGTGACTACTAAAGTCATGACAAATCTACATCCAGAAGAAGTGGATTTTAACTGGGATATTGTGGATTTTTTAACATCGCAAGAATTTATTCCGGAACCTTCGTTGCCTTCTGTATCTTCTTATGGACACGTCGATGATTTTAAACAAAGACAAAAAGAAGCATTGGAGCAATTTTTACAACAACAGAAAGTAGAAGAACAAGCTTTTCTTATGCAACAGCAGGAAGAAGAAGCAAGAAGGAAACACCAGGAAGAAACAGTAGCAGCAGTAACAGCAACGGAGAAGAATGAAGACCAAGGACAGAAAGAAAATAGTGAAAATCAAACGGTTACGACGGTACTTTTAGATATTTTAGCTGAGTTAAGGAGTCTGAAACAAATGTATCAGACTTCTTTATCACGACCGAAGAGAAAAAGACCTTCTCGAGCGAAACAACCCGATCTCTCTGTGACTACGTCTACCTTACCACCGTTAGTGATTTCTACCAAATCATTGACAGGAACCACCAGTCCCGAAGTAGGCCTTGGCCGTGGCAAAGGCTTAAGACAGCTCAAGATGATTTCATCCCGTTTCTGAGTTTGTTTTGTTTTAAACACACAAAACACCAACGGTCCTTTTCAGGACCACTCCAATTATTTCGAAAAGAAATACTATGTCAATTGCCTATTTCAATGAAAACTCAAAACTCCTTTATATTTTTCAAAAACCCATAATGTACGTGTGAGTGAATGAATGTGTGAGTGTAGGTAATTATACTATCAAAATCAAAACCAAGAGACACTTACGTTTTTTTCTCTTTGGTTTATTCTAGTACAAACGTTACAATTCAATATCACAACATAACATAACACAAGACCATTTTTAAAAAGTTCATAAGTTTTCTTCTGTTTCACTCTTTCTGTTTTTTCATTTTCTTTACTGTCACAGCTTTTTTTTCTTCCTCTTCACTTTCGTTTCGTCTTCTTTTCTTGTCTTTGTGAACGTGTCGGGGTTCTTCCTTGGGGGAGGGTACCTCTTCCTCCTCCTGTTCAGAATTTCTTTCCTTCTCCTCCTCCTCCTCCTGCTCCTGTTGTTTCTTAGGGCAGTTTGGAGACCAATGTCCTTTCTCTTTACAATAATAACAGGTATCTTGACTTTTGTCTCTATTGGTACCTTTTTTATTTTTGTCACGATCTGAACATTCTGTAGCCCAATGTCCTTTCTTCTTACAGATATAGCAAGTATCTTGACTTTTATCTCGATAGGAAGGAGAGTAGGCCGTAGGCTGGTCTGACGAAAACTTTCGTATGACCCCACGTAAAGCTCTGATGAGAAGTTCTACTTGTGTAGGTTCTTCCATCGTTCTGGTCAATGTGAGAGTGAAATGAATACTGAATCGTTAGACACTAGCCTTTATATATATGCACGGATCGGACATGAATATATAGGGGTTATGGTTTTTAAAAGGTAGTCATTTGACTTTTTGCAGACAAGATGAAAAGACCACATCATGTTGTGGAGAAAGGAAAAGACAGTAAGAGACAGAAACGTAATGTATCGCCTAGCACAGTAGCTGAAGTCTTGGCTCAAATTCATGCCAGTGATTTTGAAGATGACATGAGTGAGCCCGAATTTACACCCAGACAATCCACGTCCAAGCAAAGTACACCACCCTTAGTAAACCCTGAAAATTACTATCACATTCGAGAGACAGAAAAACGTTCCTCTCGAAAATTTAGAACAACGGCTTACACGTATGCCGTAAAGTTTAAAGATTTCAAGGCCAATGTACCTTTGGAGAATACAGACGGGTTCATTACCGAGGTGTGGGATTCTGTGTTAACTGCACTGAAACAGCAATGTCAAGCCAAAGAAGACGATCGCTTGAGACTTTCTATTCATCACGATAATTTAAAGTCTCCCGTTTGGATCGAATTTACTAGTCCATCAGAATTAACACCTTCCAAAGTCATTGACAAAATTCAACATGTGCAACAATCCAACGACAAGTTTCACATTGACGATGGAAAAGCCACACTGTTCATGACCCACGTGTCTCCTCCCCAGGGGATCGGACGATGCAAAAAAGTGTTATTGGTGGACAGCCTTCGCAGCATGAAGCGAAGCCTCGTCCAAATTAACAATCCTCAAGACCAGATGTGTTTAGCCCGTGCTGTCGTCGTGGGACGAACGTATGCCAACAAGAACGACACGGTAGAATGGAAAAGAGCCTGGAAAACTATTCAACAATCGGACCGAGCCAAACAACGAAGTGAAGCCGAACTCCTGTTACAGCAAGCGGGGATATCCAAAGACACTCCTTGTGGCATTCCAGAAATGCAACAATTACAAGACGTCTTGGCTCCACATTACACTTTGAAAGTACACCCTCAAGAAGTGCGTGGACAACTTTTGTTTCGAGGCCACGATTTCAAAGACGGAAAATACATTCATGTCTATCATCACGATGGTCATTTTGATACCATTACCAGTATCACTGCATTCCAGGGATACGGTTACTACTGTGAAAAATGTGATTATGGTTATAACAATCGAGAACAACACAAACATTGTGGATCAAAATGTGAGGGATGTTTAGCCTCACAACCTTGTCTGGACCAAGGACAAGAAAGAGTACATTGCCCTGTGTGTCAGCGCACTTTTGTCAGTCTTACCTGTTACCAACAACATTTGAAGATGCAAGGTTCACAGCAGAAAAGTGCTTGTCAACTGCTGAGATTGTGCCCTACTTGTGGACAAGGCATACGTACCAATAGTGCCAAGTTTCACGTTTGTCGAGGGAAGAAACGATGTCATATTTGTCACCAAATCGTGGACTTGGAACACGAATGCTTCATTCAAAAATATCAACCCCGATCAGAAGATACCCAGAAAAAAGGGAATTTTATCTTTTTTGATTTCGAATGCATGCAAGAGACCGGTATTCACATTCCTAATTTCTGCGTAGCTCACCGTGCGTGCGAGCAGTGCATCCAAGAACCTATCTTTAGTCATTGCCCTTACTGCAGCAAGATTCCTGGAGGACGTGAAAAAATCTTTCGAGGGTCAAACACGTTAGCCAAGTTTGCCCAATGGATCCTTAACCCCATTGACGAAACGTGGAGTCCAGAAGACATCGAACGTTACGGCAATTGTCATCGCCATGCCACGGTCATGGCTCACAATTTCTCGGGATACGATGGGCAATTTCTGCTCAGATACTATGCAGAACAAAGTACCGAACGACCTCAAGTGACTTTAAACGGAGCCAAAATCATTTCTATGCAAGTAGGACAAGTACAGTTTAAAGATTCGATGTGTTACTTGGCCATGCCATTGAGTCGCATGCCTAAAACGTTTGGAATGCCAGAATTGGCTAAAGGTTATTTTCCACACTTTTTCAATACCGAAGCCAATCAACATGCCGTTCTACCCCATTTGCCTGAGGCTGACGACTACGACCCCGACAACATGCGTACCGAACAACGAGAAGCTTTCCATGCTTGGTACCAGACTCACGCCTCGGACCCTTTTGACTTTCAAGAAGAAATGTTAAAGTACTGTCGATCTGACGTGGACATTTTACGACGTTGCTGTGGAAAATTTCGAGAATTGTTCATGGAGTACGGAGGGATCGATCCTTTGAAAGAAGCTTGTACCATCGCCAAAGCGTGTTCTTTAGTGTACCGAAAACGCTTTATGCCTGAAAATACTCTAGCGGTCATCAGTCCTCAAACGACAAATTTTGTCAAACGTCAATACTCGGTCAAAGCCCTACGCTGGCTCCATTACTTGTGCGACAAGGAAGACAAATGGATCCAACACGTTCGCAACGGAGGAGGCGAAAAGACCATCGGAACGTATTCGGTAGATGGTTGGGACTTAGAAAACCCTCAGATCGTGTACGAGTTTAACGGATGTTTATTTCACGGATGCCCCCTATGCTACCCTCAGCGTAACACCAAAAATCAGTTTTTACAACGAACCATGGAAGACTTGTACCAGGCCACGTGTCAGCGACGTTTGAAGTTAGAACAGCAAGGATACCAGGTAGTGGAAATGTGGGAACACGAGTACGATCAGCGTTTGAAAACCGATCCCGAGTTTAAACGCATCGTAGAAAGTTACAAGTGGGTGGACCCCTTGAACCCTCGGGATAGTTTGTACGGAGGACGAACGAATGCTACCTGTTTACTGTACCAAGTGGATGAGGAGAAGGGAGAAGAAATCAAATACTTGGACGTGTGTTCGTTGTATCCTTACGTGTGCAAATATTGTCACTTTCCCGTAGGGCATCCAGAATTGATGACAGAACACATTGACTTGGACCACATTCGACAGTACGAAGGATTGATCAAGTGTAAAGTCTTACCACCCACAGACTTGTACCATCCCGTTTTACCTCACCATTGCCAAGGAAAACTGATGTTTCCTTTATGTCGCACATGTGCCGAAACGTGCAACCAAGGCCAACCTTGTCATCACACTCAGGAAGAACGCACCTTGACAGGAACGTGGGTGAGCGTGGAATTGTTTAAAGCTCTGGACCTGGGATACCAACTGTTAGAAGTGTACGAAATTTACCACTTTCCCAAAACACAACAATACCGCAAGGGCGACGAGACACAGAAAGGTATTTTTGCAGACTACGTGGATGCCTTTTTAAAACTAAAACAAGAAGCTAGTGGCTATCCTTCCTGGTGTCACACTCCCGAAGACCACAAGATATTCAAAGAAAAATATCGGGAGCAGGAAGGTATCACTTTAGACCACATCGAGAAAAACGAAGGAAGGCGGTCGTTTGCCAAAGTGATGCTCAATTGTTTGTGGGGTAAAATGGCACAACGTCCGTCTTTACCCAAGACGGAGTATTTGTCCGAACCGTCTCGCTACTTCCAGATGATTCACGACAAAACCAAAGTCATGAAACACGTGGACGTCATTCGTGAGGACTTGATTTTAGTCAATTACGAAGAAGAACTAGACTTTGTAGAAGCCGACAAATTTGGTAATGTTATCATTGCGGCTTACGTGACAGCCCACGCTCGCTTAAAATTGTACGAAGTGTTAGAACTGTTAGGAGATCGTGTGTTGTATTTTGACACGGACAGTTGCATCTACATTCACCGACCGAACCAGTGTAACCCTGTCATCGAAGGAGACCGATTAGGAGCCTGGACCGATGAACATCCCGACGACAAGATTCTAAGTTTTGCAAGTGGCGGTCCTAAAAATTACGGCTACGAATACCGAGACCCCCAAGGAGAAATGCACACCGAATGTAAAGTGAAAGGATTGACTCTCAATTATCGTACCAGTCAAGTGGTGAACTTTAACGTACTACAAGAAGCCTTACAGTCGGGACAGGATGAAACGTTTCAAGTGACTACCCACGAACCGCACAAGATTGTCCGTTTACCCACGCACCAAATCGTTAGCCGACCTTTGGAAAAAGTCTATCAAATCGTGTACCAAAAAAGAGTACGACTTCCCAATCACTTCACTCTCCCGTACGGTCACGTTGACATTGGGCAGCATATAAAAAGGGACATTGTCCAAGACCAATAGTTCATTTGCCACTACAACGACCCAGCGAAAAGAAGATGAATCCATTTAAACAGACATCATTCAAGTTTGGGGATTGTAAAACAAATGTACTTTTCCCGAGTGAGAAAAGTACTGGATGGATAAGACCCATGCATTGCAACGGAAGATGTCCGGAAGGAAACTGTAAGTGTCCTTGCGGTATGCACTGTAATTGCGTTACAGAGAGCGATGGTAAACCGTACGATTGCAGATTGCCAGACGTTGTGACATTAGCGATTCAGCAGGATATCGTGGGAACTTTGCTATGACTACTACCCCTATATCTACCGTGGAAAGTGATGCTGTGCGTGTCAAACCTGAGGGATACGAAAGCGGTGCCACACGTTATCGTGGACTCCTAGGAATTTCACCGTACCTACATCGAACTGAAGTGAGGAGAGTCGAATATTCGTTCCCGACAAGTTTGCCTGAATACTGTCATTTTAAAAGTCGATTCCAAACCTT
This sequence comes from Unio pictorum, assembly GCA_030141615.1. Taxonomy (NCBI): domain Eukaryota; kingdom Metazoa; phylum Mollusca; class Bivalvia; order Unionida; family Unionidae; genus Unio; species Unio pictorum. The sequence goes on along the minus strand of JARLTB010000042.1, from coordinate 1,020,672 downwards.
CAAAGATAAATGGCCAAAATATCTGCCTGGACCAACTCCTGAAGAATTAGCCAGAGCTGGATTTTTCTACTTGGGTGAAGGAGATAAAGTCAAGTGTTTCAGTTGTGGTGTATCCATTTACGAGTGGGAACATAAAGATTCCGCTTACTTGGAACATGCTCGATGGTCTCCGAATTGTCAATACCTACCTTTAGTGGGACCTAGTGATTGGAAGTGACACTACTACTGTTCCATGTCGTGTAACACACCTAGACCAGTATATAATATAAAACATAATATTCAAGGATTACCACACGAATTGCAAGAGAAGATCTACAAGGACGTTTGGCAAGGCCTTGCTAAAGAAAAATCGCAATGGGTGACTGTAGAACATTTGTGTCGTGAAATTCACAAGAGGAAAGTGACAAAAATTAACCAACGTGTTAGATTTCTCTGGATTAAGGGTATTTTTTTGCTCTGTTACCAATTTACTACGTTTACCTCTGAAGATGCTTTGATCCTTCTTAACCGTTACCCTGAATGGCAGTGGGACGAAATTACACGTTATATTAATCACTTTCGCTTTTTGAGCAAATTGAATTCTATGTTTAATTCTGAGTTGAATCTACACTTGTAATCTTTGACCTAAAGAAGTATAAAAAGAGAACAACCATGCCACAACCTTTATCAGTGGTGATCCAACAGATTCCGTGGAAGGATATCAATGAGAAGATTCACACAGTGAAAGATTACGAACACTTATTACAAGAACTATACCCTATGAATTGGGGCCGACGTGTCGTGTGTGTTTTAGTGACTTGCTTTCTGGGATTTCGTTTACCTGCCGATTCCTTGTGGACACTTTACGAACACTACCTATCAAAAAAATAAGACAGTATGGTGGTTCCTTTAAATGTCCACGAGAGACTTATTCTGTTCAAAGCCTTACGCTTTCATCTGGATACGTCTCGACCTTTCCAAGAAAAAAAGATTCGTCAACTTTTACGTACGGAAGCAGTGTACGAAGATGTGTGTGTAGCTTGTGATTTACACCCTCATTGGACAGATGTACGTGACTGGAAAAGTTGGGATTTTGAGACTTGGACAAACGAAGCATCCCATTATGCCCAAGCGTTGTGTTCCTAAAATTCATTGTCGTGTGAAAAAAGTCACTTTTAATCCTGTGTTAGTGACAGTACCAGAAGAAAAAGAAGAAGAAAAAGAATCTGTCACCCAAGACAATCCCTCTGTTCAAAACAGAACTGTCATGGACATTTCCCCACAAAAACCCTTTCGAGAAGACACCTATGTGACTATACCCCCTGTAGAGGAGACTATAAGAACATTACATACTACCTCTAGAACACCTTCGTTACCCAAAGAATGTTGTACAGTGACTTGTTTATATTCCACTTTGATCGTTTGCCTATGTATTTTATTCCTGTATTTATCCATTTGGCTTTTATGTATATTTGTCTTTCGTGTTGCATTGAAATAAACGTGTCTTGAAAAAAGTATAAAAACCTCTTGTCTTGTCTGTTGTTGTGTCAATACTGACATACCACTACACGACTATGGCTCACTCTACTCTTTCTACTACTCCTTCCTCCTCCTCCACATTCAAAGTCATTGACGAACACTTAGATCAGGCTAGTTGGAAAGCCTTGTATCTTCGTCATCCTTTTAACATGTTAATTGCTGGACCGAGCGGTTCAGGCAAAACCGAATTTGTCAAACGTTTGATCGAACATAAACATCATTTGATCGATCGTCCACCTCAACGCATCGTGTGGTGTTACAAAGAGTGGCAATCGGCATACAGCCTCTTGCAAGAAAGTCAAGGTGATTCCATTGTGTTTGTAGCAGGCATTCCTAAAGAAGACGAGGGGATCGTGTCTGACCCTAGTCAAACTCATTGGGTTATTTTTGACGACATGTTAGGAGAAGACGAAGAAGAAATTAAACTGTGGTTTACACGTAAAGGGCATCATCGTAATGCCAGTGTCATTTACATTACACAAAATTTATTTCAACAAAGTAAAGCCCATCGTACCATTAGTCTCAATGCTCATTACGTGGTCTTGTTTAAAAGTCCTCGAGATAAATCACAAGTGCAAGTTTTAGCCAAACAGTTAGGAACACCTTGGCTAACTCATGCGTACGATGATGCCACTCAAACGCCACACGCCTATTTACTCGTGGATTTAAAACCCACTACCCCTGATTATTTGCGATTTCGTACCGATTTGTTTCACGACTTGTGTCAAGACGGAGGACCTGTCGTGTACACGTCCTCCTCGTCGACATAACACTATGAAGCACTAAAAAAAATCTATAAAAACCTTGGGTTACTTTGACCTGGTCTCATACATCGTCAACATGACGTCCCTTCAGTCTCATCTTCCCATCAAATTGATTCGTGCCTTGTACGGCATCAGTCGCGAAAAAAATCCACAAAGACGTGCTCACGTCTTAGAAGCCAGTCTCAAAGAAGTCTTACGATGGTTTACGGTGACAGCACGTCAAATACTGCAAGGCATCATTCACATTCCACATCAAACCAAACGTTTTTTTGACAGAAACAAAGTAGCCTTGACGCAATTGGCCAATCCTCGCATCGACACTCACACCAAAAAGCAAATCATATTGAAACCTGGAGGTAGTGGTTCTCTAGGAGGTGTCATCATTCGTTCCCTTTTAAAATGGGATCCCAATACTCCCAAAGTTCACCCCAAGAAGAAAACAAAAAAAGCCAAACGAGTCCCTAAGAAAAAGAACAAGGGTACCAAGACCAAAGCACAGAAAAAGAAAAGTCCACAGAAAAAAGCGGTCACCCGCAAAAGAGGCACTTCGGCCAGGACACAACCTTACCTTCGTCAACCACGACCTGTAAGAAAAGATCTACAAGGACGTTTGGCAGGGACTACGTTGCCAGTAGCCTCAGGGGCTGTCACTTCTCCGTTGCGGGTGATGCCAGCCAAACCCAATTTGGCACCCGTTTTTCCTAATTTGATGAAACATTGGAAATCTGCGTCTCCCAAAACGTCTCCTCCACCGGAGACACCCTCGTCCACCTTAGCGGCAGTAGCAGCTGCTCACAAAGTACCTGCTCCGAAAGTCAAAGTCCAAGAAAGATCTGGCATGTTAAAGAGTTTACTAGATTTGTCCAAACAAGAACTGTCCCGATTGAGTCCATTGCGAACTCCTTCACGACGTGTGTTACCTGCCATGAAGTTGATACGACGCAAAGATAATCAGTGGCGTCGCATTCCAGTATAAAAATATGACTTGAAGACCACGACGTCAATCAGTATTTTTTCTGTGCTGATGCTGAACACTCAAGGATGCCTCCTCAAAAACATGCACACCACCACCACCACCACTACCCTCGTCGTTCTGCTGTCCAAAAAGGAAAAGGAACAAGACAATCTCGTCATCTCACCAAAAGCTTTAAAACCAAACATCAACGTCCTTCCCTTCAAAGACGTAGACCTTTAAAGAAAAAGAAGAGACACCAAAAAGGAGGATCCTTTGACCATTTTGGGAAACACATTGTTACCTTTTTGACAAAGCGCTAGTTCCCCAAAAAAAGTAAATAAAAGAGAGTGTATACCAAGTCATTGACACTAGTGGTATTGTGAAACGAACAAGCAAAGATGGCACCTCGCAGAAAACATTTTTCTACACTCCACAAAGGAAAGAAAAGGAAAGGACGTTTAGCCAAACGTCAAAGGACACAAAAGAAAATACCCAAACGTCAAAAGAAAAAGAGAAGTCACCAAAGAGGAGGCATATTTACTGGTTTTATTAAAGGTATGCAGAAACTAGACAAAGCAGCTAATAACCGAACTGGTATCTTTAGCCCTGCTTTTGAGGATTTAGCGAAGCATGCCGTTACCTTTTGGAGAAGCCAATAGAAAAAAGAAGATAAAAGAGGGTGTGTACCAAGTCTTTGACATCAGTGTATTTCTGGAACGAACAAGCAAAGATGTCACCTCGCAGAAAACATTCTTCTTCACCCCACAAAGGAAAGAAAAGGAAAGGACTACCTCCTCGTTTAGCCAAACACGGAGACGTGTTGTCCGTCCTGTCCAAAGCCTCTCCACCCATGCGAAAACAAATCATTAAAACAGCCTCTAAAGATGTCATCGATACCGTGTGCGAATGTTGTTTGAATGTTTTGAAAGGCACGATACCTTTGTCTCCACACCAGAAAAAATGCTTCGCCAAACATCGACACGTTCTTCGTCAAATGGTCCAAAAGAAAATATCCGTCCGTCAAAAGAAAAAGATGTTGGTGCAACGCGGAGGATTTTTACCCATTCTTGCTCCTATGTTGACAAGCTTAATACCAGGTTTGATACAAGGGATGACCCAAGGGTTAACTCAAGGGATGGGTAGAAGATAAAAGGACCTTATGGAGCACCACAATCTCAGACATAACCTTTGAAAGCTCATGGAAGGACGAAAACTCACTTTGGTTCCTTACAAACGATGGATGGAATACCATCATTGGCAAGAACAACGAACCCCCCATTTACCACCCAATCCCAATTTGGCTGAGATGTCGCAATTACAACACGAATTGCAATCCTTGATTCATCGCCACGATTTATCCGAAACCGAAAAATCACAAAAGTACGGTCAACTCTTGAAACGGCTACAACTCTTTCATCAGAAAGCTGTGGAACAAACAGCTCAACCCACTTTGTCCGATTTTAAGGCTCTCATGAATAACCCGTCACCCTCACCCTCACCCTCTACAGCAGTTAAAACAGACGTTACCCCACCATTACCCAAGGAAGAAGAACCCCATGATCTCTTTCAAACACCCACTACCACTCCCATTCCGAGTAAGATTGCCGCTTCCTTGTTAACCCCTTCTCCCACTCCCCCACGAGAAGAACTCAAAACTTGGGTTAAAAAGATGATGGCTACTCCTTCTGCGACAGATGTGAAAAAGAAAGAAAGGAAAGCAGAAGTGAGAAAAGAAAAGAAGGTCAAAGAAGCTATCCCATTACCTCCACCACCACCATTACCCTCGACGTCAACTCCTGTGGCACATCGGACACGTAAAACCGTTTCCAAACAACCCGCATTTCGTCCCACCCAAAGCAATATCCTCGAAGAGTGGGTCCCTTATTAACAACAAACCATGGAGAAGGTATTAGCCAGCATTTACTACGATCCAGCTCACCCTGCAGGTTACGGAGGCATTCAGAAATTGTATCGTGCTGCCAAAACTCGCCTGAAAAAGCTCCGTTTACCAGCAGTACAACGATGGTTACAAGAACAAGCGACGTACACTTTACACAAACCCATTCGACGAAAATTTCACAGAAGTCGCACTCAAGTGGAAGGCATCGATCATCAATGGCAAGCCGATTTAGCTGATGTCTCTCATTTAGCCACCTACAATCGTGGCTACAAATATTTGTTTTGTGTCATCGACGTCTTTTCTAAATTTGCCTGGGTCGTACCATTGACATCCAAATCGAGCGGAGAGTTAGTACGAGCTTTGCAACTGGTGTTGAAACAAAGTGGCCGTCACCCTCTTCGATGGCAAACCGACAAAGGCACCGAATTTCTGAACCAAGCTTTCCAACGAGAATTAAAAAAACGTGACATTCATTTTTTCACCACCGAAAATCCTGAAACCAAAGCCAGTATCGTGGAACGTTTTCAACGTACCTTGAAAGAACGCATGTGGAAATATTTTACGCATCAACACACTCTCAAGTACATCGACGTTTTACCTCACTTAGTCCAAGCCTACAATCAATCTTACCATAGAAGCATTGGACGTACCCCACAAGAGGTGACACCCGATAACGAAGTCACTGTTTTTGAGCGTCTGTTTGGCACGTCCCGGACGAGGGTTGTCCCCAAGAAAGGTAGAGAAGTGTTAACCCCGGGAGATTGGGTACGCATTGGCAAAACCAAACGCACTTTCGACAAAGGTTACTTACCCAACTGGACCACCGAATTGTTTCGTGTGACTGGACGAGTGCGCGATCGTCATCCTACCGTCTATAAATTGGAAGACATGAACGGAGAAGTATTAAAAGGAACATTTTACTTGCCTGAGTTACAACGTGTTACCAAAAAAGAAGACGACGTGTACGACATTGAAAGCATTCTCGAACGAAGAACCCGTAAAGTAGGAAAACGTCGTGTCAAAGAAGTCAAAGTACGTTGGAAAGGATATCCTCCTAGTTTTGATTCTTGGATTGACGCTGCCCAAGTCATCGACTATAAAAAGAAGTGACCATCATGCCCTTCAATACAGCTTCAGCAACCACAGTGACTACTCCTTCACCCACGTCATCTCTGCAAGATTTACAAAAGCAACCCTTGTGGGTGTGGTGTGGAGAACGTGTCCCTAAAACGCAAATCGTTTTTTTCTGTCAAATCTTTGTGGTATATTGTGTCATTGGTGCAGCCATTGCTAATTTGAGTTTGCAACAAGGAGACAAACAATTGTGGACCATTTTACTCAGCAGTTGCATCGGGTATCTTCTTCCCAATCCTTCCCTGAAATACTCTTACAACGGGAACAACAGCAACAATATTGGGAGTCTTGCGGCCAACGTTAGTCCTTCTCCTGACAGTCACCCTTCCAATCACAATCCTCTTTTAGACACTCCTTTAACCTCGAGTGACTCCTCGGACAGAAGAACATTGGAAATATGAACAACACTATTAACCAATTTTATTTAACGTTACCCAGTGACAGTTCCATGGAGGTGTTTCCTAACAACACATTGTGTTGTTACACGTCTAAATTACCTCAAGCCATGCATTTGGATCAAGATGATCACTGGGAAGCAGCTTTAGTGGAAATAATACACCCGACACAAATCAAAAACATCGTCGAAAATCAAAACTTTTTCACAGTTGAAGTGTACGACAAGCCATTGCAACAAGCCTTAGATGAACGAGGTATCACTGGCATTGACAACAAGAGATCAGATGGACCCCCAACTAAACAACTGTCCACTCATGTGTTGACCATTCCTGCAGGCTACTATTTTAGCGGTCAACATTTAGTGACTACGATTGCAAGCAAGTTCAATGTTGTGTTTGGTAAACCCCTGGACAAAATCAGAGAAAGTGTTACCTTTGAGTACATTAAAGTGGCTCGCCGCTTCATGATCAAATTTTCAGAGAAGAAAATAATAGCCATTACATTTTGTCCTGAATTGTTTGATATCTTAGGTGGAGACCTCAAGATGCTCCCGAACAAAAAAGAAATACCAGGCATATCCAGTAACTTGGATTTTACCAAATATTTTCGATCCCCTGTAGAAATGAACCAAGGACTCAATTTGATGTTTGTGTACTCCGATGTGGTGGAGTACAACGTGGTAGGACACACCTCTGTACCGTTACTGCGTGTCATTCCTTTCAAAGTAGATACTACTACCGCTGACGAGGAAGGTGGAAATACCTATCACGTTCACCGCGAATTTGTACATCCTCATTATTTGCCTGTCAGTAAGTCGTATTTCGACAGTGTCAACATTACTATAAAAGGAGAACTAGGTCAAAATATTCCATTTACCAAAGGGAAAGTCACAGTGAAACTCCATTTTCAAAAACGATTCTCCAACAACTGAAAAAGTGATGTATCCTGTGTACCAAGGAGTCACTCGACAACGAGGACATGGTTTAGGAGATATGTTTAAATCAGCCTTTCGTTCCGTGGTCCCTGTTTTAAAACCGATGGTGACACGAGGATTGCACACCTTAAAAGATGCCGCATTGACTCACGGCAAAGATTTTCTTTACAATGTTCTCATTGACAAACAAAACCCTAAAGAAGCTTTTTTGAGAGCAGGCAAAAATACCTTGCTTCAAACGGGTAAAGAGCTTTTGGGTCGACGAGAAAGTCCTATAAATGCTCTGAACGGCACCGAGTCTAACATTCCTGCTTCCCTGACGACACAGCAAGGACAAGGTAGAAAGCGACGACGAAGACACCCTTTCAAAAGTCTCCGTACCTCTAAAGTGAGAAAGACAAAGAAAAAAAGAACCGCTCGAGACTTAGACATTTTTGATTATTAAAAGTGAAGAAAACAACCCTAAAGAAAAAATGATGCACCAAGAATCTTGTGCCTGTTCCAAGTCGGAACTAGATCTCTTTGCCATGCCACCCACGATGATGACCATGCAAGAAGCCCAATGGGTCGAATTTCATCCCGTCTCCTCTTTGACGGATTCAGCTCCCATCGAGTTTGAAATCAAAGGACAACCTGAAGATTACATCGATCTCAACAACAGTTACTTGTATTTGAAACTGAAAGTAGCCAAAACGGACAACACCAATCCAGGAGCCAATGATAGAGTAGCTCCTGTCAACAATTTCATGCATTCCTTGTTCAGCGATGTGGATTTGTACATGAATAATAAACTGATCAGCAGTAGCATGGATACTTACCCTTACCGAGCGTACCTCGAAAATCTCTTGACGTACGGAAAAGAAGCCAAGAACACTCATCTAGATGCTTGCGTGGTATGGAAACCTGACACCGCAGAAAAGTTTAACGTCACAGACGTGACCGCAGTAGATGCTGATGGCAAGGTTACCGATCCTCACAATGTGGGTTTTAACGACCGTCGAAAGAAAATTTTGCAGGGACGTAGTTTAGAACTGTTCGATCGTTTGCATTTGGACATGTGGTTTCAAGAGAAGTATTTGCTGAACGGAGTAGATATTCGCTTGAGACTGAATCGTAGTAGTGCTGCTTTCCATTTGATGACTCATGTCAACGAATACAAAACCATCATCCAAGAAGCCAGGTTATACGTGCGTCGTGTGGAAGTGTTACCTAAAGTGGGAAATGACATTAGTCACACCTTGAGCAGAACAACAGCCAAGTATCCGATACGGCGTGTGGAAGTCAAAACGTTCACCATTGCCGCTGGACTCCGATCTAAGATCGAAGATCATCTGTTCCAAGGACAGTTACCCAAACGTTTATTCATCGGTATCGTCAGCAATGCAGCCCTCAACGGTACGCACAATATCAATCCTTTCGAGTTTAAGCACTGTGGAGTATCCAAAATTGAAGTCAGTCGCGATGGCAAAACTTTGTGTACCAGACCCTTTGAACCCGACTTTGGTGAACAGAAAAATTACTTGAGGTCGTACTTGTCGCTGTACGAAGCCACAGGACAGTTAGGAACCAACACCAGTCACGGTATTTCCTACGACGACTATGCAAGAGGTTACACGTTGTGGGCTTTTGATTTCACTCCAGACCAAGGCAGCGACGAGGGACATTTCCACCCTATAAAATCTGGGCAACTGCGTGTGGAACTTCAGTTTGCAGGAGCTCTTACCGAAACGGTGAATATCATTCTGTATGCTGAATTCGATAATACCATAGAAATCAACAGTTTGAGAGAAGTCATTCTAGACTATTAGACATTATGGAAGACCATTGTCCTTCTTTGAATAGTGAAGAATCCATGGAATGGGAGGTTACAGAAAAAGCAGATCCCCAAGACCAAAAAGAAGAGGTAGTGATCATGCAATCCAGATGGCCAGAACAGGAACAACAATTAGTGGCTTGTTTTGCACAACACTTGGAAGATACAATGAGGGACATGATTAAAAAAGATTGTTATGGATGTCAAATCGATCATCCCAGTCAAATTCAACACGATAAATGTATGATGATGAGTCAAGAAGAAAAATTGGACAATTATCTGAACGAAGCTTGGAGTCTCATCTCCGAAGAAGCCGTGTTACTTCAGTGGTATAAAGGCTTACGTGATCATTCCTCTCCTCCATTGTTTGCTCGAGAAATCGATCGCATCGAAGCTCTCTTGGCCAAAAGTAAAGAGACGAAACAAACCATCAGTTACTTGTCAGACCGTTTCAAACAAAAAGTTTGGATTGAATTGATGACTTATCATCACCTGTGAAGAAAGGAGAGAAAAAAAAACAAGGCTACACAACAAAAAATGGATACTTGGGAACTTTATTATCTTTTGAACCGTAGTTCGTACACTGCTTCTTGGAATCCTGTCGTGTGTGCTAAAGATGAACTACCTCATCGCAAACCTCAAGAGAATCAAGCTTATGTCATCAACACAGATGACAGTCATCTTCCAGGAACTCACTGGGTAGCAGTCTACTTTCCTCAAAAGGGTTGTGCGGAGTATTTTGATTCGTATGGATTGCCTCCTTTCGAAGATGATATCATTGACTTTATGAGAAGAAATGCCCAGACGACACGATTCAATAATGTGAAATTACAAAGCACAGATTCTATGGTGTGTGGACAATATTGTATCTATTATCTGCATCATCGCAGTCTTGGATATTCTTTAGAACATTTAGTGACTTATTTTGATCGTCATTCGTCTCGAAACGATGACAAAGTAGATCGATGGTTTTGTGACCATTATGGCTATCTGTTGTCTTTAGCTAGGAAACGTAGTGTACATCAATCGCCCAATGATTTCCAACAGTGGAAATCTCAATTTAATTCACAACGTTGTCAACCATGTCAAAGATAATGTATTACTGTTATGGAAGAAAAAAATGTTTGTTCTTTGAAATAATGTTTGTTCTTTGAAATAATGTTTGTTATTTGAATAAAAATGTTGTGTTTTGAAAACCAATGTGTCTGTCGTTTATTTTACATTTGTATTCATATAAATGTTCTTTGACTTTTCTTTCTATCCCTCACATCAAACTATCCCAACGTTTCAAAACCCTAAACCGCAGAGGGGTGTTTTCCATCACGTCCGCGCTTGAACCATATAAAGCAGGGGTAGTCTCCAGTCTGGCCATCCATTGTTTGACTCATCCTACTACGAAGATGTGCTCAAGACTAGCTAAGCTGAACGAAGCTTATGTCACTCTGCATCGTATCAGACACAATCTGATGCCAAAGCCTGAAGAGATTGAGAATGTAAGAATGCTACAAGTAACGGAAGACCTCATAGAAGAACTCTTCAGAGAGGAAATTCAAAAAGAGAAAGAAGAATGGACTGAGAAGTATCGACTTCAAAAGCAGCAGAGAGAACAGAGAGAACAGCAGCAGCAGCATCAGCAACAACAGCAACAGGAACCAGACAGAAGTTTTGTCGACTGTCGTGTGGACACAAAAGAGTTCTCTTTCTCTTTCCGAAGAAGCAGACCCTATCGTGTAGCCAAACGAGGACGCAATCTTAGACGATAAAAGATTGTCATCCTTCCTCGTACACACACAAAAAACAGCCCTTTTCAGGGCTACCCAATATTCTCGAAAAGAATTAATAATTCAATTTGCTTATGGTATGTGAGGAAGTTAGAAAAAAATTAGAAGTGAGTCTATAATCACTGTCTCATTTTACTTTTGTTTTGAAGTGCGTCTATAAGCACAGCGTATTTTTTCAAAATAACTTGTTCAATGTATAATTAATAGGAGTCAAGTATAAAAGTGTGGGGTGTTTTGGTAATGATAGGGATAATGTAAGTTTTTTGGATCTAGGGGGTGTTTTCCATCACGTCAGCGTGTTTTGGTAATGATAGGGATACTGTAAGATTTTCGGATCTAGGGGGTGTTTTCCATCACGTCAGCGTGTTTTGGTAATGATAGGGATACTGTAAGATTTTCGGATCTAGGGGTGTTTTCCATCACGTCCGCGCTTGAACTATATATAAAGAAGCACTCGTCAGCATCATATATATAAAGAAGCACTCGTCAGCATCATCATTCTGCTTGTATGGGATAAGGAAGAAAAGAAAGAAGATAATGGGGGACTCATGTACAGGAGAAAAAGGAACAGACAGTGGAGAAGGCGGGAAACTGGACCTGGCCACGTCGAACCACCCCCACCCCCCCCAAAGGAACCAGACCCACAGACTGCTGAAAAGGAGCCTGCTGTACAGAGGGATATATCTGGAACCTATATGGAAAAGTTAGCAATGCTAACTACTCACCTTCAGGGTCTAATTGCCATTGGCCCGTCGGTGATGCTAGATAAGGCTATCACCGTTGAGCCTACACCAGAAGTAGAGCCTGAAGTTGAACCACCACCACCACCACCATCACCACCAGCCCCTAAACAAGCAAAAAGGAAGGGGAAAAAGAGGGTGCTAAAATCTTCCACCCCCACTCATCCACCAGATGTAGCAATTAATCTGGATAAGAAATTGGAAGCTGCTGACGTCACCACCACTATCACCACCACTACCACTATCCCGGAAGAAAAATGGGAGGTACCAGTTAAAACAACCAGAATGCCGGAAAAAACAAAGGAACACCTTATGGAGAAGTTATGTAGTGACCTGGGACTCAACGAACTCTTGGGAAACAAGAAAAAAGCCACTTCCTTCATCTCAGCGGTGACCTACATAGGCTTCCGGTCCCTACAGACGTCTCCACCGAGAATCCAACAATGGCGTTTCGGAATACAAATTCTGACCTCCTATTACTACAACATCTTTGAAGAGAGGCCCATGTATCCGTTATTCGATGCTGCAGCGTACTTAGCAGAAAAACATGGACTCTACTTCCCCAGAATTATCCGAGAAGAAAACAAATCTGCAGCCAATTTGGTGGAGATAGAGGGGAGACGAGGTACTTTCAAGCGAGATGAGTACCAGCCCTTTTAAGGGCTAAATTGCCAATTTGCCTTAAAAGGGGACTCATTTGGTTAAGAGTACCCCTCTTTGACTAACTATCCGTGGCCCTAAAGGAGTAATTTGACCGTACATTGGTACCTCCATACAAACTTAGAACCAAAACTAACTACCATTGACTACACTTTTAAATGCCGCAAAGGCATATTAATTTTAAATTTGTTAGGGACTTAATTTATGTACACTATGTACTAGAAATTTTTGAACGGTAGGATGATAAATAAATAATTCTTCAACTCTGATATTTGGTTAATTGCATAGGTGGCTAACACATTATTGGATGTTAGGCTGTCCATTAGTAAAACTGGACTGAATTTGACTTAGGTACGGCTCTTTCGTTTCAGGTGTATGCTGCGTCCGTGGCCTTGCTGTCTTTTTCCTTGCGTGCCCTGCTGTGTGTTGCTGTGCCGCCCGCGCCACCTGGACCTGGACCTTTTCCTCCTTTGCCGTTCCTGCTCACAGAAATTACTAGCGAAATGAGGAAACATTTCCCCTCGCTACCTTACTTTGCTCGATTGGATGATAGGGGTGGGTGTGTGTAGGTACTATTCCTACCCACCCCCAATATAGGCTTCCATTTCCCCTGATAGTTACTTTTTAGTAATTCAGGGGAACGCCTGAATCTATAGTGCAATTAAGCACTTTAATGGGAGGGAGTAACACCCCTCCCACCTAAATGGGTACCGACATGGTACCTGTAAAAGTAGCACAAATGATCCTAGTGATCGGTTGCTACTATAAAATACTCAGTTCAGTTCAGTTCAGCATCATCATTCATTCATTTCATTCACATTCAGGCAGAGGCAGCGGACTGAGTAGGACGGCATATCTGGAGCAGGCGACCTGGTGATGTCAGAGTTGTATTGCGAGAGCATGAGTCCCGGGCTTCACAGTTAAGGACGTGATTGTGATATTATCCCGTCACTGCAACAGACTGAAACATCAAATTGTACAGCGGTGGACTACGCAGAAACTCGAAATTGATATTTCGTAACTCCCGACCTGGCATCGTGGCAGAGATAGAAATGGAGGGAAGTATGCGAGACGTGGTGGCATTGACCTTGACCTTCGGAAGTAGAGACCACGTAACTCCCGAACTCGATTTGTGGCGGTGGTCAAAACAGAAGAAGAAAGGGGCCTCCACTTCTACCTAAATACAAGATGAAGAGAAATGGCGGCTATAGATGTTCAGGTTTCACGGATATAGACGTCACCACCGACCTACAAAGAACGCTGTTCAATGAAAAGATTTTCATTGCCATTGCCTTTGCCTGAAAAATAGGGGACTCATTTGGTTACGAGTACCCCTCTTTGAACAACTTTTCCGTGGCCCTAAAAGCTAATTTGACCTTATTGGTACCTCCAATAAAATTCAAGACTAAAAATACCTACCATTGACTACACTATTATATGTCGCTTAGACATTTTTAATTTTCTAAATTTGTTAGGGACTTACTAAATGTACGCTTATGTACTAGATTTTTAGAACAATAGGATGATAAATAATAATTCTTCAACTTAATATTTGAATAATTGCACAGGTGGCTAACACATTATTGGATGCTATTTGTCCATTAGTACAACTGGACTGAATTTGACCTTTTGTATGACCTTGTTTTTTCAGGTGTGGACTGCGTTCGTGGCCTTGCTGTCTTTCTGGTTGCGTGCTCTGGTGTGTGCTGCTGTGTCAACGCCCTCCTGGACCTGGACCTTTTCCTCCTTTGCCGTTCCTGCTCACAAAATTACTAGCGAAATGAGGAAACATTTCCCCTCGCTACCTTACAAATGCTCGATTGGATGATAGGGGTGGGTGTGTGTAGGTACTATTCCTACCCACCCCCAATATAGGCTTTCATTTCCCCTGATAGTTACTTTTTAGTAATTCAGGGGAACGCCTAAATCTATAGTGCAATTAAGCACTTAAACGGGAGGGGGAACACCCCTCCCACTAAATGGGTATCGACATGATACCTATAAAAGTTGCCCAAATGCCCCTAGAGGGCGGTGGCAACTGAAAAACCCACATTATCGTTATCGTAGCATCATCATTCCAGTCTACAAAAAACAGTCCTTTTCAGGGCTATGATCTTTTTCATATTGAATGTTTATACTAACTATTGCTATAAATTGTTTAATATTCATGTTAATACTAATAATTTCTATTAACCATAATTCTCATAGTTAGTTTCATGTTCAGGTTAACTCATGCTTTTTAATATTCATAACTCTCTACTAACAATCACTTATGTTACTTATATGTTCATACTAACTATTGCTATTAAATTTTCTTGTTTAATGTTCCTGCTAATACTAATAATTAATATTAACCATAATTATTATAGTTTAATGTTCATGTTAATTCATACTATGCAATGTTCAAAAACTCCAATAACAATAATCATGTTACTTTATGTAGTCTTGTATTGTCTTCCATGTTTGCTATTACCCCCCTTTTTTGTGATTCTTGAGAATAGGTGAAGGTCAGTGAAACAGCTGAGACACAGGCTCTTTTCTGTCTAGAAATCGCCTGGATTGGTGTACGCACATATAGACAGCCCGGTCTAGCTCTGTGCTACGGACAAGTATACAATTAGGTATACCTCTATCCTTAATCCAATCTGACTCGCTGGGAAGCTGATATTGAACCTTATCTCACTCTACTTCTCAAATCTGAGTCTTGTATTGTTATATGTATTCAGAACAGAGAATTCTCACACTAGATTGGTATTAGAGAATTCCATTTGAACAACTTCTCGCTCCAACTCAAATATGATCTTTTTGGATCCACACCCAACAAAATTCATAACTTACTATAACCTACCGAGAATACAACTTTTTTTAGTCACTTAGACTACTTAGTGCAAAATAGTACTAGGGTGAATTACCCTCTTCAAGGGTTTTTCACTGGATTGTAGGATGGTGGTAATCTTATAGTACACTTTGTACTTACTTAAGTGATATCAGTATAAGTGTTAGGAAATTCGTAACTAATTATTATCTGGACTCAATTGCACAGGTGGCTTACACTCAATTGGTATAGGGCCTCCATTAATATAACTGGAATGATTAAATAAAACTGGTAACCTCACAGACACACATAATACGTACACACAGAAGTCCCTACTAGAATATATAAGGTAGTCTTACCCCAGGACTATCAGTCCCCTGCAGCACAAGGCTGCAACAGTTACTAAAATAACAACAAAACAATACATATCACAACAATATAGCACTTGTGAGGTTACAATAATAAAATGGGTGTGGGACTTTTGTACTCCTTGGGTTTCTTCGGGTTTGGGTCCGGTGGTGCGTTCTCCTCCTCTGCTTGTGGGACTGCGGATTGCGGTACCTTGGATGTTTTTTGCCTTGCCCTTGCCTCCTTTGCCTCTTCCGGACATGCTACAAAATAGAGGTGTGGATTGACCTTGCCTACCTCTTCTGGGCCTTCATCTACATTGATAGTTACTTTTTAGTAATTCAATGTAACGCCCTATCAAGACTTCGATACTTTTAACTCCCCTCTCAAAAGAGGGGAACAACAAATGTTCAGTGACATACTGGATATAAAAGTTATACAAATGTCCCTAGTGGACGGTTATAACTATAAAAATCAATTAATCGAATAGCATCATCATTCATTGATTCAGGCGAAGACTGCAGACCGAGTAGGACGGCTTTTCTGGAGCAGGCGATCTGATGACGTCACGGCGGATTGCGAGAGCATGTTTCCCGGGCTTCACAGCTAAGGACGGACTGAAGCGTTATCACATCACTACTACAGAGAGAAATATCAACATGTACAGCGGTGGACGATGCAGTGGAAACATTTTGGATATTTTATAAGTCCCTTTAACAAGTGGCAGAGATTGAAGATATGCAGAAACTGAATCGCCTACTTAAACTACGTGAAGAAGAAAAATGGCGGACTTGGAAGTTGGATTGCCCCTACATCAAGTTGCTGGAACCATATTACAACCAGCCATGGGAATTTAAGTAATATGGCGGACCTGAGGCGCGCTGACTGGTGATGCCAAAATATTGAGTAACCCGCAGGCTGCCGTAGGATGGCATTATCAAGTCAGCGAAACTCTACCTTAGATAGCCAACAAATTGATGGAAATACAGCTGTCCATGGAAAAGTCGTCACCATCGGAATACTCGGATAAAGCAGTACAACGAAAAGATATATGCCATTTATCTTTTCATTCGCCTGAATAATAGGGGACTCATTTGGTTACGAGTACCCCTCTTTGAATAACTTTCCGTGGCCCTAAAAAGCTAATTTGACTTTATTGGTATTGCCTCCAGCAAAATTCAAGACCAAAAATTACCTACCATTGACTACACTACTATGTCGCTTAGACATTTTAATTTCTAAATTTGTTAGGGACTTAATTCATGTACGCTTATGTACTAGATTTTTAGAACAATAGGATGATAAATAATAATTCTTCAACTTAAATATTTGAATAATTGCACAGGTGGCTAACACATTATTGGATGCTATTTGTCCATTAGTACAACTGGACTGAATTTGACCTTTGGTATGACCTTGTTTTTTCAGGTGTGGACTGCGTTCGTGGCCTTGCTGTCTTGCTGTTTGCGTGCTCTGGTGTGTGCTGCTGTGTCAACGCCCTCCTGGACCTGGACCCTTTCCTCCTTTGCCGTTCCTGCTCACAAAATTACTAGCGAAATGAGGAAACATTTCCCCTCGCTACCTTACAACTGCTCGATTGGATGATAGGGGTGGGTGTGTGTAGGTACTATTCCTACCCACCCCCAATATAGGCTTTCATTTCCCCTGATAGTTACTTTTTAGTAATTCAGGGGAACGCCTAAATCTATAGTGCAATTAAGCACTTAAACGGGAGGGGGAACACCCCTCCCACTAAATGGGTATCGACATGATACCTATAAAAGTTGCCCAAATGCCCCTAGAGGGCGGTGGCAACTAAAAAACCCACAAGTCAGTCAGTCAGTCTGGCTACCCATCGTTGGCGCATCAACACCAAAGATGAATAGAGTTCAAAAGTTAAGAGAGCTTCAAATGCATCTGGAGAATGCTAGGCGTCTCCTGGACGAACTGGCAATGGAGGCCGAAGAAGAAGAGACCAGAATTAAAGAAGAGGAGGAGAGGAAAAAGAAAGAAGAGGAGAAGGAAATGAAAAGGTCAATTTTGCCTCACCGTATGATGAGGCAAACTAGTGAAGTGAAGCCAATAGTGAGGACACCTTCACCAGAACCAGTTCATCCACTACAGGTGCAGCCCCCACTGCCTCAGCCGCAACAACCACAGATTCAACTGCAGTTGCAAAATAGAAGAGTAGAGAGGGAAGTTTTCACTATCCCACAAAGTGAAGACTGGGATAGTGAAGCCACTCATTCTCCCTCTGCGCTCCCAATCACAAGAGTGAATTGGGAGAATGATTGGAGTAGAAGATGTGTGTGTGGGGCTAGACCTGGGAGATGTCAGCATTAGCCAGGTGTATTTTGAAGTTTAAAAAACAGCCCTTCTCAGGGCTACCCAAATAACAAGAAAAGAAATACTATGTCAATTGCCAATGGGTGTGAGAGAGGAGTAGTGTGATTATAAACACTGACTCTACTTAGATGGTATAGGGTGTGATTTTGGATAGTATATAATTGGGTGTGTTTTGGCTGCTTCCCCGTGTGTGTGGTTAGTATAGGGTGTGATTTTGGATAGTATATAGTATGGTTTGTTTTGGCTGCTTCCCCGTGTGTGTGGTTAGTATAGGGTGTGATTTTGGATAGTATATAGTATGGTTTGTTTTGGCTGCTTCCCCGTGTGTGTGGTTAGTATAGGGTGTGATTTTGGATAGTAAATAATTGGGTGTGTTTTGGTTACTTCCCCGTGTGTGTGTGGTTAGTATAGGGTGTGATTTTGGATAGTAAATAATTGGGTGTGTTTTGGCTGCTTCCCAGTGTGTGTGGTTAGTATAGGGTGTGATTTTGGATAGTAAATAATTGGGTGTGTTTTGTCTGCTTCCCCGTGTGTGTGGTTAGTATAGGGTGTGATTTTGGATAGTAAATAATTGGGTGTGTTTTGGCTGCTTCCCCGTGTGTGTGGTTAGTATAGGGTGTGATTTTGGATAGTAAATAATTGGGTGTGTTTTGGCTGCTTCCCCGTGTGTGTGGTTAGTATAGGGTGTGATTTTGGATAGTAAATAATTGGGTGTGTTTTGTCTGCTTCCCCGTGTGTGTGGTTAGTATAGGGTGTGATTTTGGATAGTATATAATAGGATTTGTGAATAGTATCTAATATGACAAGTGAATGTAGGGGGTGTTTACTTTCACGTCCGTGCTTAAGATATATATACGCAATCGTCGATCATCATCATCTAACAGCATCCCAACCACTACTTATAAGGCACCAAAACTTACTGTGCCCTGGTGGAATAACGAAATTAAAACAACACAACAGGCTAAAATCAAAGCACTCCAAAAATTCAAGCGCTCCAATTTAACCACGCACTTTATGGAATTCAAAAATCTCAATCAGAAATTAAAAGAGCTGATTAAAAAAGCCAAAATGGAAACCTGGCAAGCTTACTGTGGTACACTCAACCACAAAACAAACTCTAAACAAGTATGGGATAAGATTAAAAGGATTAGAGGTAAAAATACCAACAATACCCCCAAATTAAGCAACACAAGCAGTGATAAAGAACAGGCTGACTTATTAGCTCAACACTTTACTAATATGAGCAAAAGCAGCAACCATACTAAAGAATTTCAATTACATAGAGCCATCGAAGAAAGAGCAAACTCACAAATATTCCAAGACTTGGGACCCAAGGACTCCCCTTTAAACAACAAAATAACTAAAAACGAATGGGACCAAGCACTTAAAACAAAAAAAGAAACTTCACCTGGGGAAGATAAAATAGGGTATATAATATATAAGCAATTACCACCAAATATAGTACATATAATTATAAATTTCCTAAATAACATATGGGAGACAGGAAAGTTACCAAAAAAATGGAAACATGCGATAGTAATACCTATCTTAAAACCTAATAAAGACAGCCATGATGTCAACTCATATAGGCCCATATCACTAACCAATAACATCTGTAAAATCATGGAAACTATCATCAACAACAGAATCAAGTCACACCTTACTAAAAATAACCTCATCTCAGAAAATCAATGTGGATTCAGAAACAAGCGCTCCACCACAGACCAACTTGTAAGACTTGAAACTGCTATTAAACTAGCATTTAACTCACAACAAAAACAGAGCAGAAACCTCATTGCGGTTTTTCTCGATCTCGAGAAAGCATTCGATCTAGTATGGACCAAGGGCCTTATAGCCAAATTAAATAACTATGGCATTACTGGACGAATGTTTAATTTTATTCAAGATTTCCTAGCAAACCGCACAATTACAACTAGGGTAGGGGCAACTTACTCTGAGAAACACTCACTTGAAAATGGAACTCCACAAGGCAGTGTACTCAGCCCCACCCTCTTTAACATCATGATAAATGACTTAGATAAAAATTTGGCGACTACCAAAGTTGAATTGTCACAATTTGCTGACGATGGTGGCCTATGGAGAGCAGGCAACCCCTCCAACCACAAAAACATCTCTGAACTTCAAACCAGCCTAAACAATATTGGAAACTGGGCTAATCAATGGGGCTTTAAACTATCGCACCAAAAAACGGTAGCCGTACTGTTCACCCCATATAGAAGAAACATCAAATACCCTAAATTAACAATACAGGACCAAGAAATAAAATTTGTTAAAGTTGCAAAATTTCTGGGTATGTACTATGACCAACATCTCACATGGGCATACCATATAGAGGACTTAGTTAATAGATGTAGTCGGGATCTAAATCTGATAACGAGCCTAAAAGGCACACATTGGGGTGCTGACCAAGAAACATCCCTAAAATTATATAGAGCTCTGGTAAGATCTAAACTAGATTATGGCTGCCAAGTATACTCATCGGCACCCATAACACAACTCAAAAAATTAGATCAAATCCAAAGATCAGCACTATTAAAGTGTACCGGAGCTCTAAAAACAACATCGACAGCCGAGCTACATGTCTTAACGGGAGAGTTGCCCCTTTACTTGAGACGGCAAGAGCTCCTTTTAAAATATGTAGCACGGCTGTCCACCCACCCCGCCACACACCCCACCCTCCTGGCTATAAATAAAACCAACATCCCAATCAGGAAAACTTTGAAACAAAAACTACCTATGGGAAAACAATATCATCTCTTAAAGACAATAATACCAGTAGAACTAACTCCTCTAAACAATAACGTAGTGTACGAACACGAACCTTGGAACAACGTACAATCTAAAGTCAACACCTCCCTCACAGAAAAAGGCAGTAAACAAAATCAAGAACAAACTCTCAAAATAGAAGCCTTAAACATTATAAATACTCAATACCAACAATATACCAAAATATATACGGATGGATCTAAAATTACTAACCCATACAGAACAGCTGCTGCAATGGTCATACCAGAGCTCAACATACAAATAGGCAGACGTCTCCCAGACTACTGCTCTATTTACACAGCTGAATTCTGGTCCATCCTCAAATCATTACAATGGATTGAAGAATTCAAACCTAATAAGACAGTAATTATTAGTGACTCGCTTAGCGTCCTATCTTCAATTCAAACAAATACCACTAAATGCAGGGAAGATTTTCTCAATCAAATAAACGCCAAACTAAAACTACTAAATACCGGAAATACTATTGTAGAGTTCATGTGGATACCATCCCACATTGAAATTAAGGGTAACGAAATGGCCGACAAACTGGCTAAGGAAAAACTACACGAACCGAATTTCGAGCCGCTGCACTATAGCACAACCGAACTCTACAGTATAATAAACACCCAAATAGATATAAAATGGCAACATGATTGGGACAATAGTACAAAAGGGAGAGTGTTGTACACTACTGTTAAGGAAGTCAACAGGCACAAAAAACCGCCCAAGGGCTCACCTAAAGAGCAGACAATCATCAATAGGATAACTTTAGGAAAAACCAAGCTGGCCAACAGCATGGGAAAATATATAGGACCCTTTCCTCATAATATAAACTGCTACCATTGTAATACCCCGGAAGATCTACATCATATCTTCAACAATTGCAGTAAAACCAAACAAGAAAGGGACAAATTTAGATCACAACAGCAGAATATAAAAGCCCCATATACATACCCAGAAATTATACAAAATACCAATCCCAACATTTTAATGACACACAAGAATATGTTGGAATTGCTACAAAACATAGGAAAAATAGGAAATATATAAATTATCCATTAAAATCTCAAACCCAACAAACAACATAACAGGACCCTAATGCTTACATATAAAACATTACTAAGCCCCTTTAGGACAGGAAAACAAGAAACGGCCAGGACCGGGGTGGGGAAACTGGGCTCAACAAGGAATACCTTTGACGTGTCGCTTAACGGCCCCGGATACTTCCGGCAGAGGTCCCTTGTTGTTGCCTGGCCGCCGCGCCTCACGGACCGGTCGGGGGGAGGCGACTGGGTGTAGAAATGGACAATCCTTGACGTGTCGCTTAACCGGCCCGGGACATTTCCCGCAGGGACCCATTGCTACTACCTAAAAACCGAACCACACACCTGAACTAAACCAAGGGGCCAAAACAAATATGAAAATAGGGTCCCAATAAAACCAAAAAGGGAAATAAAGAGCTAAAACACAAACAAGTCATGCTTACATATAAAACATTAATAAACCCCTCTAGGACAGGAAAACAAGAAACGGCCAGGACCGGGGTGTGGAAACTGGGCTCAACAAGGAATACCTTTGACGTGTCGCTTAACGGCCCCGGATACTTCCGGCAGAGGTCCCTTGTTGTTGCCTGGCCGCCGCGCCTCACGGACCGGTCGTGGGGAGGTGACTGGGTGTAGAAATGGACAATCCTTGACGTGTCGCTTAACCGGCCCGGGACATTTCCCGCAGGGACCCATTGCTACTACCTAGTAATCGAACCACACACCTGAACTAAATCAAGGGGCCAAAACAAATATGAAAATAGGGTCCCAATAAAAACAAAAAGGGAAATAAGGAGCAATAACACAAACAAGACATAAAAACAAAATCAATTTACCCAATAAATAACACCACAAGAAATAACAAGATGACACCAAAAACAAACACCATAGGCAGTAAGGATGTAGGTTAACACTCTACTCTCTCTTCTTTCCTCTTTAGACACTATCCCTAGATACCTTCTCATTAGGAGTACAACCAAATGTACAGTGTTAAAAACATAAGTATCAACCACACCGAAAAGCTTAATTAGAACCAACAGATGCACCGAGAACGGAGCAACTTAACCAGGTAGAGAAATATGATAGAGACCCCAAATCAAGAACATATAAGGTAGTCTAAAACTCCAAAGACTATCAGGTCCGGCGACACAAGGTCGCACATCAAATAGAAAATAGGAAGAACGTAATTTAGATCCCGTAAAATTAGAACATATAAGGTAGTCAAAAACCCAAGACTATCAGGGCCAGCAGCACAAGGCTGCAAAACTAACTAAATAACCTAAGAAATATGGCATAATTAGAACCCCAAATAGAACATATAAGGTGGTCAAAGCCCAGACCATCAGGCCCGGCAACACAAGGTTGCACATAACAAAATTAGGAAAACAACTACACAAAAATACACATCGAGCACACAACATTATAAAACACTGTTACATAAACGTTGTACACTCAAAAGCAGCACAGAGTATATAAATAGGGATAGGGTACGTCCAAAGAAGCAGCCCTTGCCAGGCACTTCGCCTCGCCCGCAAAACCTGCCGCAGCAACTACACGTGCTTAGCACGTCCTAAAAAAACCAACAGAAACAGAATGAATTAATATGAGTGTGTGCTGGAACTATTCCCACTCATATATGTGGCCCTACAATCACACAGTAGTAGCTCAATAGCTACTCCGATGTGACGGCCCAAGTAAATAGTGTTCCATGAACACATAAATGCCTGCAGGGTGGCGGCTCCATTCCCACCCTCAGGATAAAGTAAATAACCGTCTCTTGACGGATAAAACAGTGACAAGAGCCCTCGGGACGAATCACTTTAAACGCATAATGTCAGTCAGTCTTGGAGCCATCACAACAAAAACAGAGCAGAAACCTCATTGCGGTTTTTCTCGATCTCGAGAAAGCATTCGATCTAGTATGGACCAAGGGCCTTATAGCCAAATTAAATAACTATGGCATTACTGGACGAATGTTTAATTTTATTCAAGATTTCCTAGCAAACCGCACAATTACAACTAGGGTAGGGGCAACTTACTCTGAGAAACACTCACTTGAAAATGGAACTCCACAAGGCAGTGTACTCAGCCCCACCCTCTTTAACATCATGATAAATGACTTAGATAAAAATTTGGCGACTACCAAAGTTGAATTGTCACAATTTGCTGACGATGGTGGCCTATGGAGAGCAGGCAACCCCTCCAACCACAAAAACATCTCTGAACTTCAAACCAGCCTAAACAATATTGGAAACTGGGCTAATCAATGGGGCTTTAAACTATCGCACCAAAAAACGGTAGCCGTACTGTTCACCCCATATAGAAGAAACATCAAATACCCTAAATTAACAATACAGGACCAAGAAATAAAATTTGTTAAAGTTGCAAAATTTCTGGGTATGTACTATGACCAACATCTCACATGGGCATACCATATAGAGGACTTAGTTAATAGATGTAGTCGGGATCTAAATCTGATAACGAGCCTAAAAGGCACACATTGGGGTGCTGACCAAGAAACATCCCTAAAATTATATAGAGCTCTGGTAAGATCTAAACTAGATTATGGCTGCCAAGTATACTCATCGGCACCCATAACACAACTCAAAAAATAAGATCAAATCCAAAGATCAGCACTATTAAAGTGTACCGGAGCTCTAAAAACAACATCGACAGCCGAGCTACATGTCTTAACGGGAGAGTTGCCCCTTTACTTGAGACGGCAAGAGCTCCTTTTAAAATATGTAGCACGGCTGTCCACCCACCCCGCCACACACCCCACCCTCCTGGCTATAAATAAAACCAACATCCCAATCAGGAAAACTTTGAAACAAAAACTACCTATGGGAAAACAATATCATCTCTTAAAGACAATAATACCAGTAGAACTAACTCCTCTAAACAATAACGTAGTGTACGAACACGAACCTTGGAACAACGTACAATCTAAAGTCAACACCTCCCTCACAGAAAAAGGCAGTAAACAAAATCAAGAACAAACTCTCAAAATAGAAGCCTTAAACATTATAAATACTCAATACCAACAATATACCAAAATATATACGGATGGATCTAAAATTACTAACCCATACAGAACAGCTGCTGCAATGGTCATACCAGAGCTCAACATACAAATAGGCAGACGTCTCCCAGACTACTGCTCTATTTACACAGCTGAATTCTGGTCCATCCTCAAATCATTACAATGGATTGAAGAATTCAAACCTAATAAGACAGTAATTATTAGTGACTCGCTTAGCGTCCTATCTTCAATTCAAACAAATACCACTAAATGCAGGGAAGATTTTCTCAATCAAATAAACGCCAAACTAAAACTACTAAATACCGGAAATACTATTGTAGAGTTCATGTGGATACCATCCCACATTGAAATTAAGGGTAACGAAATGGCCGACAAACTGGCTAAGGAAAAACTACACGAACCGAATTTCGAGCCGCTGCACTATAGCACAACCGAACTCTACAGTATAATAAACACCCAAATAGATATAAAATGGCAACATGATTGGGACAATAGTACAAAAGGGAGAGTGTTGTACACTACTGTTAAGGAAGTCAACAGGCACAAAAAACCGCCCAAGGGCTCACCTAAAGAGCAGACAATCATCAATAGGATAACTTTAGGAAAAACCAAGCTGGCCAACAGCATGGGAAAATATATAGGACCCTTTCCTCATAATATAAACTGCTACCATTGTAACACCCCGGAAGATCTACATCATATCTTCAACAATTGCAGTAAAACCAAACAAGAAAGGGACAAATTTAGATCACAACAGCAGAATATAAAAGCCCCATATACATACCCAGAAATTATACAAAATACCAATCCCAACATTTTAATGACACACAAGAATATGTTGGAATTGCTACAAAACATAGGAAAAATAGGAAATATATAAATTATCCATTAAAATCTCAAACCCAACAAACAACATAACAGGACCCTAATGCTTACATATAAAACATTACTAAGCCCCTTTAGGACAGGAAAACAAGAAACGGCCAGGACCGGGGTGGGGAAACTGGGCTCAACAAGGAATACCTTTGACGTGTCGCTTAACGGCCCCGGATACTTCCGGCAGAGGTCCCTTGTTGTTGCCTGGCCGCCGCGCCTCACGGACCGGTCGGGGGGAGGCGACTGGGTGTAGAAATGGACAATCCTTGACGTGTCGCTTAACCGGCCCGGGACATTTCCCGCAGGGACCCATTGCTACTACCTAAAAACCGAACCACACACCTGAACTAA
The DNA here is from genome assembly GCA_030141615.1 of Unio pictorum. NCBI lineage: Eukaryota > Metazoa > Mollusca > Bivalvia > Unionida > Unionidae > Unio > Unio pictorum. The sequence goes on along the minus strand of JARLTB010000042.1, from coordinate 994,468 downwards.
ACCAAGGGGCCAAAACAAATATGAAAATAGGGTCCCAATAAAACAAAAAGGGAAATAAAGAGCTAAAACACAAACAAGTCATGCTTACATATAAAACATTAATAAACCCCTCTAGGACAGGAAAACAAGAAACGGCCAGGACCGGGGTGTGGAAACTGGGCTCAACAAGGAATACCTTTGACGTGTCGCTTAACGGCCCCGGATACTTCCGGCAGAGGTCCCTTGTTGTTGCCTGGCCGCCGCGCCTCACGGACCGGTCGTGGGGGGGTGACTGGGTGTAGAAATGGACAATCCTTGACGTGTCGCTTAACCGGCCCGGGACATTTCCCGCAGGGACCCATTGCTACTACCTAGTAATCGAACCACACACCTGAACTAAATCAAGGGGCCAAAACAAATATGAAAATAGGGTCCCAATAAAAACAAAAAGGGAAATAAGGAGCAATAACACAAACAAGACATAAAAACAAAATCAATTTACCCAATAAATAACACCACAAGAAATAACAAGATGACACCAAAAACAAACACCATAGGCAGTAAGGATGTAGGTTAACACTCTACTCTCTCTTCTTTCCTCTTTAGACACTATCCCTAGATACCTTCTCATTAGGAGTACAACCAAATGTACAGTGTTAAAAACATAAGTATCAACCACACCGAAAAGCTTAATTAGAACCAACAGATGCACCGAGAACGGAGCAACTTAACCAGGTAGAGAAATATGATAGAGACCCCAAATCAAGAACATATAAGGTAGTCTAAAACTCCAAAGACTATCAGGTCCGGCGACACAAGGTCGCACATCAAATAGAAAATAGGAAGAACGTAATTTAGATCCCGTAAAATTAGAACATATAAGGTAGTCAAAAACCCAAGACTATCAGGGCCAGCAGCACAAGGCTGCAAAACTAACTAAATAACCTAAGAAATATGGCATAATTAGAACCCCAAATAGAACATATAAGGTGGTCAAAGCCCAGACCATCAGGCCCGGCAACACAAGGTTGCACATAACAAAATTAGGAAAACAACTACACAAAAATACACATCGAGCACACAACATTATAAAACACTGTTACATAAACGTTGTACACTCAAAAGCAGCACAGAGTATATAAATAGGGATAGGGTACGTCCAAAGAAGCAGCCCTTGCCAGGCACTTCGCCTCGCCCGCAAAACCTGCCGCAGCAACTACACGTGCTTAGCACGTCCTAAAAAAACCAACAGAAACAGAATGAATTAATATGAGTGTGTGCTGGAACTATTCCCACTCATATATGTGGCCCTACAATCACACAGTAGTAGCTCAATAGCTACTCCGATGTGACGGCCCAAGTAAATAGTGTTCCATGAACACATAAATGCCTGCAGGGTGGCGGCTCCATTCCCACCCTCAGGATAAAGTAAATAACCGTCTCTTGACGGATAAAACAGTGACAAGAGCCCTCGGGACGAATCACTTTAAACGCATAATGTCAGTCAGTCCTTGGAGCCATTCAATTTTGAACACATCAAGATGAATTTTGAATTGTTTATCCAACTCCGAGACAGCTGGTTTGGGATCCTTGATGCAGAATATCAAGTGGAAAGACTTGAGGAAGAATTTCAGAGTAACCATGGCTTTGTAAGCCAACTGAAATTAGCAAGAGATTTATTAGAAGGTATGATAGAGGAGGAAGACCAGAAATTAAGAAGACGTATTAAAAGAAAATATATAAGAATAGGGGACTTGAAGCAAGCACTTGATCATGTCATCAAAGTCAGGTGTTTTCTAGAAGAAACATTACATCTGATAGAGTGGGAATATGTGAAGTGGGGTCTAGACAGACTAAAGAAAGCAGAAGCAATGATGAGAATAGTAATGGAAGAACAGGTGATCCAGATTAAAGAAAACTGGTCTAAGGAGAGAAAGGAAAAAAAGAACAAAAAGACGAAAGAGGACTTTGATCTACTCAATCTAAGATGGATGAGAGTTCAGGAAAAGTTTAGAGCTATGGGACATCCTGACTGGATTCCCGAAGAAAAAAAGAAGAAGAAAACGGGAATCATTGGTAAAATCAAAAGGTGGTGGAACAATGGCAGAAAATAAAAGAAGAAGAAGTATCCAAAGGCTCTTTTCAGGGCCACTCATAAGTCTCGAAAAGATAGTAGCTTTCATTGCCACCCTTTTTTTCCCTTGTTATATTTCCTTTGTTATATTTCCCTTGACGCTATATAGTCCCACTATGTTAAATTTCCCTTGACGCTATATAGTCCCACTATGTTAAATTTCCCTTGACGCTATATAGTCCCACTATGTTAAATTTCCCTTGACGCTATACAGACCCACTATGTTCAATTCCCCTTGACGCTATAGTATCCCAAGCTGTTTTGACGCTATAGTATCCCAAGCTGTTTTTGACTGGGATTTTCCCTTGACGCTATAAATCTTGACGCCATAGTATCCCAAGCCGTTTTTGACTGGATTTTCCCTTGACGCTACGGTATCCCCATTAACTACTGTCCTACTTACAAATACATAATCTCAAGACTACAGGTGAGTTCAAATATGAAGGATCCTATTTCCGAATACGATGGTTGGTTCAGTTAAAAATATTTTCTTTTGGGATATATGTTGGGTGGGTCAAATAAACCCTTGTCTAAATTCATTCTGGAGAATAACGAACTATTCATGTCGAAAGGTTCGTCTTATTGTCGATTATACCTTGCCTGTTAATATTAAGATAGTTAAGGAAAACAGGAGATAAATAATCGAAGTATTTATGAAGTAATTTACGTTTCTCTGAAAAATCTTCTTGTATTGAAAATCTCTTTATTCTTTCAGTCGAGTGTTAGTGTTTCTCTCCATTGCATCAAAATTGTCATCAGACGTGATCTCAAGATCAGTGCCTGTAGGGAAAGTGATCTAATCAGTGAACATTAAAGTTGAATGCACCTAGCATTAGGACATTAACACATTTATATCAGGAGAGTATTTGGAAAGGGTCATTTCGACCTTTATTCCTAATTTCATTCATATCAGTGTTAAAAACTTCAAAGGGACCAGTCTTCCGATTCAGTGACATTGACCGGATATCATAAAACTTGTTTGAGAAATAGAGAGCTGAACATGTGATCCGTGTCAAATAGTCATTTTATCAAAGGGAAAAGTTATATAACGTAGTTCAGAGATTGTGACTGACGAAGCAAATAATTGTCCTAGGAAATCATTTAGAAACCTCTGCTTAAGATTGGCCGAATGAAATTAAAGCGTACATCTTGAAAGTAATAGGAATTTAAAGTGACAACCTTTATCAAAATTATTTAGTTCGAAATTTTCTGAAAGAGAGAAAAGGTTGGCTCCGACGAAGCCTAGATAAAAAAATTGTTCTTTCCTCGTTGAACTAGAAAAGGACCAGGTATCTGTCTTGTGAGAAAGACAAGGTTTAGTGCTGGATGCACAAGTTCTAAAGTTAACAGCATTAAGGTACGCAATTTAATTTCACGTAATATTTATTTGTTTATTGTTTGCTATAATCAAATCTGTTTGATATGACTAGGTTCCATATTATTATCGTTTATTCAATTCCATGGCTATAGGTTGATGCTAAAGCTGAAAAGAACTTTATCTTACTTACTTTTATGGGAATTTGTTGATGCTTGAGTGCAATTTATCCTTTAATTTTAAGGTTATTAGTTCATTAGCAGAATTTATTGCATGCGATCCAAATGTTTATATGTGCAAGATCTATAGGCTTAAATGAATAAACATGACATAATTTCCTTTGTCTGTTAGGACGATACTGATTATCGGGAGTTAACGATAACTACCTATTAAATTTGTTTTTGTAATGTTTAAGTAATCTGGAAGTGAGTATAGATCTGTGACTTTTATTCAATAGTAATCGAACATGTCGTAGCATACGGTAAATGTTGGATAGAGAGGTCCCGTAGTTTTTTTTAGGGAGAGTGGACTCGACAGTCCGAGAAAGGAAAATTGACGAGTGAAGTCCGAAAGTGGCGAAGTGACGAGTGGTGTCCGAAAGAGGAAAGTGACGAGTACAGAGTAAAATCTAGGAAGTCCAAGAAGGACGAGGCAGCCGGAAAAGGAAGACTCGAGGAAATAGGGAACGTTAGTTCACGCTCGAGAGGAAGGTGATGCAATACGTCATGGACATTGCGCTCTTTTTACCACTCGTTATGATGATGAAATAAATCCAAGTTAGACACTTCTAGTAAAGCATGGTGATATCGTTTAAGTTGAATTGAAATTACCACTATTAATTTGTTTGATTAAATTTGTTATTTTTCTTGTCTAAGGAGGCTTGTATTGCATTATTTCTTCCCAATAATCTTGTCCAGTTCTCTGTTGAAATTGTTTCATCACACCTGGTAATAATATCGAGTGAGATCATTCCCTAGATAACGTAGCTAACTCAAATTATATATTCGTCTTGTACAGTTGCTGCGTTAGTGACATATCTTTGGCAAAAAGAACTCGTGAGAATGATGTTGATCAAAACATTATTCATTTAACTGACATGTGTATTGGTCAGTCTTTTCATGAGGTCACTTTTGCTCATGGTGTTGATCAATCGATACTGATGAGAGGGATCCTCTATTTATTAATCATTCTCTCCATGTTAATGAGAGTGACAAAAACACAAACACTCTTTGTCTAAAGAGACGAAGATCTTGAGATCTCCTGTTTGTTTCAGAGGATTTATGGTAAAGTTCAAGTAACCCATGTGCATGTCTATTTGATTTGTATTGTTTGTTAGTTTTTTTTTAAATATTTGTATTTCGTTACATACTATTGTAATATAACTGTGTTTATTGGGCTTGACGTTTTCCATAATTAAGTTCATTTTTGTTTGACCTGAATTGACTTTTTTTCATTCTTTATCAAATATTAATACATAGCTAAATTATTCTCTATGTTTATACGTATTAAACCAGTATTATTATTAATATAAATAAATGTGCGTTTTGGCGTCCAGGTCTAGGTTTTGAAATTTCCTTAGTATATTTTACATAATCTAGGTTCTGATTGTTTTGTTAAACATCAGGATCATTCTAGAATGTTATTTTCCATTAGGTAGTACTTTTTCTTTAGAAATGCTAATTGTAACCCGAGGTCACGTCGAGAACTATATACTCTTGTAACTGGATTTTTCAGTTGTGCTTTGAGATCTAGCACCTTGAAGATGTATTATATCTTGTTTCCAGTTGGACTGAATATTATTTGTTCAAAACTTACTGAATTCAAATGATTATTTTCTCTGTAAATCCAAATGTTTTCTGATAACATTCATGGTCAGAGACATTGCCTGGCATTAATAGTGAATTCAAACCTGGAATTAGTTCACTGTCATTCGACAAAATACTTTTGATAAATCAACACTCTATAAACTACCACAGACACAACATCGAATTCAGTTTTTTTAAAATTAATTCTTGACTTCTACTTAATTTTACTCAGGACTTTAAATTACAAAGACTCGTGTCTGTATCCTTGGATTAATTCTATTCTATACACCCAGCCGCTCTCAGGTGTCAAAGATCATCACCCAGTGTCTCACCAATTGTATGCTGAAGCTGATGCTACCATTAATGGAGTAGAGAGGTGCATTTCTGATGTGAAATCATGGATGACCTGTAACAAGCTACAGATGAATGATGATAAAACTGAGGCCATTCTGAACACAACACAAAGACTTTCTCATTCACATCCTTTACCTCAGACAATACATATCAGCAACACCAACATTAAATTCTCAGTCGGTACGAAACCTAGGTGTTACTCTAGACAGTACTCTCACAACATGTCATGAACATATGCAAACCTGCATATCTTGAACTGAGAGGCATCAGTTCCATTCGTAAATATCTTTCAGTTGATGACACTAAAATACTTGTGTGTTCATTAGTACTTTCATGACTGCACTATTGAAACTCAATTCTGTCTGTTTCGTCACAATATTTACTCCAGAAACTTCAACAAGTTCAAAACACAGCTGCACGGATCATCTTAAAAGTACCTCGATCAGAGCACACCTCAACACTGCTCTGTACCCTACACTGGCTATCAATTCGATACAGAATCAAGCACAACATTTGTTCTCTGTGCTACGTTTCACTGACAGACTCCAGTCCAACATACCTATCCGGCATCACCCATGTGTATACACCAGCAAGATACTTACGCTCTTCTTCTGACAATCGTATACTTATTGTTCCCACTGTGAAAACGAAGTCATATGGACAAAGTTCTTTTCCATACCATGGTCCGGCGATGTGGAACGAATTGCCCAATGAAATTAGACACAAATACACAGTGGTTCCTTTTAAGAGTGCTCTTAAAACTCACTTTTTTGACTGCAGACTTAGAGACCTAATAATGTTTTGTATCTTATATGTTTTCAGCATGTTTTTATGTTTTCCGATTTCATTGTTTTTGTAATTTTTTTTGTAGTGTAGCCATATCATTTAAGATGGTGTAAAGCTCTTAGAGCTTCTAAAGATTAGGCGCTCTACAAAGTCCTCATTATTATTATTATTATTATTATTATTATTATTATTATTATTATTATTATTATTCCAAAATGAAACCGGGTGAAATACCAGCTGTAGACGAGTGGTCAGTGAGATTCGATTTGTTGCTCCAAAGTTATATCGACAGGAAATATTTAGTCTAACTAATGAAACTTCATTCGCTGGTTATTCAGGGGCCATTAAGACTATCACAAGATATTGAATCATGATTTTAATATCCGTAAATTAAAAGAATGTATCTAAATATAGCAGAGCTTGTTACAGTTGTCAAATGGAAAGAGAGTCCAATCAGTAGTTATCAAAGTATCATCTGCAAGTTATTCCTGTAACTATGGAACTATTAAGCAGAATAATAGTAGACTATGTCGGTTCCTCGCCTAAGACTAAGTGAGGCGCAGGCGATTCCTTAAATAAATTATGATTGTTGTTGTTGTTGTTGTAGGATTTAACGTCATTTTTCAGCACACGATAGGCATACATGGCGGCCAGTATTACTGGTGGAGGGAGAACCCGGGAAAACTCCCAGAAAGAACCATTGGGAAAACCCCCAGAAAGAAGCTACTGGCAAGCTTTCTCACATACCCACATTGGCCGAATATGAGACTTGAACCAACGCAGAGGTGAGATGGCAGTGATATGTAGCGGCTAGCGCTTTAGACCATTCGGTCACTTGGGACCCTTTTTTGAGAGTCACTCGGCTCCGATTACTGATCACATATTTGGGTATGGTTGGATATTATCGGAATATTTGTTCAAATTTCTAGATAATTGCCGAGCGTCTGACAAATGTGTGGAATTAGACATCAAAATTCCATTGGTCTGGCAAGTGTCTGGAATCGTTTGATAAGTTAAAGGTCATTATCCCAGCTGTAGCAGTCATTTCAACTTCAAATTTCAATAAATTATTTAATTATTAGTTGATGCAAGTTTTGTTGAGGATGGTTGAGTATTAAATTGTGAGGATAATCCAGTTTTTAATCAACACATTCATTTGTTTTAAATAAAAATGAACAAGTAGAAGAGAAATTATTTCACAATGAAACAGGAATGAGTGTCTTTAATACTGGCTTTGGAACATTTTGAAGTGCTTATTAGTTCAGGTCTTTCTCCGATTATTACTCGGTGATCATTAATACCTTTCATTCACTAACAAAGCGAAAACCAAAAATCAGAAATATAATATTCAGGAATATAATATTGACATTTAACACACCAGAGAGAAAGATAATGCAATCGCAGATAAATTCCAACGTGTATATGAAGTACTCTATTCTTTTTTACATTGTGTTTATTGTGTGTAATAACGAGTACCATTCACACGGCATATTTCTATGTAATTTTAATTATTGTAGTATCACATGCGTATTTGACATATATGTTAAATAAAGTTCTGCGACGTTTAAACGCTTAAAGAATATAACTGCTTACATTGTTCGCACTATGTACTCAATACTGCTTTAAAGAATTTTAATAAACTGGGCTTAATTTGAACGATAACCGCTTTTCTATTCATTATGGCGATAAACTCATCAATAACTGGCTTGTTTGGGTTGGGTTGTGTCCTCTTTAAGACATTTTGCTTGAAAGTCATAAGACAGTAAATTCGTTTACATAAATTCCGAGGGGCAAAGTATATCTCTTAAAAGTAATAGATGTGCGATGAAAAATGTAATAAAAGACACAAAATATAGTTGTTTTATTTCAAAACCGAATAATTGTATCGACAGCATGAATAAAAAATAATAATTCAAATTAAAGTCTCCTCTAATAAACAAAACAGACCATCACTTTGTGCTTTTTTGCGAAGTGGTTTTAAAGTATTTTAATTGATCCAATCGATCACAGTGGGTATTAATAATAAATAATGGTATCATTATCGCCATTGATTCAGCTACACGTGAGAACTGAAAGCTTTGTAAGAATGAATTATATGTGACTGATGGTGAGAAAAGATCTTGTCTACGATCTGACCAGCGCCGAAATTCAGAGAGAGAGAGAGAGAGAGAGAGAGAGAGAGAGAGAGAGAGAGAGAGAGAGAGAGATGGGGGGAAAAGGAGGGAAGGGGAGACAGACAGAGACACAGAGACAGACAGGGAGAGGCACACAGAGAGAGACAGAGGAAGAGAGACATACAGAGAGAGAGAGAGAGAGAGAGAGAGAGAGAGAGAGAGAGAGAGAGAGAGAGAGAGAGAGAGAATAACATTTATCTTTTGAGAAAAGTTTCCGTTGTTTCTGATAGCTTTGTGGATCGTATGTTAGATGAGTTAATATAAATAATTCTTTCAGAGTAAGCGAAAATCAAATGTCTTGCGTATCAGCTAAATATTTTTAAACATATTTTAACAAGCATTTGAAGTATATTAAATGTAACAGTTAGCAAAAGTGCTCCTGTGAGACCAAACACAATAAAAATAATTATTTTGACTTAAACACAATAAAAGCCGCATGCTGAAACAATGGTGAAATGTTAATGACGATAACGATGACCACGATAGAGATGATCCTTCGTGATACGAGTGTACACAAATACAATTGAAAAGGTATGTCACATTACCTCTTTTCGAAATCATCGATTAAAATAAAAAATACGTATGGAAAACATTTCAATGATGAACTGACCTAAAATATATAATGGTAGATATACTGACAATGACACAGAATTGTAAAATGCAATGTCCTTTTATAACATCTCTTCAAGAATTCAATTTATTTTGGAATAAAGACTCACGGTCCATTCTTATTCTTGGAATCGGAAGCTCAGTCAGTCCTGACAGGCTTTGTTATTCTCATGACTCCTGGGTGTCCCAGACACCGATGAAACAGGGTAAAATCCCCAGCGTTTTGGGGAGAACTTCCTGTTTCTACACCATCCAAAAGCTAGTTCCCCGTCAAATGAAACAAGTTTTTGTTTGATCGTTTGCCCTGAAACAAACAAAATGGATGTATATAATAATAATAATAATAATAATAATAATAATAATAATAATAATAATAATAATAATAATATCATTAAAAAAAAATGTATGTTCTGTTCAAAATGATACCCATTGTCGTCCGTATTTATTATGCATATGTTGCGTGTTGAGTACAAAAACGAACCACAGTGAAATAAATGACGATCGACCAGCTGTAATCGATTTTATTCTATTTTTAATTATATGTTTATAAGCCAACGTCACAACTAGAGCATTAATGCTTTTTTGTTATATTAAAAAGTTTTCATTTCAAGAAAATGAGCCATTCTCCACAGAGAAGCATATAAATACAATTAAAATCCGATTGCGTTCTGTCTACCTTCTCTGATATTTAGATATCCTGTTGACCCTGTCTTGGCCGGTGTAACGCAGGTGACATAAATATTTTCTGATGATCCCAGGTTTCTGCGTTGTGGCGACTGATGACCGGGTCCATAAGCCAGAGCGAATTCACTTTTTCGTTGACAAGGGATTAACATTTTTGGTGGTGGAGTTGACTTCTTAAAACAACCCTGTGAAAAATAAATGTCAGATATAAATTATTTGTAAGTGAATAAAGTTGCCGAAAGTTGTTTCACTTACAGACAATTATTTATCTCGGTTTCTACTATTTTTAGGAGAAATATTTTTATCATTATGATCATGGACGTCAAGAAATACAATCTTAATTATCAATATAATTTTTGACATCATCATCATCATCGTCATCAAAACAACAGCATTATCGTCATTAATATCATTATCATCATTATCATCGTCGTCATCATCTCAACGTCTTGCCTCAAAAGCTGCCAGAAGCACTAATTTTCCTACACCAATATATCATTTTATGCGGTATAATGTAGTAAGTACTCGATTTATTTGCATTGTGCATTTTTGTCCTATATGATTGGTTGATTTTTAGTCAAATACATAAACCTCAGAAAATATTATTATTATTATTATTATTATTATTATTATTATTATTATTATTATTATTATTATTATTATTCATACCTAAAGATTTCAAATCCAGTTAAAAATTCAACAACAAAAAATAGTTATTATTGTCTTGACTAAAGAATCAACTCCGCATTTGTATTATTTTTTTAATTAAGGCCTGTAAAACTAATTGTTTAATTTAAGGCCTTTGTAACTATTTGTTTGATTTAAGGCCTTTTTAAAACTATTTGTTTGATTTAAGGTCTTTTTAAAACTATTTGTTTGATTGCTTGTAAAACTATTTGTTTGATTTAAGGCCTTTGCAAACTATTTGTTTCATTAACGGCCTGTAAAACTATTTGTTTAAGTCTTCGTAAAACTAAACTATTTGCTTAAACTAAAGCCTTTGTAAAACTATTTGTTTATGTTAATGCTTTTGAAAAACTATTTAATTCGAAATAATCAGGAATCCTATTTTTATTTCAGCACTTACCCACGCGGAGTCACAAAATCCCAAATTCAAATATGAGGCTATGGAGTATATCAATGTCAGTGAAATGTGACACATTTAACAAATTTAACTTGACAAGTATTTTTATTTTAATAAAAATAAAGCTCTTGCAATAATGACTCCATTTAAGGTAAATATCTGAGGCCTTTGCTAATTACAGCGTAACACATCACGTGATCATGAGACCGCAGATAACTATTAACCTTTATCTTTGAAGACAGTACTAAGCGGTCTGTACAAAATCCCATCATGCAACGCGCCGATAATGGAGTCGATATGACAAATCTTTTCTCAGTGCCAGCATCTATCTCTGAGGGCATATTTTGACTATTATTCTAAGTAAATTCTAATTAATGTAAAGAACTGTCAATATTTTTTCAATTTGAGGTTAAAGATTCAGTTGTGATGAGTACGTTCATGATTACTAGGTCAACACCATCTGAGTCCGATGTTCAATGCTCTATTGCAATTCAAATAAACAATTTTAAAAAATTTGAAAAGTTGTATGCAGTACTAAAATACTTACAGAAGATGGCGGAAGTTTGATTGCATACACATTGGAGGTGAATTCGAAGATATCACGTGCAGCTTTACTGCAATCAATCACTGAAATTCTGAAAATATAGGAAATACAGAAATGTAGTGATTTTAAAGTATTTTTATAATAAATAAAAGTAAACTAATCTTTTAACAACATTATAAAAGGTTCATTTTATAAAATTGCAAAGGCTGGTCATATTTCATTAACGGAATTGACGAAAGAAAAGTTGAAATGATTAAAAATCAGAAAATATTGAAAAATATTGGAACAGATCACCATTGTGTCATCAATGAAGAAACCTCTGATAATTCAGTTGGCATCTCTCTCTCTCTCTCTCTCTCTCTCTCTCTCTCTCTCTCTCTCTCTCTCTCTCTCTCTCTCTCTCTGAAAAAAAATTATTGATACGAGCTTTCACATTTTTACTAAAAGAATACATTAGGCCATATAATCTTCTTCTGTTTTCTGAGGGGGGGAGGAGGGGCAAAGCCAGTGGATGAGGTGTATATTGCATGAATTTAGATTTTATCACGTGCTACGCGGGGGGGGGGGGGGAGAGGGAGTGTCAATCAGGATGCATGCATGACACCAGCCATGTGACCCCTCCCCCACGACAAAGCATCTGACTGAATGAAGAAAGTGAGCAAGCAGTACAAAGATTCTCGGGTCGTTCATAAAGTGACCGAGCAATAAAGAGAAAATAAACTGGTCGTTCATAAGATTTTTTTATTCATTCAATCTATAATGAGGCTTAAATTAATTTTATTTTAAAAGAATAATTTGCTTGGATCGACAACTAAGGTAAGAAATTATTTCAATCTGATTATTCCTTGATTTATTAGATTCCTGAGTGAAAAGAAAACTAAAACTTATGTCAAATTAAAATTCAGTTGAGAAACAATATGGGGCAAATTAGCTCAAAACAAAACTTACTTATTGGTAAACTATCTAGCATTCATCATTCTGACAGTGCAACTTACTGTTTTGCCTGACAATGCAACTTACTCTTTTGCCTGACAGATCTTCATCTGGTTTGTAAGCCCTTTCTGAATCTCCAGTTCTAAGCGTTTCTCTATGTCTTTTCTCAGTTCCGCCTCGACCTAGTTGAAATTTTACGAAAAATCATCAAATATGTAGTTAATTAAAATAAACTGATATTACTGAAATGTTCCCTTAAATATTTTCACGCTAACATTGCAGCGATGACCCACTCTTTGTGTCATACTTGACCTCATACACATATAAGCATAATCACGTTTTGTCAGATCAATATTTTTGTTTCATGAAAACATAATTAGTGATTTCCATCCTAACATAATCAGTCTTGTTGAGGCAGAAATATTCGATTAGGAAAAAGGTTAACCCCACCAACTTCAACTTCTGATACAAATTGGTGTATGGAGTTTTTTCTTTAAACAAACTATTCTTCAAAAGAAGAAATATAATTACTCTCTCTCTCTCTCTCTCTCTCTCTCTCTCTCTCTCTCTCTCTCTCTCTCTCTCTCTCTCTCTCTCTCTCTCTCTCTCTCTCTCTCTCTCTCTCTCATATACCTGCTTTAAATTTTGCCGAACTTTATTTTCCTCAGCAATTAGCTGCCAGTATTTAATTGACCAGTACTGACTTTCGTTGTCCTTGAAGGTGTCCATTGTCTTCTGTAACGTGCTTTGACTTTTCATCTTCTTGAACAGAATAGTCTCCGTTTTGTTGTGAACTACTTTTAGATTTTCTCCAACACTCATGTAGTGTTTTGCAAGCCAATATTTCTGTTAAAGAAATTGTCCAAAAGAGATTAATTATTTGAATTCATCCCATATTTGTGTGGCATTATAGAAGTTTTAATACAATTTATAGAAGGTTTCAAAAATTGTAGAAACGGAGATTTGTCTTTGATTAAATTGATATTGAATTTGAATGTGAAGTTGAACGAAAGGAGCGAATTTATCAGTAGCTTTTCTTAAGAAACTAAATGCGTCATTACGTTGGTGTAACTTGACTAAACGTTCTTTATGTACAACTCCAAAATCCGCAGAATTTAGATCAGCATACATTAATAGGGCAATCAAGTTAGTGTTTGTTCAAGTAGATTAGTTACCTACTAAATAATAAGCTGAGTCAACATATAACCAAGAAAGTAGCGATAAGCAAGCAAGTAAGTAATTATGCAAGTAAGCAGTTAAAGAGTGATTAGTTAAGTCGATCGGTAATTAGATACATGTCAGTAATGTATTTTTACCTGCTGCACAAATTGTAGCTCTGTCACAACTTGTTGGTGAGACTTGATGGTTTTGTGCATGCTCTCTATGATCCGATTCCATTTCTTAACTAGCGTCGGTGGGAACCTGTAATAAGGTTACGGCATTTATATAATAATACTCAATGACATACGAATAGTGTATATCTAGTTCTATCTTTACATGGCGGACAGGTAGATTAAGGTTTGGATTGGAGTGTATACACAGGCTTTTACAGTAAAGAGTATTATCATTCGATACACATCAACTATTTCTACGTCATATGTATGCCGGTACAGTAATTCACCGAAAAATAATACATGCTATCCACCAGAAATGTCCTTCTAAAACGAAACTGCAATCTTTTCAGATTATCTTATCTGTTTCTACGCTTGGATTGGCCATTATAAGGACCGGAAAGTTGCGAATTAAAAATAGTTCTGCGCATTTGGAACTTCTCGGTCCATCCTTGTTTTGTAAATAGACGATGTAGTCCAAATGGCGGGAATCGGCATAAATTCAATGTATGATGCATAGCATTGACGTCGGTTTTGCGAACGAGGCTATATGTTTGAGTCAGAACTACATCGTAATCACTCACCAAACAAGACTGGCGTACGTTGCCACAATCCTTCTATGCCATGAAATGTAGGAAAAACCATAAACCGTTTACTAAAAGACTGTATATAGAAACTAGAAGCAACATTTCGATTGTGAGAGATTAAACGAAATAAAAAAAAAAACATTCTTCACAAGTTCAGCAGAGGTAACATACCAGACAATGTTTACATACTGAATCAATAGTATACATCTTAAAGAAGTCTTCGATTTTTGTATACATCGTAAAGTGTTATCGTTCCATGGCTTAACAAGGCATTGGACGATATGTAAAGTAAGCAATACCGTCACTGAACTAAACTCTTTGTGAACCAGACGGCTGAACGGTAAGGTTGGTAGCCGAGACAGCATGTGACAGAGGTGCAACTAGACATGATGGATCGAAAGTCGGACGGCTGGACGATATGTCGGTAGGCAACACTGTTTTAAAACAAGTTTATTGCCAAACTATATGGCTCGAGAGCCGGGTGGCTTTACTGTATTGTCGGCAACCCAAATGACATAAAAAAAATGAGGTGAGACTAGACAACCTGACTCAATGAATTCATGTATAAACACTATGCTCCCTGAAGAAGACCATGCTTGGAGATGCCCGGGGGTGGGACCTATGCAGACTTGGCTGCCTAGTATTAGTTGGAATCTTCCACAAAAGTATCAAACTTCTCGACTAAACAGAAGAAGACGGTAGTACCGGAAGAAATTGGGCATAATTAATCAACGCTGTGATTGTTTATTGTACCAAGAGTCGCACCTATAACTCCAGAGACGGTGTAAACGGTAGAGGAGAAGCCGCAGCCTCTCCATTCCCCAGTTGTTATGTAACCGTCGCCCATCCGGCTAGACTAAGACTCAGTGGAATGTGAATGTTCGAAGCATCAATGCTCTCTGTCCTTTGATTTCTTGTGTCATTCCCGCAGACATGTAGCATGATGTCCTACCCAGTCACATTATCCTGACACCTGGCCAACTAGTCCTAACACTAACCTCTCAATGCTAAGCACCAAGCGAGGCAGTTGTTAGTCCCATATTTATGTTTTTGGTATGACTCCGATAGGGATCGAACCCACGACCTCCCGCTTAGGCGGCGGACACTCTAACCACTAGGCCACAGGAGCGGTTTAATTTTGAAATGACAAAGTAAGAAAAAGAAGAGGAAAAAAGGTCTAGTTAACTCTTGTCTGAAGGCCCTAGATAACCGCCATATCAGTGGTGATAAATAAATTGATAGTGTGTGCAAGCACACAGGGACTCGTTACAAAGAAGATTATGAATATCTGTCCATGAATCAAGGGATGGGGGTGGGGGTCTAACCTGTAACAATGTAAATTAGGAGTATCCGTCCATGAATCAAGGGATGGTGGGGTCTAACCTGTAACAATGTTATAAAGTTACAGGTAAGACCCCATCCCTTGATTCATGAACGGATACTCCTAATTTTCTTTATAACGAGCCCCTACACGTGGATACACACTTCAGCACGTTCAATTTTCAACGTAGCTGTGTAGAATCATGCGGTCAGAGAGCGCAAATACTAAAAACGCATACTTACAAAAATGATATAATTATGGTCAAACTGTAACGTACACCACCTGTAGAAAAAGACGTTATATGTCCGAAACTAAAGCAATCCTATATGGTTGGAATGATAATAGAACAAATATCTACTTAGTTTCGCGAGATTAAGTGAACGATGTATGTAGTTTCACCATCGAAACGTTAAAAGAAGTGCCTCTTGTTGTTATTTTTGGATGGTAACGTGTATGAGTTATTGCCCTTTGTAAACATAATTTGGACCAAAAACGAATGCTTTTTGTGAGGGCTGGAATCGGGAAGTAGTAGGGCTAATATTCCCAACGATAATCGTGGAATTAATTCGAAGGAGGATGGTATTTCTCTCCTTTTGTGCATGAAGACATTAATTACTTATTACCATAGAATATAATTAAAGCAACTTACATTTCCTCTTTTTCGACTTTTGCATTAATCTTGGTGTCTTTCTCAAAAATATTTCCGTTTTTGGAACCAAGAAACGCAGCTGTTTTGATGGAGTCCAGCAAGTTCAGTGTTAAAGGTGGCACCACTGAAATAAAAAAGTGAACGAACATGCTTATTGTGCGAGAATAAAAGATATTGCTTATTTTTGTGCCTGATGAAATCTACAGAAGTGATTTTAAAACTTTTATACTAGCTTTCTTATCGTATACTATGATGATGATTGTATTCGTTGGGGGGGGGGGGCTATTTTGAAGATAGAACATAATGTGTAGTTGTTATTACTATGTGGTTTTAAACTAAGTAACGGAATGAAGCGAGAGCCATCAAGTTTTGTAAAATTCAGCAAATAATTTATTTCCCAAGAATACAACGGGAAAATTTAAAAAGAACCTTCAGTATTGTGAATTAAATCCCAAAGTTGAAATGTATAAAGTTTCAGTTCAGTTCTAGTGTTCTGAAAAAAAAGTTCCAATTCTGAACGTGTTGATGTAATTGTAGTCTTAATTACGCCAATGTGCCAGTAGCCTGGATTGTGGCTATGTGCTAAAAGTATTTAGATGTATCACAATAATATAAGTCAAACATGTTTTTGTTTGGATTCAATATAAATCCAAATTAATGTTTCTATCCAAGAATATTATTGATGAACACTTCAATTTAAAAATATTTTGAAAATAAAATTACACCCAAATGAAAGTCGAGCACAACAATACGATTGATAATACTTCAACATGTTAAGGCAAGAATGAGGAAGTTCTGAAGTAAACAACAAATAGTTAAAAGCAAAGACACAAATATAGAACCAGGATGAGTGTCTAACGTTTGTTTCTTAGAACATTCTAGGTTGTCAGAAAGATAAAGTCTTATACTAAAATTATCATACAGAACATGGCAGACAACAAGTAGACCAGGCTTATAACGAGGAATTCCAATATCATATACTCAGATTAAGTCCTGTTTACATTACCAATGATTTTAATATTAAGTCCACACTCATAGGGAGTATATTTGCTATGCGTTATTTTGCTTACAAAATCAATGTCGCTTATCAGGTACACAGTGAAAATGATTTTTAGCTAAGGTCAATTACAAATTGTAAACATAGATCGCATGTAATCATTATGAAAAGGCAAAAGGTTACATTTACATAACATTAGTATATATAAATGATTCAGATTTATATCAAAGGGTAACATTCGTTGTTTTCATGTATGTATATCCTTAAATAGCAGTAACGTTTAATTGCTTAATTTGATGTGTTTATGTGTTAATTCTAGGATACAACTTTGCACCAAGAACCTAAATATGAATTTGTGGCCGGGACGTACATAGCCTAGGTGAATCAAAACTACATTCCACCAATGCGACCGCGCCGGTAGCCTAATGGTTAAAGCATCCGCCTCGGATGCCAGAGATCGCCGGTTAGCTAAGTCATACCAAAGACTTATAAAAATGGTACTATCAGCTACCTCGCTTGGCGCTCAGCATTAAGAGCTTAGTGTAGGTAGGACTGGTCTGCCTGGTGTCAGGATAATGTGACTGGGTGGGACATCATTCTACATGTCTGTGGCAAGATGCCCCAGTGCTAGACATCACTATAACCTTTTACACTGCATACATCCTAGTGATATGACTGAAAAATTGTTAACGCTACGTTAATTAACCAGCACACAAACACACAGACAGACAAACACACAAACACGCAAACACACATTCCTCGGATCCGCGAAACCTTTGAACTACATAGTATAATTTTCCAAATAACGAACGCTGCCTCTGTTTCCATAAATAGTAATCTATCGGGGTTTACCATTGACAAGGGAGTATTAATTTAATCATGAATGTCTAACGATTTTTTGTGTGGACAAACTAGAGACATATATAATATATAAACTTATCATTTGATTACATTCTTGGGTTAAAAGACAAAAGAAATATAAAAAAAGGAAAACAGACCCTGTGTTTCCTGAATCTTGATGAGATCTCTCATGACTTTGGAACAAGTGGACCTTTTCGCATCACCAACATCTCTTGCTAGAGTTACGGACAGTTTGGCGAAAGATTTGACTTGATCAAACCTAAAAAAAAAAACATTTATTTCAGCATTATTATCTATAGGTACAAGCTGTACAGCAAACATAATTCAGAAAGATCAAATGAAACAGCACACATACAGGCCAGACAGAGAAGAATAGATGGAGGAGAACAAGGAAAAATAAACGGGAAAGAAAAAATATGGTAATGATGATCATTATCATTATCGTTGTCATTATCATCCCACCATTATTATCATCATTATGAGAGAGAGAGAGAGAGAGAGAGAGAGAGAGAGAGAGAGAGAGAGAGAGAGAGAGAGACAGACAGAGAAAACTGCTAGAAAAAGAATAAAACATGTCAGCAATTTCAACTATTCAAAGTCTATTAGATTTTCAATTTTGTCGAAGTAGATACAATAAATAGACAAGATGAATAGTGCTCAAGTGTCTACTGGACTGCACTATATAGAATTACATTGCCGGGGGTGGGGGCGGGTGAGGCAGAATAATGTATTACTTGCATATCCCCTTTGTGAGTCTAGGATTAATCCAAGGGTTAGAATAAATCTTTGCTTTCTACCCTGTTATTATTTAACAGCTAAATTTACTTACACCACAGCCTCCATACAGCTTTGCCTGATGTTTGCGATGTAAATAGTTTCCATTTTGCTTACTAACAGCTAATTGCATTCAATGTCTCCAAAGCGACGACACGTATTAAAATGCACAGCATACTCCATAGGACGTAAATGACAACGGTAACCGTGGTAGACTAGTGACGTCAAGTGTAAATGACGTGGCGAAACACACCGAACATCATTCGGGGATTACGGCTTCGTACCATCAATCACTTTTACGGTTTACGGAGAAATCGAGAGAAGTTGCCTCTTGTTATGAAAACAGTTGGAGCTGTACGCATCATAGTTCAAATTCATTTCTACTTAATAAAGTTAATTCTGTTATAGCTTTTGGGTTAGCAGTTTATCCTAACTCAAAAGTTATTATACTTATGTGTTTTTTTACAAGAGCTTGAAGGGGTCCAGTTTGCTAGCACCACAAGTATAAAATAGTTATGAAGCAAAAAAAAAAAAGATTAAAAGTAAGCAAGTAACATTACAAACTTGAATACCTAACTATCTGTCTAAATAAATTAGGAAAGAAAGAAATAATACACCGAAATTATGACATCGTGTCCTACAAGTCTCATGCATTGACACCTTCTGACACCTTCTCAAACCATCAGTATTGCGAGAGTTTCTAGAGAGAGTTTCTAGAGAGAGAGAGAGAGAGAGAGAGAGAGAGAGAGAGAGAGAGAGAGAGAGAGAGAGAGAGAGAGAGAGAGAGAGTGAGTGAGTGAGAGAATAAAACATGTCAGCAATTTCAACTATTCAAAGTCTATTCGATTTTCAACTTTGTCGCAGTAGATACATTAAATAGACAAGATGAATAGTGCTCAAGTGTCTACTGGACTGCACTATATAGAATTATATTGCCGGGAGTGAGGGCGGGTGAGGCAGAATAATGGTTGTATTACTTGCAAATCCCCTTTGTGAGTCTAGGATTTATCCAAGGGTTAGAATAAATCTTTGCTTTCTACCCTGTTATTATTTAACAGCTAAATTTACTTACACCACAGCCTCCATACAGCTTTGCCTGATGTTTGCGATGTAAATAGTTTCCATTTTGCTTACTAACAGCTAATTGCATTCAATGTCTCCAAAGCGACGACACGTATTAAAATGCACAGCATACTCCATAGGACGTAAATGACAACGGTAACCGTGGTAGACTAGTGACGTCAAGTGTAAATGACGTGGTTAAACACACCGAACATCATTCGGGGATTACGGCTTCGTACTATCAATCACTTTTACGGTTTACGGAGATATCGAGAGAAGTTGCCACTTGTTATGAAAACAGTTGAAGCTGTACACATCATATTTCAAATTCGTTTCTACTTAATAATGTTAATCCTGTTATAGTTTTTGGGTTAGCAGTTTATCTTAACTCAAAAGTTAGTATACTTTTTTTTTTACAAGAGCTTGAAGGGGTCCAGTTTGCTAGCACCACAAGTATAAAATAGTTATGAAGTAAAAAAAAAAGGATTAAAAGTAAGCAAGTAACATTACAAACTCGAATATCTAACTATCAGTCTAAATAAATTAGGAAAGAAAGAAATAATACACCGAAATTATGACATCGTGTCCTACAAGTCTCATGCATTGACACCTTCTGACACCTTCTCAAACCATCAGTATTGCGAGAGTTTCTAGAGATGAGTGGAGAGAGAGAGAGAGAGAGAGAGAGAGAGAGAGAGAGAGAGAGAGAGAGAGAGAGAGGACTAAATTTGTATTTTTTGGCAACCGCTTTTTATAGGTTGTACTCTACTTCGCACGCGTACATATAAAGATAAAATGTAATAATTGAATATATTATCGTCACGCAACCTGTACATTAAATACAGTAGCCACCATAAGTAAAATAGCTTATCTCCCATGGTTAAAAAAAAAAACAACAGTCGGATTCCAGTCACTTTTCATCGCTGAATGCGAACAGCGAGCTAATCATGGGCAGTAATGCATGTATTGAGCTGAGGCGTTTCGTACCTATTGAAGTTAAAACTACCCAACAACAGCAGCGGTGTCGGTGGACACAAGTTCAGTGTTATCTCCCTTTAAATAGTACAAGTACTAAGTTGTCCAACAGTAAGAACAAAGTTCACTGTGTCCATGCCTTTATGTATTGCACTGCATTTCATTAATTTATCTTAACACATTAACCCCAAGTGACGACTTTACGGGGCATGAGGTAGTAGCCTACTTCCATGGTATGTAGCGTCAAGGTCATACATGATACACTAAAATGGGTGGTATCTTTGAAAAGTAGAC
Source organism: Unio pictorum (assembly GCA_030141615.1). Lineage (NCBI taxonomy): Eukaryota > Metazoa > Mollusca > Bivalvia > Unionida > Unionidae > Unio > Unio pictorum. The sequence goes on along the minus strand of JARLTB010000042.1, from coordinate 973,216 downwards.
AGATGTAGCTCTACAATGATGAGCAAATAATCTGGACATTTTAATTGCATTACAAAATACAGAGGGAAAAACCGAAGTTTTTTGGACCCGTTTTTTTTTTTCACCCAAAAATCGCCCATGGTCGGATTCCGAATTTGTGTCCACACAGACAGGTGAACCTGTGCAAAAAGTAGGATAAGGTGGACATTTTTAATAAAGAGTCTTCTACATACGAAAATTATGGATCCGTTAAACAAAAAAAAAAAAAAAAAGAAGTCCGATTTTTGCCCTTCTGCTCATGCACCAGCAAACTAACCAATGAAAAACATTTTCTGTAGCATTAGTAACCATTTGTCTAACGGATTATTGTTTGGAAATCGATGTATTACGATGTATTCAGAAATAGTCCCCAAAATGTGTTTCCTACTCGCATTTCATGTGAAAACAGCAAAAACCTCCAGGGGTTAATGTGTTAATATCTTCCGGAATGGAGAAATAGAAGAATATCAATCAACTAGTCTTTATCTCCGGGCCCCGGGTGACTGAGTGATCTAAAGCGCTCGCCTATCTCACTTCTGTCCAAGTAGGTATGCATAAAACTGCCAGTAGTAGGGTATAGGACTGACAGGGGAAATAACCCTCTTCTGGCTTCCCGTTTTTTGAATCAGCTATGGTTCCAGAATAGTGGTCTGCTGTTACGACATATTGTGAGATAAAACTGGATCGTTTGAATGTAAAATCATTGGAACCCAACAGAATACATATGGCCATTCACCACAATTAATTTTACTATATGTTCTCTACATATATTTCTTAGTACTGACCTTTCCACAGTGTGACAATCAATACAAATCATATGTTAATCTAAAATACCTCCAAAGCTGACTTCACGGTGAAATTCTTGTCAAGGGTTCACCGGCATTTTTTTGAGTGGCTACACTGTAAACACTTCCGGATCATCACTAAGGCCTAATTACACAGTGTGCACTGTCGCCCAAAAAACATACAGACAACCACTCTCAGAGCTCCTATTCTCAAGAATAAACAACTTTAAATCCATACCAAAGATGCATCAAATTAGCTCTTCTATCACCACCAAAAGGAGAGAGGAAAAAAAATGTTCTAAAAATAGACTAGAACTACATTCGTGGGTACTGAACTGGAAGTATTAATTGTGATGTGATTCCATATCTGGATACTTGTTTATTGAACTAAGCGGCCCATGGAAGAATAAAATAGTATTTTTTCGAAGTATTGAAAATTTTGAAAGTTTTATTTTCATACATTTAGAGGAGGTAATGCCAATACACTCGGTAGGTCTTAAGATTCCAACAATTTAGAATATATCCATGTATATTTAATAATTCTGAGTAACCTCTATTTACCGTACGAAGTCTCAAAAAAATCAGGAGTCCTATCTGGGGGTTTCAGCCATATGTCAGGAATCACATCACAATTATTATTTCCAGTTCAGTACGAATGTAGTTCTAGTATATATTTAGAACATTTTTCCTCTATCATTTTGGGCGTGATAAAAAAGTTTTATTGATGTATTTGTGGTAGGGATTTAAAGGTAATTGTTTATTCTTGAGAATATGAGCACACGCAATAATATTCTAAAATGATAGGTATTTTTATACTGTATAGACTTAAAGCGACTATAAAAGACAGAATTTATCTCTCGTCAGTTTGGAAGTGTGTGAACAGAGGTAAGTAAGTTTTTACTTGAACTATGTTATCATAATTGACACACAGAACACATCGTATTTAAAATATCGCACATTACATTTTTGCCTTGACTTTGTCATCGTTGAAATAGATGTATATCTGCTTTGACATATCAAAAGTAGAGAGATCTTAAGGTAAATAAAGTACTTTATTTTCGAGTATATAACACCCACGTGTATGACGCGCACACGCAGATAGCGCGCGGAAATTCCGTCCATGTGTAAAAAAATATCTTGGATTGCGCGCCCATGCATATACCGCGCGGTAACCAACACATGTTTATTTTCTACTTAAAGATTTGAATAAACCTCATTTATGTATGTGTAAAATAAATCTTTTATTAACTGTCACTGGTTTATTAGGGTGGTTGCTCGAAATTCATCGATGCGCTTTTGGCTGTAAAAAAAACAACAACTGGGAAAACGCGTTTACGCATATACCGCGTCGGGGGTTTGCGCTGATTGTAAAAACGCGAATAATGCGCGCGTTATATGCGCGAAAATACGGTAGCTCTCGCATGGATGTGGCTTATTCGGTTTTACTTAATTGTTATCGCTGATGAAATCTAGACGAAGCCAGAAACCTTACAGATTTGGAAAAATATGGATAATATTTCTTAAAAGACAACCCAGATAAATCATTCATCAGTATAATACATTATATTTATACGATAAATGGCTCTAACTTTATCTAACAGAATCGTATCTTTTGAAAGTCAATGATTATATCACGGACTTAGTCCAATGACTGACATTAACTTTATATTTATCTGTCTTACAATAGAGTTACACTCTGAAGTAAGATACCTTTGTATTTCTTTAAAAATACCGATTGGGTTATATTATTTGCAACACGATGAAAAAAAAATAGTAAGCAAATACTATTGTAAACTACAGGCGAGATAACTCTTAATCTCTCTGTATCCTTGACAGAATTATCTCTCTTAAAAAGCAATGTGAGATACAGAAATATTATCTGTGACATATTGTACCGATTTCGGGTGAATATCAAAATATTTTCCGCTGCACTTATTGATCTTAATATTATTTCTTCACCAATCTCTGTATTTACAGACCAAATTGCACTTTTTCCATTTTATTGTGCTTACCAATTTCACCACGTGCAGAATTTTGACTGTGTAATAGCCTGTAAATTAATTTTCAAAAAGTTATCTATCTAATCTGAAATAATATAATCAATCACAAGACCTTTTTCAACAGTACCAACTGTTATTTTTAGTCGACAGAGCCTAATGACACCATCACGAGATACCTCATAATTCTTGATGAACTCGTTTTGCTCCATTTATATACTAATATTATTTGTCTAAATGATTAATTTGAAAATCTCGCTTAATAGTCTTCAGCTTTTCTAATAATTGTTCATGTTATTGTTTTTATCATAATATCACTTCATCTTATTGTATTTTAAAACAACAACACGTGTTTCAACTCCAACACCACACATCAAACACGGTTTTGGTCCTTGACTTCCGCGACGCATGCTTTGTAAGTGAAGAATTCATTATAAAAGGTTTTGTTACAAGGAGTTGTACAGCTTATCATTAGCCACTTGCATATATTCTTTCACAGTATTTGCCTTAATTTTAATAAAGAGGAGTATCTAGATTTGATCTTGACAGAAGAACACCTGACTAATTGAGGAGAGCTTTGGTTGATCTGACGAATAATATGATTGAATGTATTTGTCGGGTGGTGCATCTCACGTGTGGTCAACATTTAAAATTATACGTGACACTGGTGATGTCGATGCTGTTATCGAAGCTACAATGAACGACCAACGAGCGGCGACTATTATTATTTCGACGATCTAATTTATCTTTCTACAGTAAAATGAATTGTATTAGCAGAAACGGACACTAATAATTGGATTATCCGTGACAAATGTGGCCATATCCTTCATAATGAAAAAATTGCTATATTAAATAAAAACTGCAATCCATGAATGTTGACTGGTATTGATAAACCGTATTGTGAACGAGCGTATCCTGTAACCGCAGTTTTTTATACGTTATATCCGCTGCATGATAAACGCATCGTTCATGATTTAGCGCCGATGAATTTAAAAAAAAAAAATTGTGTAGCCGAACGAATAACGGAACATTTCACAAACGCGATACGTGGAAACGGTCTAACAGATCTAAGACGAAAAAAAGTGGGCAAAAACAGTTAAGATACCGAAGCTTCTATTAAAGACGTTACTGAGCTGGAAAAAAATAAATTTTCCATAATAATAAAAACGATAACAGGAGAGATTTTGTACGAATTGAAGTGTAAATCAAAAGGAGCTTCAATTCCAATTATCGATCACAATGCACATGTGGACTAAGGCAGTAGCAATATCTCCACGAAATCAAAAAGTTTAATTTTTATGAGGATTATATTTTTTATTGTATTGAAAATATTTGCAAAAGCCATCCTGTGACAATGTGGTTGGTTTCAAGATCCGATAATGAAAACTGTGATCAATTTGTACGAGTTAATGGAGATATTTATCGTTCAGAATCTCTCCAGAAAAGAAAATGAAAAATCTTGCTCAGAAATTTTCATAGCATAATGATAAGATTGAACAATTACCGAATAATTGTTTAAATGTTCGTCAGTTGCTGATCAACAGGTAGTAGTAGTGGCCATCTTAAACTAATTTATGACCTGACTTCACGTTGATAAATTCACTCAAAAGCAGTTTTAGTTAATAACATGTCGTCTTCTGTATAACTTCTTGCAACGGCAATGAGAGTGAACGCGTATTTGAATGTGTATTGGCGTCTACCAATTTTAATAATATCATGTGGCAAAAACAATATATCCCCCTGATAAACATCAAAATCTGCGTACTGAATTTGTTTGAGTTGCTAACCAATTTGTAGCAACATAATGTGTAACATTTGCTGCATCAGCAGGTTTACTAATCGCTGCTATACCTCTCCAATACCGGTTGATTAATTACCAGCCTCGATAATTCCATTTCCATGCACTAGTTTACCTTTCATCGCGGATCGTACCAACCACATAGTTATTGATTTTCTGAAAGAGTTTTGTGATGGAATTTAACAAATGCATCAACTGCACATCTGCAATATGTCATTGTTGTAAATTTTGTAATTTTATACGCGATATCATGGAAATAACATGCTTGATCAATCACATTTATTGGATACTCTCCAGGTCTTGGTTGATCTCCTTTGTCAAATCGAATATCAAGTCTGGTTCCAGGACCACAAATGTCCCAGTGCTACACATCACGCCTAACACTAACCTCTTAATGCTGAGCGTCAAGCGAATCAGCTGTTTGTACCATTTTTCTAGGTCTTTGGTATGATTCGGCCGGGGATGAAACCCACGACCTCCCGCTTCCGCGGCGGACGCTCTAACCACTAGGCCACCGGAGTGGTTAATTTTCCTAATGAAGCAGCGATATCACCAGCACCAGTAATTTTATTACTGGCAAAAAAACAATATGTTTTTGCCTATAAACAATTTATATTTTTCCTATCACATTTCACACACTTGCCTGTATGTGCATGCTTATTTTTTTTTTGTCATTATTGTTGTTAATCCACTTATGAAAGTGTGTGCTCTGCACTGAACCCAGTATAAAAAAAATTCATATTATTTATTATATTTGTACAACGCTGATTTCTCAGCGACACGAAAACAAGTGCCAGTCAAACATTATCCAACGCTACCAAATTCTATCCGAGCAATTATCATCGGTTCATCTGTATCTGGTAAGATGCAATTATTACTTAATTTAATAATGAGATGGCTCTAGTGGGTTAAGTTATATTTAGTAGCTCTGTAAGTTGATGACCAGAGATGATATGATCTGCTTAAAGATTTTAATGAAATCGCAAAATTGTTAAATGAAGACAGTGATGGTATTATTGATTTTATCACCAATATTGATGAAACCCTGTGTTTAGATGACCTCGATGGATTTTTTAATAATTTAGTTTTTTATAATGATGTGACAATCAAATCCAGATCAAATATTTTCTTGAGGCAGACATATAAATAAAGACGTGATTTATGTTATTCAGCGATATACACGGGTACCTATAGTGATTAGAGATAAGTGCAATAGAGTCAATACGTATACTTAAAAAGATATTCATCAGACATGGTGTTCACGAGATATAGATATATTTAAGTTTCAACAACTTTTATTAATGTGCGCAAGCTAACGAACATGGATTTATAATGATAAATTTACACGATCCTATATCACGATATCGTGCTAACGAACATGGATTTATAATGATAAATTTACACGATCCTATATCACGATATCGTTCTAACGAACATGGATTTATAATGATAAATTTACACGATCCTATATCACGATATCGTGCTAACGAACATGGATTTATAATGATAAATTTACACGATCCTATATCACGATATCGTGCTAACGAACATGGATTTATAATGATAAATTTACACGATCCTATATCACGATATCGTGTAGGTCTATAAAAAAAACGTTTTTGTTAAGAAATAGCAGCTGGTCTGATAATTACAGCAGCAGAAAGGACACAACCTTAATGAAGCGTCCTAAAAGTTAACAGAATGCACGTACAAAATTTGCAAAACACTAATGACTGATAAAGTAACCAAAAAAAAGCTGACCCATTTAGAGAATTAGAGCTAGAGGCTTCGGCTTGGTGTTATTGACCTTGTATTTTTCATTTTCATAGGAAGCTTTAATTTTCTGTTTGCCCTCCCTGCTGCTTAACTACAAGCACTGATATCATAAATCAGCGTAGGACTCATTATATTTAAATATAAATTCGATCTATAATGTATGGTTGTAAGGTCTCCCCTGAGAAAAATATTGTGACCATGCTGATGAATAAGGGTAAAATGAATGTATGCCAACACACCATTATGACATGAAAGATGCACAGGCGACGAGGAAGGAGGGGGGTAATTGAAATAAAATTTCCCAAACCGTATGTATCATTTACCGTATGTATCATTTACCGTATGTATCATTTACTGTATGTATCATTTACTGTATGTGTCATTTACTGTATGTATCATTACCCGCAGCTGCAGCATTATCTTGAAAGATTGCATCGATAGCAGTTGCTTTTCCAACAATTACAACCGTATGTTTAGCACCGAAGGTAACTTTTCTCACGTTATGCAGAATCCAAAGATATGTCATAGTGGAAATGCATATAAAAATTCTTCATCGTCATTTTACATCAATCGACATGCTGCGAATCCCGTTTGAAGTTTTCATTCATCGATGGAACTTCAGTTCCAGCGACATGCATTGTCATGTTACGGTTCTCGGGGTGATCAGTGGTATCCTTCACAAACATGATTGATGGACCAGCAGATCGTTAATAATCATCGCTGAATATGGGCTAGCCCAATAGTTGTCGTAATGACATCATCATTTTTGAGACATGATTCAATATTCTTTCCATCAATCATATATGTGGCACTGTTCAACAATGCCATAACAACATTATTAACAAAACCAAATCGATCTACAACTCCATATGCTGTAGCATTTGCTTTCAAAAGATGACCTTCCATTTCAATGAATGCCTCAGTGGGAAAGAAATATGTGTCATGAACTTGCATTTAGAGTTTTTTCTTCACAATTGTCAGGTACATGTGTATTATAAGAATAATACTGATAAGCACGCATCGATTCATCTTTGATGACTGACATGTTCATGTCAAATACTGCTATCCAACTTGATGTTATACTCTCTCTCTCTCTCTCTCTCTCTCTCTCTCTCTCTCTCTCTCTCTCTCTCTCTCTCTCTCTCTCTCTCTCTCTCTCTCTCTCTCTCTCTCTCTCATACACATATAAGCATAATCAGGTTTTGTCAGATCAATATTTTTGTTTCTTGAAAACATAATTAGTGATTTCCATCCTAACATAATCAGTCTTGTTGAGGCAGAAATATTCGATTAGGAAAAAAGGTTAACCCCACCAACTTCAACTTCTGATACAAATTGGTGTATGGAGTTTTTTCTTTAAACAAACTATTCTTCAAAAGAAGAAATATAATTACTCTCTCTCTCTCACTCTCTCTCTCTCTCTCTCTCTCTCTCTCTCTCTCTCTCTCTCTCTCTCTCTCTCTCTCTCTCTCTCTCTCTCTCTCTCTCTGCAGCTTGTTGTTTTGTTTGTGGCATGCCAGCTAATTATTTCAATCGTTCATTTTGCAGCTGAATTTATTATTTTACTGACACTTGCTGGCGTCACTTTGGTGCTTGAAAGTGTAACTTCCTGAGGTCGGACCACTGGCAGTCTGCATATTGATTGTACAAATCGATTGCTGAGAATGCTTTACCAGCAACATCATCAATGGTGCCAAACACCTTGTCACGAACGTCAAAGGCTTTCATTTCTAGTTGCTTTGCAATTGGGATCAATTTTGGGCAACCGTTCTGAGTAGACCTTGAACAACATTGCCAAGTCCATCTCTGTGGATACGTAATATGTTAGCAATCGTGAATTTATCGCTCTGACGTGTTCAGGTCCATGTTGAACATTGTGCGATCATTATTATTTTGTTATCGCCGATCTAATTAATCAATCACTGTAGTAATCATTGGTAATTTCATTGACACGTGCCCAATAAACGCTGATATCCATGACATCACCTGTGAGTAATCGCTGATAAATAGCAGTTGATTTGATCACGCGTTCTGGGGAGTTATTACCAGCTCTTCGCCCACCAATCAGATATTCTAGTGAATCAACGTCAGCAAGGATGTTACAGTTCATAGTTTATCAAAGCCACTTCCTCGCATGACACGATTGCTAGCGATCATAGTTTTAATCTAATCATAGTTTTTTGTCTGCTTTTTGCTTATATCAACTTTAACTTTTGGTGGCTGATTTCCTGCTTCTGGTTCTAGTGTATCTCGGTACTAGCTTCATCGATACCTTCCAATAATTGTAGCCGAGTATCAGCTATTTCTCGAAAAATCTTTCTTTTTTAATTCTTTCTGCTGTTTCCCCCAGTTGCTTTGGCAGTTTGCTCTAACGTGGGAAGAAGACTTTTAGTAGCCTCTGTGGCCGATGTAAACAACTCTTATACACTTTCTGCAAATCCTACTCTGGCTTCCGGACACTGTTGCGGTTGCTTTTTGACAGCATCACAAGCGGGGAGATATTTCTCAATTGCCTCTAGTCACTGTCAAGCTAATTTAGATTTACGAAATTCCATGGTTAGCGCAAAATCAGTCATTATTATTATTATTACAATTACGATTTAATTTCAGATGTGTCTCCAGCAGCACCTTGTAGTTTTGCTCATAGTCAAGCACTCCGCTTAAACAGCAGCAGACATCTCCGATCATCTACAGCAGCAGGGAGGGACAATGCGTGGGTCTATGGTCCAGCCTCCAGATGTGTTAGAGGTCTTGATTTATCCTTCTCAACTCTGTGTGTCAATATTTGCCTCCTTCTCAAAATGGGATCTCTAATTCGTATACCTAATGGTCCCTGCTATTGCATGCATATTTACTTTCTTCTGCAACTTGAGGAACATTTGCCTGACCTGTCTATTATGATATATATATATATATATATATATATATATATATATATATATATATATATATATATATATATATATATCTGTGTGTGTGTGTATGTCTGTGTGTATTTTGCATGACTTCAGTCAGGCTACACAAAGGTTTATAATATCTTCGCATACATTTACATAGGACGAATACACACTAATAGGTGTCCTCGCACATGAGCGTTAAAATGGCATAAAACATGTTTATGTCTATCTGATCTACCCCACCCCTTGCTATCAGCTAGCCTGGCCTGCTGTTCAGGCAGATCAGAGAAAAATTGAAACTGATCAGGAAGGAAAAGCATATGAAAGTCTGTCAGGAAAATGATGAAAAACTCCTTAGAACATTTTACTTATTTTTTTGTTAAATCGAAGCAAAAATATTGAGAGCTTTGACGAAAGAACATCAGATGCGGTAAAATCCAATTTATATGGAATACAGAACAAGAAGCTGATGACATCTGAAGATAACTGGAGAAATGGGATTGATAAAGATAAGATGAAAGTATATGAGATCAGACTGTCTTATCTATGTGAAGAATGTGCAGGGATGAGAGTCAGGTGACCAGTGCAGCCATCTTCATTAGCCAAGTTTCCGATAACCCTATCTACACCTTGAGCAGATATTTCTGTGCTTCGGGTCTGTGAATTTCATTGGATGCAGCAGTAAGTTACTGCATCCAATCAAATTAAGTTGTTCAAATTTGAACACGGTTTCTTCATGATTAAGAAAAGGGGAGCACACAACTTAAATAGACTGAAATATAAGTAACGCCTGAAATCTAATGGATGTCGCCAAAAGAAAGCACCAATGTCTCTCTTGAATCCGTCAAGGTGTAGGTAGGATTGTCATCAGAACCTTGGCTAGTAAAGATGCAGTGCAGCATAGCATGCTTGCCCAGGGTATATAGTTACTGGCACAACAAACTTTCACTTACAGTACACTGCCTGTTGGCTTAAGCACACAAGCAAGTGGTATGGTCAAAATCAGATAAAGTGATTGAAAACAGCAAGGCTAAACTTCTGTGTGATTTCAACATGCAAGTTTGATGACATGAGACAGTGGAAAAAGCCATACATAGAACTGGTTATAAAAAAAAACCACCAAAATAAATTGACCATTGTCATTGACACTGCAGTAACAGGTAATGGGGGTCCATCACTGCACATGCAATGATCAAAAGAAAGTAAATAAAAGAAATAAGGCCTAGCCAGAGAACTTATAAAGGTCTGAAATTGGAACCAAAAGACTATAGTGCACACATGCTATCTGCTGTGAATGTGATCTTAATTGAGACTGATTTTTGAGAAGCCACATAATAGGCTTTTCGAATTTAGACCAGGTAACTAGGAGTACAATTCCATTTGTACACAGACTTTACCAGCAAATCCAAAGACAACTGTCATCTGCATGGTACACTTCAATGCCAGGTACCTATGTTGAAGCTGAAGTTGTGACAGTTATCTCAATTTAGTAGCTACTGATCATATGATAATTAATAGCTTCAAGCATACGAAACTGCAAAGGATATTTCTACTGACTGTAACAAGTTGTTGTATGGTTTAACGCTATTTGTCAGCACACGTTAGGCTATACATGGCGACCTGTATTAATAGTGGAGGAAGAACCCGGGAAAACCAACAGAAAAAACCACCGACCCACGAGAAGCTACTGGCAAGCTTTCTCACATACCCACATTGGCTGAATCTGAGATTTGAACTAACGCAGAGGTGAGATGGCAGTGATCCGTAACGGAGATCGCTTTAGACAACTTGGCCACTCGGGGCCCCACCGTAATAAGTAAGGTTACCAGTAGTATTGTTTATTTACATATGTCTGTGTTTGTTTGATATCAGAATTATTGGAGTCTCAAAACAAAGCAAAAAATTTGATTTAAACAAGCTATCCTTTTTTGCGGTTCTAGAACAATACATTTCAGTAAAACCTTTGTTGTTTTCGTCTAATATTTGCAGTGTCAAGTTTTAATATTACTAAAACAAACTGAACAAAGTAAAAAACAGAAAGTCTTGTATACATGTGTTCAAATGTACGGAACTCCAAAATTAATGGAATTAATGAGATTAACAATGATGATGAACTACAACACATTGCTACTTAAAAACCTAGGATTGCCCTTGTAAATATGGTGATAGTGTTATGACATGAACTGCTGTTTGTTTTGAAATGCCAACAAGTTGACAGTATTTGGGATCCCCTAGCAACAATCAGGTTAGAACTTATAAATCAACGAATAAATCAAGGAATGAAATGCCTAATTTTTATGCATTTTTTATAAATTGGTAGATGGTACAAATGAACAAGTCTGTATGTGAATACTATAATTTTCAAGCGGCCATTATTAAAACAATATTATCACTGGCCAAGTAATATGGAGGCAGATGCCTTAATTTAGTACTTATCCCATCATATCGGCTTGTTCAATTCAGATTGGGTACCAGCAAAAAATTATGAATACTTCATGATGCAAAGTTTGTTGATAGTTTTAGCCTCTTATCTAAGGATCTAATTAGCATTTTAGTCATGTAACTATTACACATTTTTATAATGCCAAAAACATGTCGCTTCAATCACAGTCATGGAAATAGTGTGTGTGAGATTTGGATTTTTAATACTGCTACGACGTCTGCACATTTTATTGTGATGTCAAGCATGATGTCCCACCCAGTCACATTATCCTGACACCAGGCCAACCAGTCTTGACACTTACCTCTTAATGATGAGAGCCTAATGAGGCAGCTGCTTGTACTATTTTGTCTCTGGTATGACATGGCTTGGGTTTGGACCCGAGACCTTACACATCCATTGGGTGGATGGTCCAACCACTAGGCCATGAGAGTGGTCCCAAGGAAATTGAAAACTCCACCTACATCCTTGACTTATTGTATACTAAAATTCTAAAAGATCTCTGAAAAAGTAATAACTTTATTATCAGAATGTTGGCCCTTACCAAATGAGTAGCTCTGAACCATAAATATTCTTCTGCCTACAACAGATACAAAAGGAAATTATTATTATACCATAATTTTTAAATCATTTCACTTTTCAAAGAAAAGTTGACATGTAATTCTGAAAATGTTCCAAATTCACACGAACTCATTTTCAATGTTCAAACCTTGATTATGGAAAATACTAATACTTTATTAAACAGGCATGGACATGTCCACTATAAAATACAACATGGACGTGTCCACTCTAGAAATACAACATTTATCCAGGAACAACTTACACCAACTGTAAACAGCAAAGTTCTGAACATGCTGTTGCAATAAGCACTGAAGATCGGGGTTTCTGTTTGCCTAAATTCATAAGTACAATGAAAATTGTAGATTTTGACCTGCTAACATTATGAGACTGAAGATTGGGGTTTCTGTTTGCCTAAAGTCATAAGTACAATGAAAATTGTAGATTTTGACCTGCTAACATTATGAGACTGAAGATTGGGGTTTCTGTTTGCCTAAAGTCATAAGTACAATGAAAATTGTAGATTTTGACCTGCTAACATTATGAGACTGAAGATTGGGGTTTCTGTTTGCCTAAAGTCATAAGTACAATGAAAATTGTAGATTTTGACCTGCTAACATTATGAGACTGAAGATTGGGGTTTCTGTTTGCCTAAAGTCATAAGTACAATGAAAATTGTAGATTTTGACCTGCTAACATTATGAGACTGAAGATCGGGGTTTCTGTTTGCCTAAAGTCATAAGTACAATGAAAATTGTAGATTCTGACCTGCTAACATTATGAGACTGAAGATTGGGGTTTCTGTTTGCCTAAAGTCATAAGTACAATGAAAATTGTAGATTTTGACCTGCTAACATTATGAGACTGAAGATTGGGGTTTCTGTTTGCCTAAAGTCATAAGTACAATGAAAATTGTAGACCTTCACTGGCTGACATTATGAGACTGAAGATCGGGGTATATATTTTTTGCAGTTGGAGGCATTGAATTAACAAATTAACAAGGAAATGTGTTATGTAGGAATTCAACATTTATTCCATTGATTCTTCACAGATATCCTTACTAACACAGTAGCATTATTCTTTGCCTTACCATTAAAATAAAAACTAACAAGCACACTGCAAATCAGTATCACACAATGCCATTGTTACATGTCTAATGTTTCTCTAAATCTTGTAACTTCACAAGACAGCACCCATATTGTGACATTATGATATAAATAAGTCAACAAAGTTGTTGCAAAACACAAATTTGCATAAATTATCCTGAGTTTGAACATATTTGGTTTCCTGTAAAATATGACATAGAAGCATGATATGAGTATGCAGACCAATAATACAGTTCATGTGAGATAGCATACAGTGATATAGTACATGCGAGATGTCACATGATACAATCAGTACATGCAATATCCTGCAGAACTTGTGCTATCTATAGATGCACTTCTTGCAAAATGTTTGAGTATACTGGGATATAATATAATTGTTATGACATAAGTTATGACTTCTTTAAATGGCATAAATATTGATACAAAAGTTTAAAAAAAATTAAAACTGAAATCTGATATTCCTTTACATTATGAAAGGAAGAGTGACCAGGGGCCACAACTCCTAAAGTGATGAAACTGATGGAAACAAATGAACATGTACATCAAATTGTAACTATTTCCAGTTAGTCTCAAGTTATGTTAACTTTAAAAAAAAACAACAGAAGCAGCAAAAACTAATTTTTATATTCTTTAGATCACATCTTATTTTGTTAAAATGGGAGAAACAAAAATGCCCTAGAAGAAATAACTGCTTGCAATATAAACCTGCAACACCAAATGGCAACTATGCAGGCTCAGAGAAATCACAGCTTTCTGACTGAACATGTTAATTATACCGGTAATCAAGGGGCTTAAACTGATGGACCTGGTGGTAAACAGACATTTTCAGTGGTATGTGTACCAATTATATATATATATATATATATATATATATATATATATATATATATATATTCATATCAACCAGTTAAATATATGTTGAATGATTGCTGAAACGAGCTGTTAGGCTGCCAATACATATATCCACCATATGACAGAAGAAGGTACTGTTACAACTGATGGAAACCTGACAAAACCGTAAAGGGCCTATCTTTATGTGATAGCTTACATATCTTTTAATAAAGATGACAAGCTGTTTTACAAGCGGTTAACAAATAAAGAGATACTGAAGATATTATATGAATTCCAATCATTAGTAGTGATTCTAATTAACTTCCACAAAAAAGTAGCTAAATAAGATTGTTTATTACATTCTTGTATACATATTTCTTGCTATTACGATGTTTGACCTTTATTTCTCCCAAAAAAACTTCTAATTACTACATATTGCAAAGGCATTTTTATAATGTTTATTTATTACAATGCTTAATTAGTTATAGCATTATAGGTTGCTGGAGAAAATTATCACAATTATAATGTTTTAATCATCTGACACAACAAAGCCAAGACAACCTTAGCAGTTATTTACATAATCAAGGTGCAAGGTAAAATAAATTGTGATAAGCATACATCATTCATAATCAGTAATTAGCAAAGGCCTAGCATTAATGACAGGTAACAAGGGTACTACTTTAGAATGGTTGCTGGTCTAATTCAATTAAAGCATAAAAAAAGATATTTCCATTTATACTTGTCTGACTATATGATTTAGATATATAGAGGATATTTGCTTGAAACGAGTGAATAACGGATATATTTCATCAAGTGGATGAAAAATTCAGTATTTTCACGAGTGGCGAAGCCACGAGTGAAAATGCTAGAGTTTTTTATCCAAGAGATGAAATGTATCCATTATTCACTCGTTTCAAGCAAATATTCTTTTTATTTTATGCTCACATACGTTGGCTACCTCAAGTTTGTGACACAGTGAAAGAGCAGATTTCTTACAGTAATGTCCGCTGTTTACCGTACATGTTCTGTTGTTCTATGTGTACCTGCGCACAAAATTAGTTCCACATCAGATTGGTAAAAATTAACTTTTATTTCCAGAATAATAAACTACAAGTTTCAAGGATAACAGACAGTGATTATTAATAAGAAAAAAACCACAAGTAATTCATCAATGTATAAGAAAAAAAAAATTCGTTATTAGCGCGCAAGAAAATATTAAAAATGTTAAACCAGAGTGAAATTGACGAGACGCCATTTTTTAACATTTGAATCAGTGATAGTGAGTGAATGAAGCTGAATTTGGCTAAAATAGCAAGACTACAGGATCACCTGAGAAACTTTAAAACATATAGTGGACATTTCAAGTGTATTTTATGTAGTTCCTGTAGTGAAAAAATATTGTTATTTTTTCAGTTATTTTTTCACTGCAGTGAAATATCAATATCATTTTATCTAGAAAATAAAGTAATTCACTGCTGAGCATAAAATAAATCCTTATATACCTCTATGTTGACTGATTCACTAAAGCTTTAAGTAAATCTCTTGTGTTCATTATGAATTCTGAATGCTGTAAATATAACTAAAAATTACTGGTCATTAAAGAAATGTCTCTTCTGAAAAGTAGCATATATAAAAAATACCTCACATGCCTTGACAAAAAGAACTGGACATGAAATAAATGTACTTTATGCAATCAATATAATTAATGTTATTTTGTTGTTGTTTTAGGGTTTAATGCCATTTTTCAGCATATGATAGGATATACATGGTGGCCAGTATTATTGGTGGAGGAAGAACCCAGGAAAAATCCCGGAAAGAACCACCGACCCATGAGAAGCTACTGGCAAGCTTTCTCACATAACTATCTTAGCCGAATCTTAGACTCGAACCCACGCAGACAGAGGTGAAACAGCAGTGATCCATAACGGAAAGCGCTTTTGACCACTCGGCCACTCAGGGCCCCAATATAATTAATAATGCGCATGAAATTAGTTTCTTCCAGGAAGCAACCGAGTTAATAAACAAAGATGATTTCACATTACAGTGACTTTTATGATTCACAGGCTGGTACATGTATGCTGCCGCATTCATTGGATGGTAAAACTTACTAGTTTATCTTTTATTTGAGATATCTATTTATAAACTGTTTATGACACTGATGAGAACATGAACAGTTTTAATAAAAATGAATTCTGGATACAATGGTTCTCAGTTCAAATGTTCTAAAAAGCCAGATCCCTCAAAACAGTATAAACAATTTTTACTGAATTACAATTTAATGAAATGAAAACACCTATAATGTAAAATGCTGTGAGTGTAAGTATATCCCAATATGGTGAGTGTAAGTATATCCCAATATGGTGAGTGTTTGTATATCTCAATATGGTGAGTGTTTGTATATCCCAATATGGTGAGTGTTTGTATATCCCAATATGGTGAGTGTAAGTATATCCCAATATGGTGAGTAAGTATATCCCAATATGCTCTACTTTTTACAAGTAGTAATATACTGTACATCCAAGTCCAAAAACATATACCCTGCTCTGTCATTGCATAATGTTCTGGCAGATCAGGGTCTATGTTATTTGTTCTAATGTTTAACAATCTGCTGAGACCCAGATGTATCAGTGCATTATGCCATGGCAGATCTGGGTCTGTGCTGTTTGCAGTTGAACTCGGCTTATTAGTGAGTATATACCATAGTTGGGAAAACCAAGGCTTTTACCATTGAAATTTGCATCTAAATGGGGAATTCTCAAGAACAGAAGTTTTAAAGTAGAAATCTGGTAAAATATGCACATATCTGAATTTATAAAACATACTCTATCT
Organism: Unio pictorum; assembly: GCA_030141615.1. Taxonomy (NCBI): domain Eukaryota; kingdom Metazoa; phylum Mollusca; class Bivalvia; order Unionida; family Unionidae; genus Unio; species Unio pictorum. The sequence goes on along the minus strand of JARLTB010000042.1, from coordinate 956,181 downwards.
TTTTCTTTAACCTCACTATTATTGTGTAGCTAAATATAAGTCATAAATGATGTTATTGTAAACAATCATCAACAAAACATATAATCCACAGCAAATACTATTTATGAATTTAGATGGCTAATAATAATAAATAGTTTGCTTTGGAAAGAAGGGGGAAAAAAACAGACACAGGACTTTATCCAAAATAAAGCTCATGTGAAAACAGAAAGTTCCAATAGTTCATTTTCATCAAAATTTAACATTTAGGATCGTTTATGGGCTTGCTAGTAACCTTTTTGACTGGCATAAATTTTTTTAAATTGATCTAGACCTTTATGATCAATGTTGTTACTTCCCATGATCAAGTCTTATCCCTTTATGTGGCCCACTTCTGGTGAGCAAAAGTTTTGCAAACGGCAGATAAGGAAAATTGAAGTTGTTCAACCCAAATAAATCAATGAAAGGATTGTCTTGACAACAAAGGTTTTACAATAACATAGGTTAAACCATTGTTAAGGAATAAATAGTTATGGGTACTGAATCTCCTCACAAGGAAAGACCTGATTTGAAGGCAAAATCATGATCAATAGAAAGATTATTAAGTCTACTTTGAAAATCTTCCACATCCTGGTGAATTATAGACATCTAGTGAAAATATTGATTAACTTCCGCCCTGTTTGGACAGTGAACTCTATAATTATCTGGTATTGAATAAGGAACTTGTGATGGGCCTCAAAGAAAGCAGTTAGGTAACTGAAAGACAGTGTTATATCAGGATAATCATATACACAACATAGCTGACCATGTGAGCCATTGTTTTATTCGGTGTAAGGCATTTTCATCATACTCAACACTGATAAGTAAGAGAGAGAGATTATGATGTGTGTGTCTGTCAAAAGTAACCAGTCATGTTCATTTTGCAACTGTGAGGCTGGGTAAGTTACAAACATGTGCAACTTGACCTTGTTAGGGAAATCCAGGTCAATTTGACCTGATATTTAAAGAATTTTTACACTTTTTTAATCATTAAAACAAACTAATACTTGAGAATAAATACCCTATATTGATATTACAAAGTAATAATATACCTCCTTAGGGAATGACTATGATATTTACCCCCAAAATCTAAGGCCAAGTTAACTTGGGTTTTCACTGACTGAGTTGTTTACAGACAATGGCAGAAAGCTTCTTATTTATCAAACACTTGGGTTGGTTGACAAAAGGTAACAAAAAAAAAAACAGAAGCAGAGGTAGCCGTTACAACTGTACATTGATATACAAGTTATAAATCCAACATAATGGAGTGGGATAAGAAACATGATGCTGATGTTGCGAGGAAATATTCTAATGTGGTAAAAGAAAAACATCCACCAATGGAAGTTAAAGAATATGGACTGTTGTTAATCCAATCTACCCTTACCGTGGCAGTAGCTCAACATCTTTTTGAACTGTCAGCATGCAATAGACAGAAGGGGGTCCTTGAAGTAAAATGCCTATATGCACATTGACAGATTACTCCAACAGATTCCACAAAAGATCCAACACTTTTTTTTGTTCAAACAATAATGGTAAAGTTTGTCTCAAGAGAAACAAACAATTACTATTATCAGGTACAAAGGCAAGTGACAATAACTTATCCGAGTTACTGTGACTTCTTTCTTTAGAGGGGGCCCCGAGTAGTCGAGTGGTCTCCAGCACTGTCCGTTATGGATCACTGCCATCTCACCTTTGTCTGCGTGGGTTCGAGTCTCGGATTCGGCCAATGTGGGTATGGGAGAAAGCTTGCCAGTAGCTTCTCATGGGTCGGTGGTTCTTTTCAGGGTTTTCTGGGTTCTTCCTCCACCATTAACACTGGCCGCCATGTATATCCATATTGTGCTGAAAAATGGCGTTAAACACTACAACAACAAACAAACTTTGTTTAGACTTTATGTGGCTATTCAATTGAAAGAATACTCTTTAACAAGACTTGCTGGAATGAAATGGTAGTGAAATTCAAGATTCTATCTGAAGTATATCATCCAGAACCTCACACTTAATGAGCAAAAGTAGAAGTGTATCAAATTGTGAGAAAATACATATTGAACTAGAGTGTAAATATATGTCATCATAAATTATTTCATTGATTTACATCTTATGAGGCATTTTATACCATACATTTTTCTAAAATTGAGAAGAAAATTTACAATAATTAAGTACAAATTGTTTACTTATGATCCAACCAAATATTATTTTTTTTATATCTTCATCTGATTAGTCTTTTATTTTATATTTGCATACCACCATTCATTTGCATAAAAAATGCAGAAATTATATAAACAACCATGTTATTTTTCAGACAGCTGTATTTTTAGTGCATAGATACAGATGTGTAAAGATGGACTTACCACAATCATTTTGTTATACTGTATAAATTCGCCTTTTTGTTTCCGGTAGTCTTTTTTTGATAATCGTTAAATTTCTTTGATGTTTACCTGTTAACTTTTCTTTACCCAGGAAAAAAGATGAATTTTATTCAAAGCTGGTTGAAATTATAACAGGAATGTGATCTTAAATATTGACTGAAACATTTTAAACAATGTATTATATTTAATATTGTTTCCATTATGTGGAAATTTTCTTATACTGGTGAATTTGAACCAAGGTAAGGTATTTGATTTGAATACAAGAAAAAAGTAGATATTTACTATATTAATTCAACTAAGTTTTGTTTTTTTGTTTTTATGGTTTAACGCCATTTTTTCAGCACAATATAGGCTATACATGGCGGCCAGTATTAATGGTGGAGGAAGAAACCGGACAAACCCCGGAAAGAACCACCGACCCACGAGAAGCTACTGGCAAATTCAACTAAGCACACAAGGCTGAGCAAAAGGATGAACCTCTGACACTTTTTTAACAAAATGCCTAAAGAATACAGACTAAAGATTTCATTTACAAACAATGTACCATTCTTTTTGACCCAACAACAATCACATTGTATTCACGATTTAAACAAATTTTACTTTTGAATTAAATAAACAAAGTTCAGTACTTGTGACTGATCTGTCATACTTTTCCTGGATATAAGCATGTTGTACAAGTGCACAAACCTAGACTACTCGAGTGGCCTAGTGGTTAGAGCATCTGCCTCAGATGCAGGAGGTCATGGGTTAAAACCCCAGCCAAGTCATCCCAAATAAAAATGGTACTAACAGCTGCCTCACTAGGTGCTCAGTATTAGGAGGTTAGGACTGGTTGGCATGGTGTCAGGATAATGTAACTGGGTGGGACATCATGTTACAAGTATGTGGCACGATGCCCTAATGCAAAGCATCAATACAAACTGCCACACTCAAGAAACTGTAGCGATATGACTGAATTTTTTTTAAAGCTACATTAAAAATCCAAATCACACACACACACACACACACACATAAGTGCACATACCACATTACTTCCATCAATTGCACTTAGTTGTCCCTGCATAATAATTATTCTATTTAGTTTAATACACAAATCATGTCTCTTAATTGGTAACATAAAGCATATCATACTAGGCCATCTACTACTAAAAAATTATAGAAGCACTCTGTGCAATTACTGCTTTGAATATGAAAATGAGAAATTCAGTCCTTATTTACTCATGCAACACCTGTTGACAATATACAGAAATATTGGAAGAGTTGCCAGCTTTATGCATGGCAGAACAAGATATTACAGATGGCTTTACCTCAATTTGAAAAGTGTTCAAAGATGATATTCATTGTGGACTTTCTTCACAAACTGATGTGAATACCCTAGTCGGTTGGAAGTGCAAACTTTATTATTATAACTACGATTGTCATGCACACTTGATTTTCTTTTCAACTTTTGTAGTCCCCATAACAATTGTTTTGTTAAATCCTATAAAACATTTTTGTTCAGATATCTTATTCTGTGATCTGAATCTTAAAACAACGATTCTGCTCTCTTCATTTTTCTGGTGCTGTATTTACACGGTCAGAATTTCTGTAATATGATTGGGTATTGTCAATGACAAAGTATGAGAGTTTAGAAATAACTTATTATTGGTGAAAATTTTTCAGATTATTCTCGGCAAAGTTTATTGAATACAGTGATTTGTTTCTAAAAACAAAATGGAAAAAAAAGAAACGCTCATAAAGAGTATTTAAACAGGGTGGTTTCAGTTAGCTGCCAAAGTTAGATTGTGCTCTTAAAAAACTTATTACTGGAATAATGGTAATATTGGTTTACTCTTAAAGCTTGTTTGCAATTTTGAGAATTCATTCAAGTTTCAATAAATGTGTAAACATGAGATCTAGATAGGAGATCATGTAGAGTTTCATGAGGTTGGATGCCCTTGTGCTATAATATTCATCTAATCCAAGGGTAGTTTGTTCCCAATTTTAAAAATGAAAATCATCCAGATTATGAAAAATGGACAGTCATTTCATTTATTAATTTCTAGTTTCTAACTGGATGGTTACCACTGGGTTACTAACATTGTCATCTTGATTGCCTATGATCCCAAAAAGTGATTTTTCAGTGTAAACAACAAACCTGCTCAGTGTCCATTCTGATTCCTGGAACAGTCCATTTTCATTGAAGGTTTTAGGTCACTAGGACTACACATACACTGAAGGTACAGTATGTTCTATGCATACACTATTTGCAATGTCTGAATTAAATAAAAGATGAAACCATAGAAATCTTATGCACATGGGTTCAATGGGATGTATAACTCCCAAAGTTTTGGAAATGTATAAAAAGATGACAAACCATCTCACTCAAGTAGTCAGAAAATATACATTCATCCATGCAGATCTGGTAGCCAAGTTAGTGAAGTAACTGCCATTTGTTTTGAAATGCAAAGAAAATGTGAATTTCTAGCCTCGGCGACAATCAGGACAGTTCAATGTATAGTTTACAAATGTAAAATCAAGATGAAATTTTAATAAATTTTAAAAATAAGTATTAATTTATATTTTGAGCAAAAATTATTGAGTTAAATCTTAAATATTTGTCTAAAAGACAGTAAGGTTTGCATGATGACACGCATACCTGTAAACTTTTGTAAATCAATTGACCATTCCTTTCTGAGTGGGAGGGTGGGATATGGTAAAATAGCTTATCGTTAATGTCACACATCACACAATCAAATACCTAGGATGCTTTTAATACTTGCTGCATGTTATTGAGAATTAACATATAAAGTATTGCATTCTGTTTATTGAAGAGCCATCAGCAAAGTGCCCTGAACAAAACTGGTTGTTCTTAAAAATTTACATTTTGTCTTCTAATGGAAATCTATGCAACCTTATACATTGTCAACTTATGGCTTTTCCTCTAAGTACTACACACATAACAATATTATTGCAGTTTTCTTCGATTTTTAGGTTGAATTTGCAACATTTTTTCAATATGCTTTATTTGCTCTCCACCGAAGCAGGTTTGTGTTTCTCCCATGCTAAAGAGTACCCAAAGGCAATAACTGTAAGGGAGACAACCCTCTCCAGCAACAGCTATAATGTTAAATGAAGAAAAGTTGAAATAGTATAAACAAAACAATACACCCCTCCCAACACCAAGGCTGACAAGAGATTAGTAAAGCAATTTTGTAGACTTGGCTGAATAGCACTCTTTTACCATGAATGGTACCACAAAAAAAAAAAGAGACCATCTGTCATATCAAATAAAGGTTTTCATACCCTATCAATGTGAAATTTTAAAAAAATCTAAAAATTATATTGCATTGTGTCAGCATAGATGTGTGATACTTCTGGAACAGTCTACTAGAAAATTTCTCTAAGAGTTCCACACACACACACACACACACACACACACACACACACACACACACACACAACAACAACAAATACACAAATTCTTTCCTAACTTGAAAGGGATTTCCATATTTCTCACATTTTGGTTTGGTAAAATGTTTTAAGTCTGAATCAAGAAGCCCCTGATTATCAGAGTGAGATATCATACACTGTAAAGTGTGAAAGCTGTATACATAAAAACATTGCAACTACAACATAACCAATAATAACTTAATTAATAAATAAAAACTAAGATAGTTTGATTTGTAAGACATAATGTAATAATCTGATAAAATGTCCACTTATTTAGTGAATATCAAATTAAGAAAGAAAACAACAAAGTGTTAACATTGAAAAATTGCAGCATCCTGTACATATATGTATCAGGTATTTTTTATCAGTATTTAGAGACCAAAGCAAAGACTGTCAATTGACAATTATATTTTAAATCACTAAATGGATTTAAAATGACATTCTATTTGCAATTATTCATTGGTATCCAGGGCAAAATTAACACCAAAAATGCATGCACCTTTAGTTTGATGAGTGTGGGTTTCCATATGCAATACTTGGCTCTATTTTCTGCCAATAATGAACATTACGATTTGTCCCAGATATTTAGGTATATGGGGACACATTGTACCTAGCACTCTTGATCCCAGGTACATCAAAGGTGCAAAGATTTGACTGAAGAATGGGATTTTCTGTAATTTTCATTTATAAGCAAAAGGACACTGACCAGATGATAAATAAAAATGTACAATCAAATATTTTTCACCAAATCAATCAATGTTAACTGTTTTTCAAGAATATACACAGTAGTGATGCTATGACAAGCTGAGGGGCCAAGTTAGTAATTTTTTAAAAAATAAAGTATAGAGTTAACTTAAACAAAGTAAAAATGTCTTTAGTAAGTCAATGTCTAAATTTGGAAAAAAATTAAAGTCAGGGATGGGCTTATCGTGTACTTATCAGATATCATATAATGCATGGATTGCATGAACTTCTCAATGAGAGAAAAGAATAACTTTATCATTTTTGAAAGATTTACATTTTGATAGATACAAATCAGGTTTCATTTATACTCTTGCAAAGTAAGAAAATTTGAGTGAATTAACAAATAGTTACTAAAGTGAGTTTTTTTCTTCTAAAATTGATGTTTGATATTGATACCAAGGTCTTATCAACTCTTTAAGAAGCAAACTGTGCATTTCATGTTATAACATTATAAAGTATTCTCAGATGAAAACTGAACTGTACATATTTAAAAACTTCACTGTGCAAGACAAATATTTAGAGTGTTACCTAATATAGGTTTTATAAATGACTTCTGGCAAACCTTGGGATATGTCACGTCAACTAAATAAATGCCACAAACTTTCATGACAGTCAAATTCTTGAATTAAATATCTTTGTTAAAGTTGTTAATGGCTGCCTGTTTAAAAAGCAATGTGGCACAATGGTAGTTGATATTTACTGTTAGTTGAACTCCTCCCTTGGTGGCATATTTACAGATTTATACATGAAAATCACAAGAATGATACCTACATTTGATCAAAATACAAACTAAAGTATTGATATGCACAAAATTCTGTATAAAGCCATTATCAAAGTATATAACATACCAAACACCAGTTTAGTTAAAATTTCAAAAATGAAACCACCCTCAACTTCAGAGTCTCTCTGAATGTGGGTGTTTTTCAGATATCCAATGGTTATATTTCTTCCTTTAAAACTGGAAAACAGATTTTCCACAGATTTCTTGTTTCTGTTTGATATGTTCTATCTGAAAAAAGGGGAAAAAATAACTGCTGCACAATAATCTACTAAGAGCAATTCATACTGTGAAACTAAGTTGTTTCAGAATAATAAATATTTCTAACAAAGTGTAAATTGATAACATTTTAAATAAGTGGCATACATTTTTAAACAAGCACAAGATGAAACATTGTGAATTTTTTTAAAAATAAAATCAACACAGATGCGAATGTGGATAATAAACAAAAATTTGATCAAACCTGGTATCCCACAAGTGTTCATTTTTCTGATATTTTCCCATGCAGGTGACTTGAAAGAAAAACTTTACTGTTGACCATGCTTTCAGTGCCAGAAAAGTTATACATGTACATGCTTATACTTGTGAGACAAAACTGGCCATCATAAATTACATATTAATATTTACATAAAAAATATACAAAAAAAATAACAACAAAAGATGATAAGAACTTGGAAAAAAATTGGAAAACAATACATTAACATGTCTTGAAATAAAATTAATACTTTGCAGTCAAAGAAGTGCAACCATAAAATTTGCGGTTCTTGTTCTCTTGCACATTTTTGATGTTGCGCATATTCATACAGATTTCAAACTAATATTTGTATACAGTGAGGTAGATTGAAACACATCTCAAAATAACTGTATCACTAGTCAAAGTCCATGGTATGAAAAATTTGAAATAGCATCAGCAAAAAAGACAAAAGGATCCATAACAACATGAAAATTAAATGAAGTATATCATTCAAATTAAATAAAAAAGATGGCAATTCATTCAGAACATATGCTAACGGGAAACAATAACCTAACATAAAATGTATTGGTAAATCTGATTAACAGAAATGACAAGAGAAGCAGAGTGAAAAATAATGTTGGGGAAAAAAGCAAAACTTGAAACTTGTCCTCTTTGCCCAGAAGTTATACAGTTATACATGTCTGCTACAAAACACACTTTGATGAGCTTTATGATGACAGCTGTCTGATTATGCCGGCAAGACTATAATCCTAAGATGATATCTGAGTACAAACATTGAGGCATATAGTGATTTTAGTTAAACACAGTAACTTAATAAGATATATATATATATATATATATATATATATATATATATATATATATATATATATATATATATATATATATATATATATATATATATATATGTATATGTATGTATATATATATGTATATATATATGTACATATATGTCACATATTTCACAGGCAACAAAATATCTATTATTTAAGATTGCCTTTCATGAACAGCCCCTAATCTAATAATTCTCATGAAATATTACAGAATATGCCGTGAAAAATAGAGAAGGGTCTGACATTTTTAACCAATGCTTTACAAGATCAAAACCATTTATACTGAACTTTAAAGCATCAGTAAAATTTGAAAGTCAAAAAAAAAAAAACATTTTCCCTACATACTTATGCAAACATAGACCCTGCTCTGGTGTTGAATAATATGATGGCAAATCAAGCTCTATATTGTTTGTTCTACTGATTACTCCTAACAAACTGCAGAGACCCATATCTGCCTGGTCATTATGGGATGGCAGATCTGGGCTGTCAAGTTTGTATATGGGCTTATGAAAAAATTGCTGTAATTGGCTCCCAATGTCCATGGTTCAGACCACATGTGTTTCACTTGACAAAGTACAATAAACTAAGATCAGACTGCCATGACAAGGCTACAATAGGTCTACAAATACCTGTCCTGTCACCACAAGTCAAAAACAGCTTTTCAAACTGGTCTTATAGCTGTATAGGTGTGAGGCTAGGCCTAGCTGTCAAGCAATCAGGTGTGTAGTTTACCATTCTTTTACCCAATCAAAATTTACCACTCTGTTATCTAATCAAAATTATGTTTACTTTATATTAATGAATATAATCAGTAAAAATAACAAGTGAATATTAATATCTCGACTTATTGCAGATTGTAACATAGCAACTCATTTAGAAATGGACAGACAAATATTTTTTTTTTAAGAGTACCACAAATGACAACATATGCCTCCCTCATAATATTTTCGCCATTATGACCAGAGCTAGGAAATTGACTATTGTATGATATGGTGTGGACAAAGGTAAAGTTTCATCAAAATATCTGTGTCAGTTTTTTTTTTAACGTATATCTGATTTGATATATATTTGTTTTAATTTAATATTGTTTGTCAGTTTTAAATTCTCTTTATTTTTTATTACCTGCTTTTTTAATATACATTTATTCACTAGAGATACACATTATACATTCTTCAAATGAAGGTTTTCAATAGGCAGAACCCTTATTTCTACACATACACTCACACACAATATATATATATATATATATATATATATATATATATATATATATATATATATATATATATATCAACATACATTTCTGATAATGATAACTGATGCTGGCAAACATGGTCTTGGGACTGAATGCCAATGCCTAATTAATGTGTGATCTGTCATAATGAATTTATTTCTTCCACTATAATATTTCTTTACTGACCATTTGCAAAATTGTATTAAATAGCTTCGTTTTTAACTTGTACCAAGGCAATACTAACCTGGCTAGTGAGGATATATGGAAAGTTATCACTAGGTGCATAATGGAGTACCATATATGTGTGTGTGTGCGTGTGTGTGTGAGAGAGAGAGAGAGAGAGAGAGAGAGAGAGAGAGAGAGAGAGAGAGAGAGAGAGAGAGAGATTTTGATTTTTAACATAGCTTTAACAAATTTTCAGATTTAGTGATGTGTAACACTGGGGCATCATGCTGCAGACATGTTCCAAGTCACTTTATCCTGACACCAGACCGAATAGTCCTAACACTAACCTCTTAATGCTGAACACCAAGTGAGGCGGCTGTTAGTACCATTTTTATGTCTTTGGTATGATTTGGCTGGGGATCTAATGTACAAGTAAAATCGAACTGCAAAACTTGACAGACCCAGATCTGCTGTAGCTTAATGCACCAGCAGCTCTGGGTCTATGTAGTAAGTTATGAGTAATCAGTATATAAAAAACAAAATAAATCCTAATCTACCAGTGCAGTATGTGATGACAGATCAGCTTCTGTTGTTTGTAGTTAGACTTTACCTATAAGAATGTATGTATAGCAGACATATGTTGTTATTGTAGAGTGTAATCCAGTATGAATGGTGAAGGAAAAACCCACTGACCCACGACAAGCTACTGGCAAGCTTTCTCACATAACCGCATTAGCCAAATCAGAGACTCGAACCCACACAGACAGTACAGAAAACAAAAGTGTCATTTTGTCTTTCGAGCAATTTTACTCATGATACTTTGCAAATTTCTGGTAAGATCTACTGCTTTTCTTGAGATTATGTGCATACAAGAAGTAAATTATAATAAAATATTAATAAAACCATGCACTGGTGAATTTTAAGATATTTTGTTTATAAAATATGATATTAATAATTAAAATGTATTTTCTTTACCGACTTTGACTACAAACTTGAGGAAGCAACTGCATACTAAGACAATTATATGCTCCAAATTCAGTCTTGTGAGTAAACTAGTAAGCATTATTTTTACCAAAGTTATCAAGGTAAAATCATAATTTGCCCAAAATGTTACAGTTCCATGCATATTTACACAAGCAAAGTTTCCAGACCATACTGCTTGAGGCAATGACCAGGCCTAATTTTAGTGTTCCAATTCATAGGTTACTTCAATGATTTTCAGATCCGACTTGGATAATGTATGTAGTATTCAAACTTGGGAAACTGAAAAGTGCATCACTGTCCAATCTTGAACTCTGGCTGTCTAAGAATGCCCTATTTTTTTTCAGCTGTGGAAGCTCATTTTTATACTGTACTCTTACAAAATACCAATATTAATGTACAGAAAATGCCATAATATACAACAACAAACTTGTATATATACACATATATGTATGTACACTTTCACATGTACTCAACAGGTTACACATTAAATGCACATGCAAGAGAATAATAACTTGTTTGAGCATGTTCCACATATTTTGAGTAATGTTCTGTCTGTATGTGGTTTACTTTTAACCTACCAATGCCATTTGTCCAACAAATCAGATATATACAATAAATTATACAAGTGTACAAATTATATTTCATATTAAATGCATTTACTTCAAGAGGATTGAGCTCTACCACTGAATGCAAGGACTTGTTTATTTTAACTAACTACTATTCTTATGGTATAAACAATGTAAGCATTTCAAATCAATACCAATTTCAAAACCACTGCATTGTCCATAAAGCCAAAATTTGAGAACATTTAAAAGACTTTTCAAAGCATTATACATCTGCATTGACTGGGATTCTGTTGTTTTATGAATACAGTAATAATTGTCTACTGAGGTAGCAGATACTAAAGAAAGCAGTTTTGATTTGATACATTAATGTGCCATCCTAATTAATTAACCAGTGTGCCTTGAATCAATAACTGATTTGGGAGTGATTTGTACAATTATGGCATGTCAATTGCTTTCAAAACATAATAGTATTGGCTTTCCTTGCATCAGTGTACCTGACATTCATCCAATGAGATGAAATGGTTGACCAAGTAATGTCAGTACTCTGCTTTTTATATTTACAGAGAATACCAACTAAGTTGTTCAGAACATGGAAATTCTTAGCTTAGACTGATTTCCTGTCATGTTTACATCTCAGATGTATATAAAAACATATCAGTGTAATAGTTTTCCCCATTTTACTCAAACTGATAGGGAGCTAGTATATTCTCACCTGTTATAGTCTAGAGCTTTCAAATAATCTTTATTTCTGCTTAAGGTTTAGTACTTGCCATGTGAACAGCCAAAAGCTGGGATTTTTTCATCTAATCTGATTCCCAATATCAGTGTAACAAGATTGTATTGCATTTTAAGCAATATTTATTCTGTACTAACTTAAATCAAGGTAGACTAGAAACATGTTTTACACTTTGATGTAATTCTGTATTTATGCCATGTCTGTTCTGAGAAACAAATTTTTCTACATCAATAGTAATTACCTTAATCTGCCTTTTTCTATATGAAATTATAAGCAAATTTAAATTTAAAATTTAAAAATTATGAAATTTAAATCAAATCTGAGCAGCTTCACTTTTTTGCTGTCATGTCTAAGAGATCTGGTGCAAATTTCTGCTTCGAAAACTACTCCTTCACCCTGGGTACATAATTTTGCTATAAAATCCTGTATTAATTATGCTGATCATAACACCTGTGGCATCTGGTACATACTAAATGCTCACATGACAATGATTCATGTCAGCAATAGAGATCCCATGTTCTTCATTATATATGAGATCATGCTTTTGTTTAAAAACAGTACCATGTGGAAATTTAGCCTGATACACTGCCTATTGACCTATTGTGCAAGGGTTTGACCTATTGTGCACTGATGTACATGCATACAAAGTTTCATCACTCAAAATCAATCAAATTAGAAGACAATGTGCTATGGTATGGAAACAAAATATTCAAGCATGAACTCCTCAATATGGTATACAACACACCATATAGTATCATGCATACCAAATTTCATCCTTAAATCTCAAACATCTTTTAAATTGTAGTACAGAAGGGAAAGTATGATGCAGAAAACAAATACTGAACCATGACCTTGAATATAAGACCCCCTATATGACTGGTAACACCTTGACTTTTAATATAGCACTCCCAATTTACAGGTAGTATGCAACACACCTTCAGATCTTAATCTCAAGCATCTTAAAAATTAAAAGGCAGAAGGGACAGTGCAATAAATACATAAAATACTGAGCCATGACCTTGACCTGGAAGACAGGAAGTGGCATATTACATACCTTTTAGTGATTATGTATAAGCACAGGAAGTATCTTCTCCTAATATCATATGGCTCAGAAGTTAAGAGCAGAAAGAAAATGGAAAACAAAACATAATGAGCTGTGACCTTGATCTTGAATATGATCACCCTGATATGTGACACACCTTCCAGTGATGATTAACATCTAAGCCAAGATTCATTTCTCAATCTCAAATGGCTTTAAAGTCAGTGTAATGGAAAGTATGATAGAAAACTGAAAATAACGAGCCATGACCTTGAAGAAAAACATTCAATGCAGTATGCAATTTACCTTAGCTTCATCTATTAATCTTCAACAGTAGAGCAAAAGGAAAACTCTCCAAAAAAAAAGTGTAAAATACTAAGTCATGACCTTGACTTTAAATAGTAACTTAAACATACTTATCAAAGATAATCAAAAAAAAGTAGTTTTTCTATCAATGAATGATTTAAAATCTCTCTTTTCTTAATTTCAACATAAAATTTCCCTGAATTTTTTTAAAATTCATTAGGACTGATAATGAGAAATCAAAAATTTCTTAATACCTGGTATGTGGAGAAAATTAATGACCCAAAAGAGTTATTCCCTCTTGAACAGCAATACTATCGTGTATAATGCTGATATTTCTTCATGTTTGTAGATATCTAACCTAATTTTAATTATTACAATGTAACAATTAAAAGCCCCTAATTCTTCAAATATATGCTGTAGACCTAAGTTCATGCTGGGGATCAGAATTATGGAAGTATGGATTCTTATTGGAATTATTTCACCACCCCACCCCTTCTGCTAAATACCTTTTAATATCTAATGTGATTTACTTGTTAAGTTTTGGTGGATTTCACTGTTTTGAAAAACAGAGAAGCTATATTTGAATTGCTTGTAATAAATTCATTACCTGCATGAAAAGACTTTGAGAAACTGCTGTGATTTCTAAAACTGCAGTAACACTGTGGGAAAGCAAGTAGTATTTATCTTCCAATTCTGTCTCTATCCAACACAAAATGGCAAAGAACACAGACCCACCATAATGTTGCATAATGCATCAGCTAATTTTTGCATCAGAAGCAGAAGGAAAAAAACAGTGTAGACCATTATCTTCTACCAAAGTGACAACTCAATCAGAGATAATGATGCAAACATATTAGCATGTTTTGTAAAACTGATGGTTTTCTTTAGGGAATTTAATTGATACATGAAAAAATCATATAGTTTAGCTGAAAAATAATCAATTGGTTACACAAATTTATAAATGTTATACAGCATGAACTGGCTAGGTGTCTAACCACTCAAGCAGCACATGTCCTCTTGGTTTGATGAACTTGGCACAGGTTTTATTTGTAGTGGATATGTTGCCCAGAACATGTTTCCCTTGTAGCCTATTGGGAATTCATAAAAAAACACCTGATTCATATTGAAGTGGAACTTGAGGATTAGCCAATTATGCAACAATATAGCTATATCTACATATATTATATTCAGTTGATTTCAGAATTAGTTTGAGCCCTATTTTTAAAAAAAATCCCAATACTTGTATAAAATATGAAATCAGACTGACAGCATTATCTTTGAAGGAAAACATAATAATCATAATACACATATACAAATAATGCACTAAATACTAATGTCTACTTGTTGAAATGGTATTAAAATGAAGTGTGTTTAAATTCCTCAATTGTTCACGATTCTTTTGATTACATATATCTGGTAAATTTGCATGTTGAAAGTTTCTATTGCGTATAATATCAACATGCTCCAAGTCACTCTCTAGTTCTTCCCGTGTAAGGGTGATTCCATTATACTGCCCCTTTGGGACAGCTTTGTGTCGCTTTTCTTTCCAGCACAGCAGATGATGGTCCCTTGCTTGTAGAATACCAAAAATAATTCCAAAAAGAATTACTGCTGCTATGCATAGAACAATCACCCAGATGAAGAATCCTAACATATCTGGGTCAAGAAAATTCAGCAGTAATTTCTTCTGACATATACTATCCCGATTTTCATAGCCATCGCGGCACTGGTAACAGTCGGAAACATGTGGTCCTTTGCAAGTCCTACATGCTTCATTACATGCATGGCATATGCCATGTCTTTGATACTTTGGCTGTGAGTTGTCTGATGTGTTTCCTGTGGAACGGACTCGCACCATTTCCATTGTACCGTAGAAATGTTCAGGACAGTTAGCTACACAGCCATCATTAAGTTTAAAGAATCCTGGTCTGCATTCTGAAATAGAAAAGGAGATGTGTGAAATGGCAGATCTAATGAAGAAATATACCTTATACAGTAGATGCACAATATAATGACAGAACAGGGACTAAACCCAATATTCTTGTGTGATCAAAGTTTTGAATCAGCCATGGTGGCCAAATGGGATGCAAGACTGGCATCATTTTCATTTATGATAAATAAGACATCATTATAAGACCTGGTGAATACCCCATGCCAATATTACCATCCGATGCCTGACACAATCCTAGACAGTGATGTGGGATTCTGATTTTCAAAAAGTATGTAGGTCCCAATGTTGGACCATGAGTGTGACCTTACAAAGCATTGTTATTCAAATTAGAATAAGTTAGCTGTGCTTAATAACAACCACAGAGTCATTAGAGATATTGCCCAACGTTTGTCAGCATAGAAAATTATATTTTTCCAATTGTATTGCAGTGATTGAGTATAAAACATACACCAGTTAAAAATTAAGGTGAAAATCTGAATCAATATTTTTTCATATATCAATATCAATACAAGAGGTAAATATTTATACAAAATGATAGTTAACTATACAAATTATTTTAATCTTCAGCAGTCATAAATAATTATTAATTGTTTGCTTTTTCATTCTTTAAATTGAGGAATCATCTGAAACCATGGTTAACACACATTCACTTGTGTACGTCAGTAACAAAGAAAAGCTACTGACACACTAACACATGGTGACTATCTCACATGGTTTGAAATATGCTGCCCCTGCCAATTTCATGCTGAATATTATATCACATCAGTAAATTCAACCATAGAAAACTTGTATTAACATAATGAATACATTCCAGATTTGTTCCCCATGTGTGATTTTATAAACATTACTTATTTAAAATCTAGTTATTGCCAATCCTTCTAGATGGAAAGTTGTACGTTTTTTTTTTAAGCTCTACTTGTCAT
The DNA here is from genome assembly GCA_030141615.1 of Unio pictorum. NCBI lineage: Eukaryota > Metazoa > Mollusca > Bivalvia > Unionida > Unionidae > Unio > Unio pictorum. The sequence goes on along the minus strand of JARLTB010000042.1, from coordinate 939,631 downwards.
GGATCAAAAGAGTTTATGGGATAGTCCATTGTCCATCTGTTGTTTGTCATCAGACATCTGTTAGCACAATTGTTATAACTACTCCTCCAAAACTACTTTTTTTGGATAACTTTGAAATTGTACACATACATTCATTCCATTGTCTAGTTGGTCCTAAATGAAAAGGGTACTATAAGGACATTAAGTATGCCCACTACCATCTTCAAAATTGCGTTTCCATTAAAAGACTTCTTTTGAAAACTAGTTGGTGTTAAATGGTGCCAATCTGACATCTGATATGGCTATAAATACAATAACAATCAAGTTAATATTTGTATCGATACTGTATCATAGACATTGCATTGTGAATCATATCAATATGTTGCAGAGGTGTATTGTTGTGCCCAAAGTTAAAAATAATGGTTACTTTTAGAAATGAGATCTGCATTTAGGCACTGTCTCAAATGTAGTCTAGTTACTGCAATAACATTTGCGACACAAATCAGCTAAATCCATGTGGATTAGTAGTTATTAAAACAGTACAGATACAAAAGAAATGGATAAATTATTTATGCAAAAACACTTTAACTAGTCAACGTGTCTACAGTAACTTTCGCAAATACATGTAGTCATAAAGTCCACAAATGATGACGGTTGTAGTATCCTCAACATGCCATGGTTCATCCCTTAACGACTGTCCATTACAACATTTTTAAAGTTAATTAAATCCATCACCACTAACATTTTTCAGTCATAATATCCAACAGTCACATTGATACAGCATGTTTTTCTATGATATCTGGCACCATTTATTTTCAATTTAGACTGGTCTGCTATGAACCCAGTTTCAAAATAAAATGACTCTATGACAAGTGATTTCACATTTAAGGTAAAATTAATGCAAAAATTACCATAATTACACAGTGGTCAATTTTTAATATTTTTTTTTTCTTCAACATTATTAAATAAGAAAGATTTCCCTAAATATGGAATATTTCAGTGAACATTTCATTCTGTATAGCTGTCCATTTCATTCATTTTTTCCTAATATGGTACAAGAAGTGCATGTTATGGTAACAAAGGTTTTGTATTATCTTGACCGTGACAAAAATATCTGTCTTGGATTTCTCGCTAATTAAAAAAAAAAGATTCCAGCAAACAAACAGCAAATACTTGCTCCAAGGACAAATGCGTGAAGCAAAACAAGGCATTATTTAAACTTATTGTGCATGTGAAAGCATGCAAAGTGCTTGCATCACAAAACCTAACAATTACAAACCACTTAAGTACAGCACTCTAGTTCACATGAGAAAGTTCAATAAAGATGATGAAATGAAAGTAGTCAATGAGGATTACACCATGACAAATAAATTTCTTTTTAAAAAGAAAGTGTTCATGAAGTAACAATGAAAACATTTATGCATGAAGAATATGTGAAGGTATCAATACTAAAGAAAATGAACATGAATTATTAAGAGAGAGGTGTACGTTTGTACAGATGATTATCAGACATGCTTTTCTACAATAAAGAAAATAAATAAGTAAAATGAGATCTAATTATTGAAGTCAACAGAAATCAATCAAAGAATTTGTTTATACAGGAATTAAGTAATGAATATTCTCAAAACACTAAAACAAAACTTTAAGGGATGAAAAAAAGTAACAAGAAAATTGGGTTAAATCACATCCTTGCTTTTCTTAGTCTAATCTAAAAAGCTTCTTTTTTGTGCAAGAAGACTTTGCTTTGACCAATGGCCCTCCCTCTTTCAGCTGCTGATAATGTAATAATATTCTTTAATCATTTTATGTTGAATGACATTTTAAATGAATTTTATTTGAAAATGTTTACAGTCATATAAAAGAAACAAGTTGCTGGAAATCAATATAATTTGATAAAACTAAAAATCTTGATTTCATAAATTCAGTGTACCAATATGAAATCAATATCCCTAAGAAAAGAAGAGAACATATAGACCCAAAATAATTTTATGGACAAAAAGAACCTCAAAAAGATTTAACATAGCACAAACATAAAACTCACCCTTTGTACAGTAACATCATGAATCTGTCATGGAAATCCTAATAACTTGTAAATAAAAAGAGGCTACAGTGTACCTGAGATCAATGACTGTCATCAGTCATGAAAAGTAACAACAGCTGGAAAAATAATTGGGACTGACAGGATGCATTTTTGAAAATTTGTTCAAAATCTGTCAAGTGGTTCTTGAGAAGCTATTATTTGAAGGTGGTCTGGGTTTAGGTAATTTGGCTGTCTCTGATTGTTGATTGACATTATTTGTACAAAAAACAAGACCTTCATGCCAAGCTGTTTTCTGATCATGCCAAGTTCTGTTATGAAGCTATTTTCCAAAGGTTTACCTTCTTGTACTAAACATTGCTATATTTGTATAAACATGAGTATAAACATTGGATGTGATATTGGATATTAGATGTGATGGGCATCATTAGAATAAAATTAAAAAAGGCATTCAGGTCACAATGACCTCTGACAAATCTGGGCAACTTTGGTTGAAACTTGTTTGTAACAAAGTTGTTCAACGGTTTTTCTATTTTTAGGAACAGTAGTCATATATGGTTCTTGATTAACATAATCTGAACAAGTTTTAAAGGTCTTCATAACTGTCAAAGACTGATTTCTGAAAAGCAGCTATTGATAAAAATTAATTTTAAAGTTTATATTTCCAGGCACAGAAGCCATATCTGATGATGGATCAATAACATTTGTTGTTGTTATTGTTGTTGTAGTGTTTAATGCCATTTTTCAGCACAATATAGGTTATACATTATTGGTGGAGAAAGAACCTGGGAAAACCCTGGAAAGAACCACTGACCAACGAGAAGCTACTGGCAAGTTTTCTCACATACCCACATTGGCCGAATCCAAGACTTGAACCCATGCAGACAGAGGTGAGATGGCAGTGATGGCACTTTAGACCACTTGGGGTCTGCATTAACATTTTTAAAGGCTTTATGCCAGGATGATTCCCATCAAATACAATTTGATTCTATTCTTAAATTAAGGAGTTTTTGAATTCAAGGCCTGCATTGCAAATAATCTAAAACCCCATGTGTGCACCAAGCATGGTCAAAACTAGAATAAAAAGCAGTGCCGAGTCTGTTGAGATCTCTTTGTCAGACATGCAAATATTACAAAATATGTTAATTAGATAAATGTATACAATATTCCATGTGCCTTTATGATACATAAATGGAAAAAAAATAATACACCATTATATGCCTGGTTTCAAAATAATGACCTGAAAAGAGGTACAGTACATCTAATGGATTTTTTTGATTCCCCACACACCAAAGTGGGAGTGGAGAAAGAATGGTTGGGAATATAAGAAGAATAACAAAATGCCACCTCTTTGATATTAACATAAAGACAATGCATTGCAAACTTTTAATACTACATTCTGTGCAATGAATTTATTTTTTAAATACTATTACATGATCAGAATAGATGCCTTCATATCCTTATTTCTGTTCAGTGTGCACATTATATTTTTTGATCATATGAGCATCAGTGACACTGTACTCCCTGCAGTGATGAGAATGATAAAAACTGAACAAATAAATAACAAAATCACATTCACACCAGACTGAAGTGAAACAAAATCGCATAAGTTATGATGGTTATGCCATGCATGAGTTCTCTTTAACATAATTTATGATTTTTTTTTCTGATATCCAATCACAGCATTATTGAAGAGTATTTAAAACTTTAAAATGCACAGTTCTGGCAATTGCTCTAAGAACATATAAAACTATAAAGTATTGCTTTAAGCTAACTGACAATAAACTGCTCAGGAAATATAGAGACAAAGATGAAATAAGTTGAGTCTCATTCTTAATTATTTCTTTGTTGTGAAGAAAAGACGATGCAATCATGCACTTATTAACAAATCTGCATGTATGGGCACATATAAATGGAGGGTGCCAATTTGTTTCTAGGAAAAAAAAGTTTCTTCAATAACACTTACCTAATCATAATACCTTAGGAGAATTACTACTACATGTACCTCACAAATCTATCCATCCATGGTTAAAACTGTATAGCAGCTAAAAAGTTAGAGTGATCTCCACCTGATTATGGGATTGGTGCCAAATCATATGAAATCATTAGTTACTATTTCTGCTCATGCTGAGTAGCATGCCCTCTACAGAAAGGCTCTGCCAAACCCATGCATTTTGGAAGTTTTCTACCTGTTAACAAGCTGTAGGAATTGTACTTCGAAGAGAAATATACCCATCTCAAGATTTCCAATTTTTCTGTTCTTCCTATAACAGGCAGTTTCCAAACAATACACTTTGCTGTTTTGTCTTGGGCATGATATAGAAAATTCATTAAGTATTGCAGTTATGTTTCTATCTTAGCATCTTATTCATATGTAATTATAATTATGACTTTATTTAAAGAGGGTAACACAATTAGCTAAGAACTAATCTACTTTGAGGCCCTCATACAAAGGAATTTATTTATTTTAGCTGCATCTCCGACAAGATGCTTTATTGATTTTACCTGCATAGAATGTCAATGGGCATTCCCTACAGGTAATATGGTCTCATAATGGATACTGTAGCATCTACTTTGTAAGTATCAATAATGTGTAGGTTTTATGTGTAACTTAGAAAACTGATTTATATTACTGTATAGCTCTGCTATGGTCAGATAAGTAAATTCTAAATGTGGTTTACTCAACAGTGTCCAGCTCATACTTGTACTTACAAAAGTGACAGTTCAGTGATTTTACTGGTACGCGGAGGTTTGACCACAGGTGCTTTGACCATAGGTGGTTTGTCCACAGCGGGGGTTTGACCACAGGGGGTTTGACCATAGGTGGTAAGAATAATATGAAAAGACTATGATTAGTTGTTGGAGCATTAGATGTAAGTATATTTGGGGATTAATTTGAGGGATTAAAAGCATATCTTCATCCGAGACGCGATACAGGATCCTGCATGAAAAAGTACAACGTGCTGTTCAGACATATGGTCAAACAGATGTACTGACATATTTGCGTGCTATTGCACATCTGTCATTTAGTTAACCATAAAACTGTTAATTGAGTGTAATTTTCTAGTAGATCTACAGCCTTAATTTGTGAAACGTTGGACTTGTTGCCTAATTTGTGTTCATTTTCTGTTTAATAATAAATCGAGTAGGCCTGGCACCAGCCTTTATGTGGACCGAAAGCAAGCTGTTATTGACTTTTATTTATTACATGTTAATTACTATTTAGCATTCACTTATTGGCAACTCAAAGGAAACTTGTCACATAAAATTTCATTAATTGAACCATAATTTTAAACTGTAAATAACAGTTTATTATTATTATAAAAACCACATGTGGACAAACCACCTATGGACAAAACCCCGGTGGTCAAACCCCCGCTGTGGACAAACCACCTATGGTCAAACCACCTATGGTCAAAGCACCTGTGGTCAAAACACCTAGAACCGATTTTACCTGTATAGGCAGTCAACAAAATTGGCCTTCCTACAGGTAGGTCATTACTAGAAATAATTAATTGGCTTCCACTTTGTACATGTAGTTGCAATAGACACTTCAATGATTGTAATGTATATGCAGTCAAAATGACCAGGTTAATTGATCATTTATCATCCACTTTCTAAATATTATTACAGTAGAACCTGTCTTGAAAGACCACCTCTTTTGCCAAACTATTATGGCCTCTCAAGACAGGTGGTCTCCCATAACAGGTCACAATCTTATATGATCAATAAATCAGTGCATTAAGAATGTGGTCTCTCAAGACAGGTGGTCTCACATAGCAGTGGTCTTTCAAGACAGGTTTTACTGTAGTGATGCTCTAATTCTCTTCTGGTACAGGCCATGTGTACTCCTTTACAGGTTATAATAAGTCACTGCACAGACACAAGTTCATAAAATAGCACACTCACTACCCTACATATTGGATGTTCTATTTTGTCTATCAGATTTGGACCATGAACGAGACCTGTATTACATCCACTCAACATTAGTAGTTTTCTCTTGTTGTCATTCCTTGAATACATATCAGTCTTGCATATTATGGACAGAAATCAATGGAAAGCAATTCTTTAGGCACCAAGGGGAAGGGCAAGAAGTATAGCTTGATGTATGAAAACGTCAGCTTGTACACCAGGGTTCAAAACCATGTAATTTTCTGTGGAAAAAGATCTAGAACAACAACAACCTAATTATAGTCTTGCATATCAGAATTATGGACTGGCTACATGGATCAATATCTCGTACCCCCTCAATCTCAAGAACGGGCTAATGTCATGTCAGCCAAGATGGACTTTTTTCCTTCATGACTGGACTCGATCATATAACACTTGTTGCAATGAATCGATCCACTGTTTCATTCATCAGAAAATGAACTTGTCCAGTTCCAAGATTTGCAAAGTGTTCTTAGCCACTTACTGTGTATGATGCCCAGTGTTGTGATCCAAAAACTAGTTATAAAACAAAAAAATCCTCATCATGCTGCTAAGCTTTTCCTGCAGATGATGCACCATCTATACATACACTGCCATGGATCAATCTAAACCCGCACAGTGCTGCCAAGCACTTCTTGTAAATGATATTCAGTTTATGATGAGTGAAACTGTCTTGCAGGCTTGAACTACACCCCTGTTGGAGTTCTGTCATCTTCTTTCCATTACATCAACTGCCAGGTTTAAAGTTTCAAAATCCATTGATCACTGTCTATTGAAGAATCAACTTTTCAATTGCTGTCACAATCTGACAAGCATCTTGGGACTGGTTACATCACCAATTACAAGTTGCTAGCATCTATGGACATTTTTTTTATGCAAATGTATTATCTGTTCTCCATTTGGATATCCATTAAGTTGATTCGTAAGTTTGTGACCATGGAATCAACATTGTGTCTAATATTTATGGCAATCTTCAATAGACGTAATACAGCTTACTTTTTCCCACTGCGAATCTAAATGGAATACATGGCAGCATGTTTATAAAATGGTCCACTTCATAATATACAGGCCCAACATACTGTGACCATGGCTGTAACAACATCCATGGAAGTACAACAGCTGGAATGAGATGTTATGCTCTTTAAAGCCACCTTTCCTTTCACCAGTTCGTGTTACAAAAAGTA